>PVLA01003287.1:0-220371 GCA_004027455.1 Hydrochoerus hydrochaeris | reverse complement strand
CCTCCTCCTCCTCCTCCTCCTCCCTCTGAGATGTTGACCCTGGGACACTGTAGGGAGAGGCTGCCACCCTTTCTGCCAGTGCCTGCACCAGCAGGCCAGCCTTTTTGACTTTGCTTGGTCTCTTCTGCACACCCCAGCCTGACTAGGCAGGGCTAGGACAGCACAAAGGAAAGGACCCCCCGCCAGCTGCCCAGTTGGCTAGGAGGAGTCCTTCCCATCAGTCCCCTGCCCTCGGACTGAAGTCAAGAGGTGAGGAATGACTGTTCAGGGTCACACAGAGAATTTTACACACAGGGCAACCCAAGGCCTCTTCCTGTCTGGAAGGCTTCTCCCTCTGTTCATCCATTCTTTCTGCACTCCAGATAGACAGGCAGGTGAGTATCTTCAGCACGCTGAAACTCCCCAGAACAGGGTTCCCAAGGTCAGCATTGCTGGCGTTTGGGGCCGTTCTTTATGTGGGGGCTGTCCTGTGCATTTTAGGATGGTGGGCAGCGTCCCTGGCCTCCACTCACAGAATGCCCATAGCTATGTTTAGCCTCAGTCCTGGTGAGCGTTCGGATTCCTGAGCTGCCCGCGGGCCCACTGAGCCTGCACCTCTAGGGTAGGACTTGAGAAGGAATTTTTTTTCTCCCAGTTCAGAAGCATGATCTGGATTTATCTAATTCACTTTTACAGGCAAAGGACCAGAGGATGAAGTGGTAATTTCTAACTTCTGCCCTAAGTCTCTGTGCTTAGAATTGGGCCCAGCGGCGTCTTATGGTCCCCATCATGATCTTGAGAGTCTGGGGCTTCTCCAGGGAGAACAGCTGCAGACCCTTAAGGCTCTTGCCTTAGACCAAGCCTGCTTTCCAGCCTCTGGTGACTTCCCCTTCCCTCCAGGGTCTCTTCAAACCCCTCTGAATGCCGTTCCTGCAAGGACACCCTTCTACTGCAGCACCCAAACAGCCCCCCCCCACACACACACACATGTAGCACCAGCAGCTGAGCTGAGAGCCCAGCTGATGGTGTCACTATGTGGCTGGCATCCTGACACCTCGATTCTGTTTCCTGCCCCCTTGAGGAGACTTCCAGGTATCTGGGAGCCTTTCACAGCTCAGAGCTGTGTGGCTCCCAGGGACTGGATCCAAGCCTCTGTGAGAAACAAACTTAACCCTTCTGAATCCAGCTCTACAGTAGTTTCCACCTCCCCGTTTCCACCATCCACTGTCAGGGAGCCAGGCTGCAGCCAGGGGCTAGAGGCCAAGAGGCAAATGAATGACCCCTTCTGGCTTTTGCATCAAGATTTACTTCTCTTGGCTTTGTGGTGCCACCTGAATTCTGAAGGATCCAAGCTTGTGAAGAAGAGGGTGAATCAAGAGAGAAGAAAAAGCCAGGGGTAGACACTTGGCTCCAGCCCTGACCCTCTAATCACCCTGTCAGCAGGGTGGATTCAGAAGCAGGTGATCCACAGGTCCAGCTCTGCTGTGAGGCGGCCTTGACAGGAGAGGAGTGTGGGAGCATGGTTGGAGGCAGGGAGCATTTTGAGCCCAGGGGCCCAAGAAAAAGCCTGCAGGTGGGGAACACCCAAGTTGTGCCCCTCCCTTAACTGTAGGCAGAGTTTTTGTTCCATTTTTCTTCTCTGTACAACAGCAATTTAAGTTAATTAAATGCAGCAATGTTATTTTTGTCTGCCTGGAATAATCTTTCACTACTCACTCACTCTTGGAGGAAATAAGGCTTTTTGACTTGGGGTGGGGGCAGCCTGATGCTGTCACAGAAGGAGGCCAGTGGGGGACAGCTGGGTCTGGGTCAGGATGGGAAGAAGGGGCTGCTTTGGGGGCAAAAATCTTACACAGTTTGGAAGCCTGAGAAGAGACGCGTGGCATTTCTGCTCTCTGTTCCTGGTTTACCTTCTACCCTGGTTAGACTTCAGGGCACTTCTGAGTGGATCAAAAAAGATAGAGGCACTTCCCGAGGGCCTCTGCTGTGCTGGGCACTGCTTGTAACCCTAGCCCTGCCTGACCCACTCTGTGCTGGGTGCAGATCTGTGATTAACTGCACAGGGAGGGCTCTGCCTTCCCTGTATCCAGTAGCCCCCATGACTACAGAGGTACAGACAGTATTTAAAGAGTTACTGTACATGGTATTTTATTTCTGCAAACTAAATCCTAGTTTTAAATGCAACAGGAGCCAACTTTGTAAATAAATTGTGATTTATGACCCCTTCTGGCTTTTGCATCAAGATTTGCTTCTCATGGCTTTGCTGTGCCAAGATTGCATAAGATTGTGCCAGATTGCAGTGCAAAGAAGTCAGAAGGGCCAGAGAAGCTGGGGACCCAGACCTCAGCCAGCAGGGGGCAATGTGGGCTGGAGGAGCTTTCACTGCATGTGTGGGGTCACTAGGGAGGCCAGGACGTTGGTCACAGTGAGGAGACAGGGGCCTCTCTTGGTCCCAAGTCAGGGGACCCATGGTCTCCTGGCCATGGAAAGTAACAAGGTTCCACTTTATCCTTGACCTATTGAGCTGCCTCACTGAGCAAGTACTCAAATTCCCCCTCCCAGGCCTCAATTTTCACACTTACAAATGCTGAGGTTGACAGACTGTGACACTGTGTTGCCCCAGAGGCCAGCCTGGCGCTCCAGGCCTTCTGGTTCCACCTCAGCCCCGTCTGAGATGTCCCTATCCACGTGTACTGGCCAGCCCCACCCACCCACTCAGGACTGCTGCTCCCTTGGCCGAGAGGCTTTCCCTCTGCCCCTGGCTGTCTGCGTCCTCTGGCTCACTTCCCTCCGGGAGCCCGCCCCAAGGTCACGTGATGCAGCTTCCACCTGCCCTGCGCTTGGCTCTGTCCACCTTGTCCTGCTGTTATTCTCTCTGTGTGTGATATGTTCGGGTGTCTGTGTGTATTGTCTTCATCCTTGCCTGAATTCCTTTCTTTTTTGCCCAGTCAAGTACTTAGCTGCAGGTTCTCTTTTTTGCTGTCGCTGTTTTTGCATCACTAGTATTGAGTCCAGTGCCCTCACACGAAGCTGTACCCACAGTCCTTGTTTGTTTGTTTGTTTATGAGACAGAATCTCATTCGGTTGCTAAGTTGTGCAGGCTGCTCAAACTTGTGATCTTCCTGCCTCAGCCTCCAAAGTATTGGAATTACAGGCATGTGCCACCCCATTCACCAGTCCTGGACTCCTAGAATGTAGAATCCTGCTATAATAAGGGGCTGGAGAATTCACTAAATCTGGTGGTTTTAAAAAACAAAACAAACCTTTTTTTTTTTTTTTACATTGAGAAGCTCCTCCACAAAGACAACTTATGGCAGAAGGCAGACGATGGGGTGGGGAGGCCAGGGAGGAGATGGACCCGGACTGAGGGGGATTCTGGG
The DNA here is from genome assembly GCA_004027455.1 of Hydrochoerus hydrochaeris. Classification (NCBI taxonomy): domain Eukaryota; kingdom Metazoa; phylum Chordata; class Mammalia; order Rodentia; family Hydrochaeridae; genus Hydrochoerus; species Hydrochoerus hydrochaeris. Next base: position 217,012 of record PVLA01003287.1, on the reverse strand, counting down.
ACCCCAAGGGCCACGTGATGATAAGGACTATGCTGACACTTGCAGCAAGTGTCCAAGCATCTCTCCTCCTTCCCCTAGGAGGTCCACATTCCTGTGAGGTGGGGAGAAGCCTTCATTGTCCCTGTTTCACAGAAGAGGAGGTGGCATCCCAAGGGCCAGGTGACAAATCCAGTCAAGTAGTCTGTGGGAGGACTGGGCTCAGAACTCAGCAGGAAGGTGAAGAATTTTGAGGATCATTCCAGAACTGCACCTGTGGCTGTTAGAAAGTCAGCTCAGCCCTGCCCCTGGGAGTTCTCCCAGCCACACATGACAAATAATTTGGAAGGGAAAGGAAAGCGGTCCCTGTCCTCCTTCCTTGGGAACATCTGGGAGGTGGGAGCCTGCCGCTGCCTTCCAGCCACCCATCCCTCTTCTTGTGGCCCTTTAATCCTTTTGCAAAAGATTAATTGCCGTATCATCCCACCAGAAGAAATTGCACTTTTGTACCTTAAAGACCAAACTGAGCTTCAGCAATGGTTTTTTATGGTCCCTAATAAGCATTTCCTGGGCATAGTTAACCTTTATGCCAAAGTCACACTGGAAATTGGGATAGCAGATTGGATTCTGTGCTAGCCTGGGGGCAGGAAGAGGGCAGCCGCTGGGGCCCTTCCATCCACCCACCCGTCCACAGGTTCCTTGCAGTTTCCCTCTCCTTTGTGAAGTCCCCCGTCTGTGCTTTGCCCTGCCAGAAACCCGGCCAGGCCAGAGGCACCACCATACCCCCCCATTCATCTATTCCAAGGGCAGACATGGACCTAGTCTCCACGCAGCTGCTCTTTGATCTGGGCCACTTCAACTAGCCCAGCTGCAGGTGAGGAGCTTGGGGTCTGCCCTGTTTGCTTTCTGCCACACGGTGCTGTGTCCAGGTCAGGACCCTCTGTGTCTTTGAACAATCGTTTTAGATGATGCTGTCATTGAGTGGCAGCACAGCCTTGTCCTTAGATTTAACCTTCAAGGTTTGGAGAGATCTGTAAGAAGACAGAAGTTTGGGCTGGGGATTTAGCTCAGTGGCTTAAGTGCCTGCCTGGCAAGCACAAGGTTGTGAGCTCAATCCCCGGTACCCCCCTCCCCCCACAAAAAAGACAGAGTTTTTATTTGGGATGTCAGGCCTGCCAGGCTGGAGTACAGAAATGGGGTGTTAGCTACTGAGTGAACCTAGTACTCTGCCAGCTTCACCTCTTCAGAGCCACTGTGGTGTCCCCATTAGTTGGAAAGTGGAAAATCTCATGAACTCCTGAAAATTGGTTTGTCAAAAACAATACTGAAAAGACAACCAGTAGCTACAGCTAATGACAGTGGAGAAGCCAATGGCAAGAGTCCAAGGGAGTAGTGTTCTCAGGCCCAAGCACTGTGGTTCAAGAGTCCAGTCTGGTGGAGACCAGGGCGTTATGCATTCCGGCCGTAGTTCTCTTTGGGTACCAGACCTCGTTGGTGAGTGGAGGAGTGAGGTGTCTGCTCCATCACCGGCACCTGCGTTTAATTCAGAACGTTCACGCTGCACCCCCTGTTGTGTTTTGGCGGACCCCAGATTGTGTCCTGTTTTAAAACAAACAGTATCCTCAGAGCTGCGGGGATGTGTCCCTGTTGGTGCGGTAGTTGCCAGTTGACAGAGACAGAAAATTGTAGTGCCGAAGAGACGATCAGCAGACAGGGGGAAGAAACACACAGGGAATCTCTGGACTTTTCTGGAAGTGTAATTCAAGAATAACCAGAAGCCTTTACAAACCTTAAGAGCACAAGAGGGACACAAACACAGGTTCTGCTAAAGCCAGCCTTCCCAGAGAGAAAAGGTTGGTTTGAGAATTTTAAGAAGCATTTTCCTTTGCATAATGCAACACAAGTCCTCTGTGGCGAGAAAATGGCTTTGTGAACCAGCGTATCTGGGAAGAAGATGTAAGCTTTCAGGTACAAGCAGCCAGGGGAGACGAGCCCTTTACCCTGTGGCATTTCGTTTAGTTTTATGATAAATCTAGATTTGCTTTGCTCTTCAGTGAGCCCTAGGACATTAAGATGCAAGAACAGAACTTCTGGCCCGTATATGTGCCATCTAACTAGAGCCGTGGGCTATGGGCACTTGGTTCTGAATGGGAACTAGTCCCGCCTCCAAAGATGAGACTCCTGTGCAGGGGGCCCCGCAGCATGTGGAAAGCACTTTGGGGATTGGGGGCACATTGAAGAGGAAACTGGGTAGCTCTGCTTCAGAGGGGAGGAGAGGGGAGGGGCCCTGGACCTAGCGTCTAAAAACGCAGGTACAGGATTAGAGTGGGGACAGGTGGGGGGGCGAAGCTGCACAGGCAGGCCTGCATGCCAGCTACCTGAGGGGCCGAGCCCCGCGTGCCTTCAGGGGAGCGGGAGCAAAGCAGCATGGGTAGAGGTGTGAAGGTGCGTGAGTAATGGCGACAGTCGGGCAGAAAGGCTGCTGCTTTCCAAGGGGGTGTTTGCAGTTTCTTTAATTTACATGTAGCTGAGTGGAGGCTGATTCTGTGCATTCGTGTGTGTGTGTGTGTGTGTGTGTGTGTGTGTGTGTGTGTGTTGCTGGGAGGTGAAGCGGGCAGGGGGAGGGTGAGAAGCTGAAGACAGGAAGGGGCCTCTGGCCATAACAGCCAGGCTGCTTGTCTCTGGGGGTGGAGCAGAGTCTGGGTTCCCCTGACTGCCGAATGAGCAGTTCAGCTTTGTCCCAAGAATGCAGCTCTCTGCTTACCTGGCAGGTCCCACCAGCTGGCGCGGTGGCTTCCTCCTCTCTCGACTTGTATGCTTGCGTTACAAAATGAGGGTAAAGGTATTTCTCCATCTCTTTGGAAACTGAAGTTTAATTACTAATTAATAAAGTGGTGGAAGTTTCTCAGGGCCAGAGAGATGAATGGGTTTGTGCTAACCACTGTCGAGGCCCACAGTCGAGTTAGCTGACCCCAGGGTGATTTGGGGACTGTCCTACGTGCTGAGCAGAGTAGAGCACTGGGGTGCAGGACTGGGCACTGCTCGGGAGCCTGGAGAGCAGAGAGACCCCGCAGTCACACCAGAGGGATGTGCCAGTGAGGGAGCAGAGTAAGCAAAGCCTGCTAAGGACTCAGGTAGCCACTGAGGGAACAGCGTCATTCTGTGAGCCCTGGAGGGGGCTTCTTGGAGGAGGGAGGGGACCAGACCCTGCCCAAGAGTGACACATTCTACCCAGAAGTGGAGGAAAGGAGAGAAGGCAGCAGAGCCTGGCTTCATTGTGGGTTTGTGAGCAGGCAGGAGTTGGCGCCTGTGGTGCTGAGGGCAGAGAGCAGGGGAGGACGTTCCTGCAGGGGAGCAACAAAGGCTGGCCTCTGGGGAAGAGAGCAGCTTGGTTCTAAGGACAGGAACAGAGGCGGAGGTCCAGAGAGGATGAGCAGGGAGGGGCCACGAAGGAAGGGGCAGGTCCAGCCATGAGCTCGCCCTGATGGATGAGAGAGAAGCCGGCTCAGGGAGAGGTCGTGAACAGAGCCAGGGTGAGGTGACATGAGCAGGCATCTCCTCAAGCACCAGAGGTCAGGAGGGGGCAAACACATCAGCGATTTCAATACAGTAATATTGTTACTGATTTTTTTCCTTTTGTTCTAAGCTCCAATATGGCCCTGTTTCTGAGCATTTGTGTGTGTGTGTGTGTTTGTGTACGCGCGTTTAAACTTTGTAGTATTTTATCATGGATTTTTATGTTCATTTATTTTTTTTAAATTGCATTCAAATATTACATGAAATGTCACCAATCCTGACTCCTAAGTTTTTGACACCCCTTTACTTTTGCACCCACTTCGTCTTAGTCCAGGTGGGGTCAGGTGAGAAGGCTGCATATCACCTGATCCTAGGTGGACTAACAGCTCACAGGACTTGGACCTGGCCTTGCCTCTGGAGAAAGGGAAATATGTCGATGAGGGTCTGTGAGCTCTGGGTGCTTCACAGATAGAGAGAGAGAGAGAGAGAGAGAGAGAGAGAGAGAGAGAGAGAGAGAGGCAGAGAGAGACAGAAGGGAAACAGAGAGGGAGAGAGAGACAGAATGACAAAGAGAAAGAGAGACGGACAGACAGAGGGAGCAGGGGAGAGAGAGAAAGAAAGGCCGGTAGTCCACGCTTGGGGTCTGCGTGATAGAGACCTGGCTTCTCTGGCTTCCTCCAGCAGAGCCTCTTTACAGGAGGACTCTTGCCATGAGGAACAAAAGTGCTGCCTTAGCTGCTGGGGTGCTTCCCTTACCAGCCTTGTTCCGGGCTCTTGATGAGCAGGGCAGCTCCAGCAACTGCAGGCCCAGAGGGTCTGCAAAGAGAAGGACAACAGGAGACCGTGACGAGTCTGAACACAGAGGCACCAAGTAGCAGGCCAGACCGCTCCAAGCGCTGGCCTGACCGTGTCCCTCACCTCCCTGTGTCTGCAGGCCCTTCTCCTCCTGGGGCTGAACCCTGCCTCCACCTCCGTCCAGAGTCAACACTGTGAGAGCCTTTCCTTGGCCGGCAACATCTCTGGTGAGTCCCCCACCCCCTTCTGAGAGATGCCAGGTCACCAAAATCTCCTCTCCCCCTGGCCTAATAAAACCATGCCCTGCGGCAGTGATAGGCTTCCTCTACAGAGCTCCAAGAAGTTCGTGGTTTTGCCACAGAGTACGGTGCTGAGGAGGAGGAGCCTGAAGTTGGGTGTAAGTTTAGTGGGAATGAGAATTAGGCTGCCCAGCTCTGAGACACTGTGTTCAACACCTCCCGACAGAGATGCTATATAAGATTAACCATTACTCATGCCTGCGACTTTACCTGGTGCCAAGAGCTACTGTGCAATTATTTCATCTTCACAAGACTGAAAATAACTTTCATCCAGGTGGGGAAACTGAGGCATGGGAGAGTAACATAACACCACCAGGACCACATGCACAGTAATGTAGCAGTGGCAGGAACTCTGTTTGGAAGGCTTGGTGTCCTGAGGGAATTTCAGTGGTCTCTTTTGCTTATTAATTGAGCACCTACTATGTACCAGGCCTGTGGTAAGGCATTAGAGGGACAAAGAGGGGCTCACAGTCTGACCCAAGTCCCCAGATGAATGTAATAGGTGGCAGAGTGCTAGATACATGCTGGCAGAAAAACAGGCTCAAATGTTTTAGAAGAGAGATACGAGCCATAATTATGGAAGCTGGGCCTGCAGGGAGAGAGGCTTCTGTAAGTCAGAGCTGCTGCTACCTGGCCTGCGGTTCCTTCACCAGGAGGCCTGGGGGAGAGGAGTGAGCAGTGGGCTTGGACAAGGCAGGCTGGCTTCCTGTGCTGGCTCACGGAGGGTCTCGGTCGTGTCTGGCTAGGAGCGGGCAGGGAACTGGTATGAGCATTCCCTTTAAGCCCTTTGAGCCTTGCTCTGCCCAGCTATAAAGGGAGGAGATGATGTTTGCCATGAGGATCTGTCATATGTTAAATGCACTGAGTTTTAGGGCTCTTTTTCACAAACTGCAGAGTGCCAGCTACAGCTGAGTCTAATCATGCTAGGCAACAGAGGCAAGGGTTTCAAATGCTTTCTTTTGAGCTGAAATCAAGGAAGGTACCAGCCACAAACTGCTCATAACAAGGAAGGTAGCAGGGAGGTAGAATACAGTGTTGCAAATCTAAGGCTTTCTGAAGGAGGCAGTTTTAGGATAAGTCTTAAAAGAGACTGAGGTCTGGCAGAGAAGATCCAATATGCTGACCCAAAGCAAGGGTGGTCCCAGCTCTTTGGAAGATTGAGGTAAGAAGGTCCCAAGTTTGAACCCAGCCTGGGTAATTTAGCCTAGTGGGATCCTGACTCAAAATTTAAAAAGGGGGTGCAATGGGGCTGTGGCTCAGTGCCCAATAAAACAAAAACAAACAAACGAAAGGAAAGGTCAACCAAGGATCAGTAGGTGGGTTTTGTGGGAGGGTCAGAGAAGTAAGGGGACAATAAACCTGGGGAGGTGTTGAGTGCTTGAAGTATCAGCTGCAGAGCTGGCTAAGCTGGGCTGTGGGGAGTGGAGTCAGTAGCCAGCCAGTCTGGAATTTGGGACGGGAGAGATGGGAATGGAGGAGGCCGGAGGGAAGGCCCTACCCTCAGATCCCCATGTCTGGGGCAGGTCAGGCTCCATTAACTTGCTTGTTGTGTTCAAGAGAAGTGACACCCCTGTGTTCATGCAGGCATCACCTGGAGGCAGCAGGCCCTGATGAATGATATTCATTCCCCTGTGATTTGTATGGTGCTCCCATCCAGAGCCACCCCACCTGGCTTCATAGCACACAATCCATCACCCTCCACAACGTTCTCTAATAATGGGCCATTTGTCTTCTGAGACCTACCCAGACCTATGGGCGGAGACAGATGGTGAGGGTGGGGCTGGTGGGCTGGGACAGATGGATGGGTGTCTGGGGTGCTCCTCACATGCCTCATGCCAGGAGAAGAGAGAGGTAGGTCCCCAGGGTCCAGACCCCACCGTGTGGCAGATCACAGATGTTTTGACTCATAAAATCATGGCACAAGTATGACAATGCCAGAAACTATAATATTGTTGACTAATAACGTTGCACACAGACAAGTGGACTCAGTTAACAAAGACCTAGAGTCATTGGTTCCCATATCTGGTCTTAAAGTAGTGAATGGTCATAAAAGTTAATATTTATTTACTGCCCATTCTGTGTTACACACCATTCTGAGGACTTAATCTCATGCAGTCATCACAACAATACAGTCAGGAAGAATTTTTATCCACATTTTATGAAATAGGAGCCTGAGGCTCAGAGAAGTTAAATAACTTGTAGCACACACAGTTTCTTGGGGTACTGGACCCAAGATTTGAGCCTGACTTTGGACTCACCACCAGGATCACAATACGTGGTTACCAAGATAGTGGTGGCATTCCAGGGCCATCTGGGAGCACAGTGTCCCTCCTGTAGCTTCTCGTACCTATACTGGGTTTATACACAGCCCCAAATTCTGTTAAGCATCTGCTATGTGCTTGACGTTATACTGGGTGTTGAGAATGCAGAAATGGAGAATGCAAAAATGGGCATAAACCACAGGACAAGAGGGTCTGTGGACTCCCATCCACTTGTCCTGATGAACCTCACATCCTACCAAGACTTTTCTTTCCTGCTCAATCACAAAATGCCAAGCAAAGGCCAGCGCTTTTTGCCTGCCCTCTGTTATCCTGTCCATGCCGGGTTGCTAATGAAATGTCAGTGCTTTAGAGAAATATCAAATTAAAATCGCATTCCAGTTGATCTGACCTTCATCTTACATTGCTCAGTTTTTCTCCATAGTATTTCTCACCAGTTAACCCAAATCCCCACCTGTTTCTTTTCTTACCGCCTCCTCCACTAGAATGGAAGCACCCAGAGGGCAGGGCATTTGTTTTATTCATTACTGTTTCTCCAGTCCCTGACATTTCTTAAGCGGTAAGTACTTGTAAAGGGCAGCTGAAAGGAGTAAATGCCTCCCCTTCCAAAACTAAACTGACCAGGAGGGGCGCTGCGGGGCCGGGCGCTGAAGCGTGAATTACCTGGGAGTGGAGCTCGCCACAGTACTGCCGGCTGGTTGCCTTCTCCGGCCCAAACTGCTCCTCGCCTCAGATCTAGGATATCCACGTGGGGAAATACCAGCCCCAGGAGAGCAGTAGCATTGGGCCTGGAGGGAATGTTGGCCCAAGAATGCGACTTCAGCTGTCCTGCCCTCAGCTGTCAGGACCAGGCTGCGACAGACTTTCTTGCTGCCGTCTCCCTTTCTCATCTGGAAGATCCACACCCACCCTGTCCTCTGAAATCATCTTTCTTTGTGTCTCCTTCTCGCGGCTTCTCCCTGTCTTATCTTTATTGTCCTTTTGTCTCTTATTTCCTCTCCCCACTCTCTGTGCCCACCCGGCTCCCTCCCTCCTCATCCCTCTCCTCTCCAAAGAGCTGTAAGGATCGAATGAACAGTATGAATTTCTAAATGCAAAGGGCATTTCTTTCATAGCGCCGGGCATGGGGTGGCGTTTGACACAGGCTGCTCCCAAATCCTGTAATCGGCCCATCTCTGCTGGCTGCCCGGGGACTCCCCTCTCCTCCTTCCCGGGAGCTGTGTCTAGGACGCTGGCTGAATGGATCCAAAATGCAAACGGGCAGCACCTCCTCACTGCCCTCCGCTTCCGGGTTCCCCTTCCTCTTTCTACTGCCCCTCCTTTACCCTCCTCTTTTCTCGCCGCCCCTCCCTCCTCGCCCGCCGGGCTGATCCCACAACCCCTCGCTCGGGCGTCTTCGGTTGCTAGGTCGGCTACCAACCGCCGCTTTTGATTGGCCCTCCGCCTCTGGCCACGCCCCATCTCGCGCCAATCGCGCCGCAGACCGCGCCCACTCAACCCCGGCCGGCAGGGGGAGCTCTGGCCTCACTCTGGAGGAACAGCGTCTGGGCCGCCTTTCGTTTGGCGGTCCTCGGCTTTGGCAGTCTCTCCGCTTTTTCCTGTCTTGCACACACTCTCATTCCCTGCAGGTTTTCCTGGCCTCTGAATGTAAAGCTCGAACCCGGTGCCGTGTCCCGGGCGCCGCCTCCGCGCAGCCTTCTGTGCGTCGCGTGGGGCAGGAGGGCAGGGGAGGCGCTGTAGGCGCAGAGAGAATAGCGCGGGGAAAAGCTGTCTCCGTGTGGCGGTGGGAAAAGCATGAGCGGATGTTAAAAGACCAGGGTTCAAATGCACTTCTGCCTCTGGATCCCGAGTATCTAAAGTCAAACAAGCCATATGTCTGTCTAGGCTTCGGTTTTCTTACCCATCAAATAAAGAGAATTAGCTCCCACAGTGGCAAGTGGTGTAAGGTGGCTCTGCTCCACCCACTGCCATGTGGACCCCCATTTCCCAGGACTGGCTATGGGTGGGGCCAGGGCGCTGGGTAGGGTCCCGAAAGCGTTAGGTTTGGCGAGGCCTAGCATCTGTCCCTTGGGTGGCGCCTGCCTTGGTTCTCTGGACTGCTGTCTGCTGACCTTCTCTGGCCCTGTTCTTTGCAGGAGAGGATTTGGGAACTGTCCAGGGAAGGAAGGAGAGAAGATGCTATTCGCACTTGAGTGTGTTAGGCAAAGTCCAGGCACTGGTACACATGACAACCCAGTACCCAGTGCCTGGCTCAGCAGACACTGTGCGTGGTGAGGCAGCTGAGGAGCAAGACAGTGCCATTAAGTGAGCTGGACTATGTCATGCATCTGGTAGGAGCCTGGCACAACTAGCCCTCAATAAATACTGCTGCTTTGAAGTCTTTGCTATTCGAGCCCTGAAGGAAAAACCAGCATTTGGAACCTACGGAGCTGGGCACTGCCCTGCGTCCAGCAGGGAGAGGAAGCCACTTTAATACACTGCTGTTTTCTGAGAGGCTGGGAGCAGGCTAATTGGGGAGAAGATGTCAGCTGCTGACGCCCAGCCCTGAGGAGGCTGCCCCGGCCCCACTGGGCCTGGTTGTGTCTGGCTTGTCTGTATGTTCTTGTGCCAATTTCAGGTGACTGACCTCTTCTTCCAGAACAGAATGCTGGGCCTCCACAGGACTGGTGTGCCAGCTTCATGCTAAAAAGAGCATCAGAAGGCAGAGAAAGTCGGGGCAGCATCAGGAGGGGGTTCTAGCACCAGGTGTGGGGGTGCTTGGCCCTTACTCTTGGAGACCATTTTCTCACTGGCTTCCTGAGATGGCAATAGATCTCTCTCTCTCTCTCTCTCTCTCTCTCTCTCTCTCTCTCTCTCTCTCCCCTCTCTCCTCTCCTCTCCTCTCCTCTCCCCTTCCTTTCCTTTCTCTCCCCCTCAAGAAAGTTCTTTATATAAGGGAAAATATTAATATTTAAAAGAGCCATTGACATCTTTTTTCTAGTTCAACTGTTTACCTCTCTTTAGAATCATGAATCCTTTTTAGAATCTAACAAAAACTGTGGGACCCTTTCACGGTGAGAAACACATGCACGCACATTTCCCCCTAGATCACAGGTCAGTATGAAGCTTCCTATGGACTGAGAATTTCTGCTTATGGGTTGGAATCATCACTCAGTGGTAGAGTGCTGACCTAGCATGTGCAAGGATCAGCACAAAAGAAAGAAAAGAAAGTCCTATCTACTTTGTTATAGATGAAAACACCAAGGCCCAGAGAGAGCAAATGGCTCATGTATGATTGCACAACAAATCAGCCGCAGAAGCTCTCACCATTCAGTGCCTTTTCTACTCCCCCGGCAAGTGACTTCCCCCCCGCCCCCCCCCGTGGTCGCCTTCTGATCCAGCCTCTCCCAAGTCCCAGCCCGGTTATGAGTAAGGGTGGTGTGGGCGGCTGGTTCTTCCCTGTGAGGCCCAGGCAGATGTGACTTGATTCCAGAGACGCGTGAGGGATGTGGGTCAGAGGTTATTTCAGCTTGTCCCAGGCTGGAGTACCAGTCGGATGCCAAAGGAAGGCAGAAGGGAAGAGTCCTCAGGCTACAGAGCAGGGACCCTGAAGCATGTGCCGCCTTCTCTCAACCAACAGCTCTCAACCCCTGCTCTAGCCGCCTCTGTTCCCCCTTGCTCTGTAGCCCACACTGGCTCTCCAGTGCCTATCATCAAGTTCAGATTACTCCCCCTGGTGTTTGTTTTGCATGGAATGAAACTGATTCATCACAGGGACCCTGACTTTGCCCTTCCTGGTTGGTGTGTGAGTGTGAGCCCGAGGGGAGGTGGGAGGGACTCTCAGGGGTTCTCTGTCTGCCCGGGCCTTGGGGTGGGACCTTATTCTCGCTCACCAGCCATCTCTGCCCCAGGACTTCAGTGCAATGCCTCTGTGGACCTCATCGGCACCTGCTGGCCCCAGAGCCCTGCAGGGCAATTGGTGGCTCGGCCCTGCCCTGCCTTTTTCTACGGTGTCCGCTACAACACCACAAGTAAGCGGGAAAGGTAGAGGGTGGGTCATCTGCTGGGAGGTGGGTGGGGTGGGGAGACCTCATAGGTGGGGGATGGAACAGGATAACAATAACAACAATAATATCAATATCTATCATTGTTTGAGCCATTGTTTACCAAAGACCAGCTCTGCTGGGTATTCTGTGCTCATTCCTGCCGGCTCCCACAAAGCCCTGGAAGACTCTATCACTTGCTGTATAACTGGCCTCTAAGGCTCAAAGAGGTTAGGAAACCTGCCCAAGGCACCAGCTGGTACGGGGTGAAACTGGAAGAAAGTCTGGCACTTTCTTCTGTAGTTGACAAACTGTAAATTGCTCTACTTGAACCTATCATGACTGTATGAGGTGGACAGGAATCCCCAGGACAGCCCCAGTGAGCAGTTCTGAGTCCTGTCCAGGGCCTTCCAGGTAGAAGTAGGTACCCAGAGTTTTAGATCCATGGCAGAGAGCTTGACTTGCATTTCAGTTCCACAGGTGGGGTGAGACTGCGGTGGGGCAGGACTGACCCAGCCCCGTGCAGACATTTGATCCCCACGTAAACACCTCCCTCCCGAAGCCCTAAGCCTTGGTGTCAGGCTTTGCAGCTCCGTGCTACAGCACCCGCTGCCCTCAAAATTAATTTTCTCTCTCCTGCCAATGACTCAGGTCCCTGGTTATCAAGAGAGTAACAGATGCAGACCAGGGGCCCTAGCCTACCAAGGGAGGGTAGAGCTGGGGTCCCCTTTTAGGCCCTGGGGTGCAGTGGGCCTGAACCCAGAGCCCCACCAGTAATGACCGAAGACACCAAATGGCCCTCTCCAAGACTCCCTGTGTTCTAAGGTTCACTGCGTTACCTCAGCACATGTTCTCTGCATATGGTCCCTCTCTGAGAATCGAGAGGGCTGGGTGACCTAGTTTCTACGCCTTCTTCCAGCTCAAAATTTCCAACATCTTCTTAACCCTCCTCCCTTCACCAGATGGATTAAAGACCTACGGTTAGGGGCTGCAGGCAAGGGGAGAGGCGGTCAAGCCCAGGAGGGTGGCCATAGGCCTCTCCTGGGAGGTTGGTTCAAGCAACTTCCCGTCAGTCCCAGTGATGGAAGGGACCAGGAAGAATGGGGAAAAGCTTCCTGTTAGTCCCAGTGATGGGAGGAATGTGGGGAGAGTTTGGAGTCCAAAGCCAGACAGCCTCTGATTTCATAGGGCTCATTTTATAAGGAAAGTGAAACACAGAGAAGTTAATAACCTGCTCGAGGTCACAGAGCAGAGGCAGAACTTGGAGCACCAAGGGTCACTGTTACACACCTCAAATAATTATGGGCAAGTCTTAGTGCCTGGACATGTGCTTTAAACTTGCCTGGCTGGCATTCAAGAGAAGCCAGGAGTCCCGGGTTCTAGCCCAGCAGTATCTGTCCTGGGCTTCAGTTTCTTCCTCTTGGGATAGGTGGGTGCCTCTAGACTCTCCTACTCTTCCTTCTGGGATCTCAGGGAAGAAGCTGGAGTGTGGTCCCTTGACATGGGATCAGCATGTCAGGCATGTCAGGGTTGAAGGACCCCTCGGCAAGTGCCTCTGTGCCATGTGACTAGGGGTGCCCTGCCAGTGCCACGGGTTGGGGAAGGAACCGGAGCTGTACCTAGTCACTAGGCATTAATTAATGCGTTTGTTGGTGAGGTGTTGCCAGGACTTCTAGCCTTCTCCTTAACTCTCCCTCCTGCTGCATCCGATCTTCAAAAGGATGGGAAACATTTCCCAAAATATCCATTTCCCGTGGTTCTTTGGGAAGACTGCTCAGCTCAGCAACTAGAGACAAGGAGGTCAACTCCTCCTTGTCAGTGACCCCCGGAGTTGGGCCTGTTTTCCCTCAGGACTTCCTCCCCCATCAGCTTCTGCCTGGGACGGCTGGGCTTGGGGAGAGGCACTCTTATCCATGGGGTGCAAAAGGGATGGCTGAGCAAAGGAGGCTCCTCCATAATCTCCTCTTGCACCCCTTTTGGTAGGGATAAGTGATGTGTTCTACAAGTTATATAAGGTTATGTGACCATAGCTCCAAGACAATAATAATAAACGTGCTGTCTAACACCGTATTCCAGGTACAGTTCTAAGCATTGAAGCATTGTACACATGTTAACTAAAAATACCGAGTCAGTGAGGTCGGTGTCTTCATTCAGATCCTCTGTCTTACAGATAAAGAAGTTGAGAGGTGAAGAGACTGGCCCCAGGTCACATAGCTCAGAAGGATTTGAACCTAGGCTGTATGGGTCTAGAGGTCCTGCTCTTAATGTTGCTCCGTGCAACGTAAATCTCTCTCTGAAAGCAGGAACTGCGCATAAACTCTACTACCCCCTTAACGTTTCCCACCAGATATCTGCCTTTGTAGCTATTCCTAGTGACTCAAGGCACTTTTTTCTGGATAGGGCAGACATGGCCCTTACTTAGTCATTAGGAGAGCCTCTGCGGTCTCAGCCAAACCATTGCAGAACTCAGCTCTGCCCAGGACTTGGGGTTGAAGACTTGAAGGCCTTGCAGAGCTTTAAGCCTAAGGGCCTGGCCTCTCCAGTCCTCGGCAGCTTGTCGCAGCCAGAGCAGCTTCTTTGGTTAGAGCGGAGGCTGCAGCCTTCAGCTCTGGAGGCCAGGCCATGACCGCCTTTTCTGGAGGTGGCCTCAGCTCCCTGACTCCTCCCCCAGCATCTGGTTCTAATGCTGCCAGCAGAGAGGTGGCTCCCATGCTGATTGTCTCTTCCCTACTAGATTTCAGGACCCTGGGGCCCAAGGGGAGTCAGCGGGAAGGCAGGTGAGAGAGACCATTCAGGCAGCTCTGCCAGCCCCAGAACCCTAGACTCAGGCAGTGCAGCCCATGGGCCCCGCCCCATCTCCTTAAACAGTGGCAGGTTTCAGCTGCAGCCCAGGCTGATGACCACACACAGCTCCACCCTCCTTAGGCCATAGGCCAGGCCAGGAGCAGCTACAGCAGGTTCTAGTAATGAGACACTAGCCAAGTAAGACCTACCCTGTGCGACATCTCCTAACACATGCCTGTTATTTTCTGTACAAGAGAGCTCCTCTATGGATGTCCCCACCATAAGACTCTCCAACAAAAAGCTTGTCATTGGGAAATGCCACTATGGGGACCTTCCCCAAGAGCCCCCCTGTGAGCCCCCATCCCACAGGAGACACTGCCACACGAGGATTGCCCATGGACACCTCCACCATGAGTGGCCCTACAAGAAACCCTGTCATTTCCATGAGCCATGTGAGCTGTCGCCACATACCCTTCCACCAGGCCCGGGTCCTCAGACCAGCTGTGTGAGCCTTGGCTCATGAGATCGCATTCTTTTTAGCTGTCACGCAGGACTCAAAGCAGGAGCATCGGAGAAGATCACACATCATGAAATCTGCCACCACAGAGGGCTTGTAGGGAAGCAGCCCAGACAGTTGGGGGGCCTGGCCACACCCAGCCCAATGGCATGATCATGCCGGCATGGGGGGCAGAGCCGCGCCCCACCCACCCCCCAGCAAGTGCTTCAGGCTGTAGCTCTGTGGAGGAGCCAGGGGTGAAACAGGCAGGAAATGGAGTTGGTGAGGAATCCCTCTCCTACTTTCTCTCCAGGGCCCCAACACCAGGCTTGTGCTGGCCCAGGTGGATGGATAGATGGACAAATGGACGTGCTGGATTGCTATTCTTTCATGTGGCTTCTTTCTTCCAGACAATGGCTACCGGGAGTGCCTGGCCAACGGCAGCTGGGCCGCCCGTGTGAATTACTCCGAATGCCAGGAGATCCTTAATGAAGAGGTGAGCTAAGTCCAGCAGGTCCTGCTCTAGGTGTGGGGCAGGGCTGGGGCAGTCGGACCAGATGCAACTGCAGAATCCTTACCTGTTTCCACCTCACACGCCTGAGGAACATACCAAGGACCGCCTGTAGTCGCGCAGATTGAGAAAGCCTTGAAGAGCTTTTGAAAATTTTAGTAGATATTGCTTACACATAATACAAAATTCAAAAGGTACAAATGGGAATGTAGCGAAAAGTCTCCCTCCCTCCCCTGTCCCCAGCCACTGGAGTCCCTCTCCAGAGACAGCTGTCTTGCCAATTCCTCTGCACGTATAAGTCAATACTACACCTTTAGCTTTACCCAAACATCACCTATTGTTCAAACTGCTTGACACCTTGCCTCTTGCAAGTGGTCGCCTGCCTGGGAGTGTTTCATGTTGGTACAGAGAGATCTTCTTCACCCTTCTTACATTTGCATAATGTCCCATTGTCCCGAAGTACCGTACTTGTTTAAGCAGTGTTTATGCTCAGTGTTTGGCTCTTATAAACAGCAATGCCATGAATAGTATTAAGGGGTGACACTGAGCGGATACCAAATAAATCCACTTGCCACTACTGTCACTCCTCCTTGCCTGTCCTTACATCTCCACCTCACTTTTCCATGAGCGCTGGGGTTAGGGGCACAGGGTTGAAAGAAGAGGGGGCAGAAACCAAAGGGTGTAAGCGGACACAGCCCAGGCTGCCAGGGCCCGGGGCTTCTGGAGCGAGAAACAGGGACTGGCCCGAGTGGTCCTGAAAATTTCATCACCTAGAAGATCTGACCTTAGGGACCCTTTCTGTCCAGTCCCAGTGCTCTCTGATCTGCATGGTAGTAAGAGTCACTCAGAGCTTTGTTCATAAACAAGGCCCAGAACTACATCTGACTGCCAAGAGATCCAAGTGTCCAAGGAGGACCTGTGCATTGGCATCCTTCACAAGGGCCCCAGGGGATCCTGCTGATGGGGCAAAAGCGAGAGCCTCCAACCTGGTATAAATCATTCCCCCTACAGATGGGGAGACTGAGGCCTGGAAAGGATGAGTCACTTGTACAAGGTCGTGTGACCCAAGTGAGCCAGAGCCTGAAGCCTGAGGCTTTGGAGTTGAGGGTCTCTTTTTCCTGCAGAAGTATTTGGTGTATATGCTCATTTTAAATCCTGCTGCAAGGCTGAATTCTTTCATCAGTTCTAAAAATTTCGGTTGAATCTCTAGGGTCTTCTAAGTATAGGATTATATCATCTGCAAACCAGGATAATTTTACTTCTTTCTTTTCTATTTGTATCCCTTTTATTTTTTTCTTTTGCTTCATTGCTATAGCTAACATTTCAAGAACTACAGTGAATAAGATTGGGGGGGGGGGCGGCATCTTTGCATTGTTCCGAGGAGCCAGGTACTTGAAAGAAGCCACAAAAATGGAGGGGAGCGGCTGCCCCCTACTCAGGCCCTGAGCAGTTTGGCCTCAGGTCTCTGAGCTGTGGGGGCTCCTCTGGCTTCTTTTAGAAGCTGCAAAGGACAGGTCAGTGCTTAGCTTACGAGAATGTTGAGTTCTTTCACAGGGCTGCCCTGGACGGCAGTAAATTTCCTCAGCACAGAGGGAGGGCGAGGGTGTCTCAGAGCCCACTGCCCTGCTCATTCTCCCAGGGCTGGTCCAGCAACCTGACGGCACAGCCCATTGTGAGGCAGCCTGGGTGGTCCTGAGGTAGATGGAGGGGTGTCTCTGGGCTGGGGCTGTGAAGTGAGGTCCAGGTTAGGAAATAATTGGGCCAGAAGAGATAGGCTCATGTTGGGGGTGGGCGCAAACACTGAGGGGAGGGGGCTCTTCTGACACTAAATGCGGGGGCGGGGGGGGGTGCTTGTGCTCAGAAAAGCAGGTCAGTGCTGCGACTCATAAGACAGCGCCTGCCCACAGAGGCTGGTGTGGAGAAGGTGCAAACAGGAATTCAGGTCCAGATGGGGAGGAATGGTGTGGCAGGAAGTGTCCAGGCCCCCACTGCATCCACCTGACTCTCTGGTGGCCCTGCTGTGTCTGAGAGCCTGAGACAAACAGCGCATCTTGCATCTCCCGCAGCTCTGCCTTCCACCTGACAAACTCCTTTCCCAGGGGGACAGACATCTATCCGTGCTTTTCTTGGACATCAGCAGAACTGGCCTTGCCACCACTGCTCCCGGCTTGTCTCTGCATCCAAACCTCCTGATTGTCAGGGCCAGGTCTTCAGGCCCCCCATCCTTCTGGCTCCAACTTGAGTCACCTCCTTTTCCCAGGCTGAAGGGGGACACACAGCACCTACCTCATTTCCCCCTAACACCCTTCAAAGTCTCAAGGGCAGTATGTGAGCTGCCCCCAGCCCTTCCTTCTCCCTGTCTTGAGGCTCCCACCCAGGCAGGAGCTTCCTCTCTCCACCATCTGGAGCAGGAGAACAAGGAATGGGGGTGCCGCTTCTCATGAGCCCCTTCCTTTTTGGAAGGTAAGGGACAGCAGTGTGGACTTTGGTGAAAGACAGTTTGGCTTTACTGTCTGCCACCAACATTTCCAAGCTGTGTGACCTTGAGTAGGTAGCTTCACCCCAGTCCCCCACAAGGACTGAGAGTAATTCAGCTGTTTGCCCCCAGTATGTGGGAGGCTGTGTTGGCTGGTACCTCACCCCGTGGAGGACACCCCATCCACCTGCCATTCCTGTCGCTCTTCCCTCAAGGTCAGAGGATGTGGTAGTGTACGTTGGGGCAGAGGGTTGTTGATGGGAAAGCTCCAGGTAACATGAGCGCCCATCCACGGTTACTGCCTTGGTGGGGCTGCCACCCACACATAGCCTCCGTGGCATGGTGGCATGGTGGCCCTCCCTGCCCACCTCACCTCTGCTGCTTCGCTGTCCCTCCCCAGACAGCCCCTGCTGGCTTGGTTGCTTAGTCAGTCTGTGTAACCAATCGGTTTAATTAGTGAAAACGCCACCCCTTCTGCCAGCCCCAGCCTCACTAGGCCTACCCCAAATTCCAAGATTCCCCCTCCCTCAGAGCTGCAGGGAACAAGGTTTCCAGTCAGATGAGTGACAGGTTTCTCAGCTCTGGGCCTGAGCTCAGGCCTAATTAAGCACCAGTGCCCCGGAGCGCTGTAGACAAAGGGTTCACAGAAGTTTGTGGTGAAATAAGACTTGTGAGGATGCCCACAGGCCAGGCCCTAGGGAGACCTGCCCACTGAAGGACCATCAGGGGACAGGGCCCCATTGGAGACCTGATTCATGTCTGGCTTGGCCAGGCACGACACAGAGCCCCAGCACTGCCTTGTACTCAGCCCCACTTACCAGCACCCTCACACACACGGTCTCCCTCCTCTGAGCGCCCTCTCGGTTCTCCCCACTCTCCCCAACCTGCACACGTTCTGTGCCCTTCTCCACACTCCGTCAAGCAGGACTGAGTCTGGAGCGCTGCCTTGGAGGACTCATCTTGGGGACACAAAAGGGTCTCTGGGGGCCTAGGCATGTAGATCGGTCCATCAAGGCTGGGGATGGTAGGACCAGGGCTTCTGAAACTTTATGGTACTTAAGAGCCACCTGGGCCTCTTGCTAAAGTGGAGAGTACAATTCTGTGACCCTGAAGTGAGGTTAAGACTTCTGCGCACCCCTGGATGCAGAGGTTGCTTTGGGGAGCCAGGGGCTGGGGTGTCTGCTGTTGGGGGAAGGGGAGCAGCTCAGGAAGCCCAGGGGAAGAGGAGCGGCAGTATGGGTGAGCAGGGATGAGAGGTGGGACACTGCCGTGTCACTCGGGAGGAGCAGCGGCCGTCTCACTGCTGCCACGCTGGCGGGGCGTTGGGACGGGCCTTACACCACTGCCACTTGAGACAGGCGGTCTCTTGCAGTGTGGGGTTGGAACTGGATGCAGCATTGTGCGCACAGCAGAGCAGTCTCGGCTCAGTGCTGCACTGTGCCGCCTCCCTCGGGGAATCTGGTCTCAGGTCTGCAAACTGGACAGGAGCAGAATGCTGGTCAAGCGCCGTGGGGTTGGCTTTGCCTGTCTGTCCTTCAGGCATCCAGCTTCTTCTGCAGTTCTCACTGGCTGCCTCTCAAGCGGTCACAGACTGTCTCTGGTCGCCACTGGGCCTCTTGTGGAGGGTCACTGGCTGTCCTTGGGGCAGTCGCTGGCTATCCTGTCTGGGTGTTATTGACCGCCTCGCAGGTATTGCTGACTTATTCTTGGGCTGTTATTGGACACCTCCAGGGGTGTTATGTGTCCCTTAAGGTACTGCGATGTCTCTAGACAGTGCTGGCTGGATCTCTGCTTGTTAGTGGATGTTTCTCAATGTTACTTGCTGTTCTGTTTGGGTATCGCTGGTGGCATTCCTTTCTCAGGATGTGTTGGTGACCAGTTTCGTGTGCTTTGTGCCACTGTAACAGAATACCTGAGAGTGGGGGAATTTATAATGAACAGCTTATTGACTCCTGATTCTGGAAGCTGAGAAATCCAAGATATGAGCCCGTCTTGCGGCATCATTCCACAGGGGAAGGGTAGGGGAAGGGCAAGAGAAAGCTCAGGGAGCTCCCTGGCCTTTATAAGGACCCCATTCCTGCAGTAATAAGCCTGCCCTTGGAGTAACACCGTTAACCCACTCCTGAGGGCAAGGCCTTTATTTTCTCAACAGCCTTTTAAAGCCTCACCTGACAGTACCTCTACACTGGTTCACATCACAGCAATGCACGAATCTCAGGGTTCCCCGGGGCGCTTTCCTGGGTTAAATTGCTGTCTCTCTGGCTGTCTTCTCTGACTTTCTTTTTCTGATTGAGTCAGGGCAGTATGGCAAGTGAGAGACAGAGCTCCAACCCATCCAGGTCCCATAGCTCCTAAACTCACACTATGCCACTGTCCCTCAGGCAGTTGGACCCCATTCTCCCCTTTCAGACTCCTTGGAGAAAGGCCTCAGTGCCCCCACCCTCCCTGCAGAATTCCCCCAGGGACCTTGGGCCAGCACAGAGGAGCACTCCCCAGAGAGCGCGTCTCTGTCCTCTCTGGCCCCCAGGAAATACACAGTGGGTGGGGGTGCAAGGAGGAAAGGGACTTTAAAGCCAGCCAGCCCAGGTCCCAAGTGCTGGCTGGCTGACTTGGGCTAATTATGCAGCCTGTTTAGAAGGAAAACAGGGACGCAGTATCAAAGCCTCCTTGTGAGAAAGAAAAGCAAAGACCTCGGCCAGGGACCTGGCACAGAGCCCAGCGGTAGTAGGTGCTTCATTCATGACCTCTCCTAAGCCAGACGACCCAGGCATACCGGCCTCAGACCGAGGGGCTCCCCACGCTCGGCTCGCTGGTCTCACCTTGGCCTGTAGGTGAAGCTGGAGTCCACGCCATTTTTGGCTCTGCAGATGTTGTTAGTACCTAGGGGCTTCTCAGCATTGATCTGTGGGGAATTTAATAGGAGGACATTAAGTACCAGCTTCAGACAGGCTTTGACGTGCGCGCGTCTTCCGCAGCCTCAGCCTGCAGCATCTGCCGCAGGAGCTTAGAGGCATGGTGAGAGAGGGGAGCACAGATCGAGGGTCCGGCCCTGGGGGATGCCTGCTAGCTATTCCCCCCCCCCAAGGTGCATCCCTCGTTCTGGTGTGTTTCGGAGCCTCAGTTTCCTCACCCAGAAGGTAGGTGGGGCTGGACTTGGTGCCTTAGGACTTCATGGGTCCCGACATTCTAGCAGAAAGTCTGTCGAGGGTTAGGAGCACTGCAGAGGCTCTGGAAGGGTGGGAAGAGCTCCGTGAAAGTCCCTTCTCCGCACTGTAAATCAGCAGGTTCTGTGCATTGTCATCCGACATTCCCACCCCAGAAGCTGCGGAGGGGAAGGGGAAGGGGTGCCAAGGGGATCCTAACCCTCAAGCCAGCAGCTTGCTGGTTTCCCTGTTCCCTTCCTTCTTCCGTCACATAATTGTGGATCCTAACTATGCTTTGGTTGTGGGTTTCCAGACCATGTCTTCCTAGAACATAGAAAAGGGTGGATGGGGACTTTGCTCAGCAATGGAAGACGGGAGTCCTCAGAGAGCTGTGCACTGGGGACTGGCTGATCTCCCATGGGGTGGGAGACTTTGTAACCTTAGCATTTTGCCAGTCGGTATGTACAGGTAAAAAGTGGTCCTGAAGTTGGGTGACTTTGGGCTGGTCAGCATACTTCTGGGTCTGTTCTCCTATGGGGGATGGAACAAGGTCTTGCTATGTAGTTCAGGCTGATCTTAAACCCATTACATAGCCAAGGCTGGTTTGAGCTTGTGGCAGTCCTCCTGCCTCAGCCTCCTGAAGGATTACAGGTATGCACCATCATCCCTGGCAACACCTCTTTTTCTGCAAAATTAAGTCACAGATGCCCTTCTGGCTCTGCCCAGGGGTCACGGTATAGGTCTGAGAAGATAACACGCATGAAAACCTTCTATGAGAGGCTTCCACACCCTTGGAGCTTTCAATTTGTGGAAAGAAGGGGACAGTAGCTTCCATCAGTACATTTCATTAAGACATAAAATTAGGAAATTGGAGAAGTTCAGTCACTTCAAGCAGACTCTTGGGCTGGGGGAGGAAAGACCCCTGGGAAGTGAGTAAAGAGCCTGCAGGAATTTTTTTGTGTGATTGCTAATGATTGACCCAATGACATGGAGCAGTGAGCAGAGCCTGGGATTCACAGTGCTGCTCCAAGGCACACAGGGAGTCTGGGGTGCGGGTAACCCGTCATTATCACTGAGTGTCCCTGCTGTCCAGTGGACACTCAGGAGCCTCCCTTCTGCACCCTCCTCCTGCCTCAGAAAAAGAGCAAAGTGCACTACCAGATCGCCATCATCATCAACTACTTGGGCCACTGCATCTCCCTGGTGGCCCTCCTGGTGGCCTTCGTCCTCTTTCTGCGGCTCAGGTGAGAAGGCCCTCGAATTGCCATCTGCTGCCTCTGTGCCCTCAAGCTGGATGCGAAGGTGCCCCTGGGAGGGGCCGCTGGGATGCGGCATCCTGCCCTCACCTCTGCAGGGAGCTGGCAGAGCCACTTCTGCCCCTGGCTCACCCCCATCATCTACACTTAGGCCGGTCTGTACCCCCTGCCAGGCTCCGGCCCTGGAGCTTATGTCTGGGTGACCACAGGCAAAAAGAGCCCCATGAACCATCAAGAGAGCCTTGCTGCCACCTCTGTGGCTGTACAGTCAGCCTGTCTTGCTCAGAACTTCAGTTTCCCCAGCCATGTATTTGGACCAGCCTGATGCTGGCCGTCTGTCCTTATTCCTCTCTCTCTTCTTGTTGCTCTGGCCATGCGCCTGCCCCCACCGCCCTAGGAGCATCCGGTGCCTGAGAAACATCATCCACTGGAACCTCATCTCGGCCTTCATCCTACGCAATGCCACATGGTTTGTGGTCCAGCGCACCATGAGCCCTGAGGTCCACCAGAGCAATGTGGTGCGTTCTGCCAGGGGGACAAGGAGGGGACTGAGCCCAAGGGCAGAGGAGGGTACAGGTACAGCTGTCCTGCATAGGAGTCACAGAACAGGAACAGGATCCCCAAGAGGTTCTGGGCCCAGGGTGGGGTGCTACACTACTCCCCACATCCCGCTCAGCATCATCTCTTGGGGTGGGGGGAGGCAGGGCTGGTGCAGGCTGGTGACAGCTGCCTACAACTACTTCCACGTGACCAACTTCTTCTGGATGTTCGGTGAGGGCTGCTACCTGCACACAGCCATAGTGCTCACCTACTCCACCGACCGGCTGCGCAAGTGGATGTTCGTCTGCATCGGCTGGGGTAAGCTGGCCGGCGGCTTCCTGCCTGCCCTCCCGTCCAGGGCAGGCCGAAGGCTGGGGACTGGGAAATCAAGGCCCCCGGGAATGGTGGAATGCACAGCTTCCTTGGGAGTGGGCGGGGGTCCTGAAGGAATGCGAGCTCAAGCTCAGTCTCAACCCCTAGCAACCCCTCTCGGGAGGCCTGGGCTGCACCAGGCCCCTCCAGGACCCTCTGCCCAGGAGCTTTGTGACAGCCCGTCTCTCTCTCAGGTGTGCCTTTCCCCATCATTGTGGCCTGGGCCCTTGGGAAGATGTACTACGACAACGAGAAGTAAGTTACCTCCTCCCCTCCCTGAGCCTCACGGCCCAGACCCCCGGCCCAGCTCCGCCTGGCACTCCCTGAGAGCCTTGCGCCAGTCTGCATTTTTTTGTCAGGATTTTGGCTTCTGCATGCGTAAAGGCAGAGCACTGAGACTGGACTCAGCTCAGAGAGCACCCGCCAGTGTCCTGCCAAAGGGGGGACTAGACAATCGGGGCCCATGCTCCTTTATTTGGAGACTGGAGTCAGCCTGCTCCAGATAGTCCTCTTGCGGTGGCTCCACTATTAAATAGCTCCATGGCCTTGGGCTCATTCCTGTAGTGTGCCTCAGTTTCCTCATCTGCAAAATGGATGGCCCGATAGCACCTGCCTCAGAGGGCTGTGGTGGGCGCCATGCATTGCTATGTATTAAGCACATACAGTAGTATCTGGTGTATGCAGAATGCTACATAAATGTGCTCAGTGACATGAAGATTGTTTCAACAGAAAGCCTCCACAGTTATCGCAGAAACTGGTCCACCTGGTCTCGGAGGCTCTTTGTAGCTCTGAAGCCTGGGGTTCCCTGTAAAGAAGACATGTTCACAGTCACCCCTGAGAACTAGACTTCTGCTGTAGACTTTCTCAGCCATGCCCTACAACAATCACCTAGGAAACTCCAGAAAGGGCTGATGCCCAGGCTTCACCCCAGACAGATGGATGCTGTTTGGGTTATGCCATGGGCACCAGGAATATTTTTTTTAACTACCAGTGTGCAGCTAAGATTGAGAACCTCAGAGCCAGAAGAAAAGGGCAACATAGCCAGCCGAGGGAGAAGCTAAGATCTTTGCCAGAGAAGTGTTCTGGGGACCAGCTGGCTTGGGGTCCAGGCACTTCCATCGTAGTCGCAGCCTCTCCTCTTCCCAGAGGAGACGCCACAGCCTCACTGGGCTCCACAGAACCCTGGAAAATTCTCTTCCACGTCCTCAAAGGTTGCTCCTGGCTCAGTCCGGGGTGGTGGTTGCCCAGCTGATGGGATGGGGCCTGAATCCTAGAGCAGAAGCATTGGAACCCTAAGTGGGATGTGGGGATGTGGGGTGCCTGCACTCGTGTGTGTGTGTGTGTGTGTGTGTGTGTGTGTGTGTGTGTGTGTGTGTGTGTGTTGAAAGGTGCTCAGTGATGGGAAAGCAATGCCTGGCCTGGAGCAGCAAGTGGCTCTGAGCGGCTCTGAAGCCCCACCTGGTGGTACATTGCAGACACTGCAGCCAAAAGGAAAGGGCTGTGAGAAATTGAAAGGTACAGACCAGAGGTTGGGGAACCGAACCTGGTCCCAAGAAGAGGGTTTTGCTCGGCCTGCGTGGTTATTTCTTGAAAACTTGATTCTTTAGCCAATCTTTAAAAAGATAAAGAGGTTTCACATGAAAATCTCACTTTCTGGTTTGTGCAAGCCTGATGAGATCTAGCTGTTCAAGGGCCTAAGCCTTGCAGCTGCTCTGTCCCCGCCCACCCCCTGGACGTGCAGGAGGCAACTCTGCATAGCCGGAAGCCTTTCCGCCTCTCGTGATGGGTAGTACCTGTGAGATCCTCTGTCTTTAGGTCATTTAGGCCACACTGTGATGCAGTCAGAGGGTGCTACCTGTCAGGTGCCCACTCCAGGCACACCCCGGTGGACATGCTCAGCCACAGCCGCCAGGGCCACAAGGGGAAACTGAGGAACCAGTGCTGTGCTGGGCCTCAGACAGGCCCTGGGCCAGCCAGGGGTCTTTTTCACAGCTCCTCTCCCTGCCACAGCTTGCTTCCAGCTGCACGTCTCAATGAGGCTGCTGCCTGTGTTGCAGGTGGGATAACTGAGGCCCTGCAGTGGGATCAACTGACTTGAACCTCTGCCGGGATTGGAATTGGGGTGCCCACATCGTAGCTGTCAGTCCCAGCACTGCCCTGACCGAGCACTGCCCCTCCCCATGCCCCAGAAGACCTGGATGACCCCCCTCTCCCCCTCTTGCTCTGGACTTCTAGGTGCTGGTTTGGCAAAAGGCCTGGAGTGTACACGGACTACATCTACCAGGGCCCCATGATCTTGGTCCTGCTGGTAAGAACCTCAGTGGGGGACAGGAGACAGGGCACAGTAGGGAGGGGCCATCAGTATCTGGAGTGGACAGAGAGGACCCTCTGCCTAGAAGTGGGGACTGAAGGAGGGGCCCAGGTCCAATGTAGGTGTAAAGGAGGGGGAGGGGGAGCAGGGGGGGGGCATCAAGGCTAGAACTGAGAAGCCGAGGGCTTGTCCTGTTCCCCACCCCCTACCCTGCACACGTCCATACCCCCGGTCCCCGCCGCTATGCTCACATTGCAGATCAACTTTATCTTCCTTTTCAACATCGTCCGCATCCTCATGACCAAACTCCGGGCATCCACCACATCTGAGACCATTCAGTACAGGTACCTGGCTCCCCCACCCCACCCCACGAGGGCTCCAGAGTCCCAGCCTCTGAGCCAGGGTTTCTCCCAGGCCTGGCAGTACCTCCTGAATCCGCAGGTCTCCCCGCCTAGACCTGCCTGAGACCTGCCCCTTTCCCCAGGTCCAGTCCTTGTTACCAGCCAGAGGCCCAACCCCATCTGGCCGGGCTCTGACTGGGGCCTGTCATCTCCACCCCCAGGAAGGCTGTGAAGGCCACTCTGGTGCTGCTGCCTCTCTTGGGCATCACCTACATGCTGTTCTTTGTCAACCCTGGAGAGGATGAGGTCTCGCGGGTCGTCTTCATCTACTTCAATTCCCTCCTGGAATCCTTCCAGGTATGGCCTCCTTCCCTGCCTTGGCTGGAGCTGGCTGCCCCAGCTCTGCAGGGCCAGGTGTGTACCTGCTGGGGTGGGGGTTCTCTCAGCAGAGATCTAGAGGCCTGGGAGGCAGGGCCAACCCAGGGTCAGGGGGACCCCGTTTACACAAGCCTCTGACTGTCCCTCTCTCCTCCAGGGCTTCTTCGTGTCTGTGTTTTACTGTTTCCTCAACAGCGAGGTGAGGACCCGGGTGGGGGCTGGGCTTAGGGTTTGGAGGCCATAGGATTGTTCCCCTCCTGTGCCTAGCGCAGCCTCTGCTCCCTGTTCCTGGGTTTGTGTGGGATGCCGCTAGGAAGTGCCAGTCCTTCCCACTCTGCTCCTGGGATGGCAGCCCTTTCCTTTGCCCCAGAGGCAGCAGGCATGGGTGGCTGAAAGCCTGGGCTTTGGTCTTGCAAAAGAATCTGAAAACTGGGAAGGCTGAGCCCCGAGCAGTGCTTCTTGTAGGCTGAGGGTATGGAATCTGCCTGCCCAACAAACAAATGCAAACCAACAATGTCAGCCTTGCAAAATGTCCCCATCTATTACGGGCGTCTCTGCTTGCGGCAGCCCAGGGGAAGGAGCAAGTTCCAAGCCTCTGCCCTGTGCCCACAGGTCCGCTCTGCTATCCGGAAGAGGTGGCACCGATGGCAAGACAAACACTCCATCCGAGCGCGGGTGGCCCGTGCCATGTCCATCCCCACCTCCCCGACCCGGGTCAGCTTCCACAGCATCAAGCAGTCTACCGCAGTCTGAGCGTCACGAAGCAGCTCCTGAGGTCTGTGGCTGTGAAGATTATGGCCAGGCTCACTGACCATCTCACATGTTGGGGGAACCAGCACCCTTTCCCCAGGATCAGCAGCCCTGAAAGTCGGTGGGGGGGGGTGCCCTACTGCCACACCAGCAGAACTTCTATGCTCATGATTGCACAGTAGCTTACAGGGCTGGGCTTGGCCCACTGTCCCAGTCCTCCCTGGAGAATGGAAATGGAATGGAAGTGGAGAGCTGGACTGCCCACAGCAGTGCCTGAGCCCTCTTAGCTCTGCTTCTAACAGAGCACAGAGACCTGGGATCCCCGCAACTGTAGGGAGGTGATTCACTGCCCCCAGGGCATCATGGGAGATTGGGATTCCTTCCTGAATGTGACAGCATTCATCCACCATGATGCCTCCTGGCCTTAGCAGTGCCTTTGGGCACCACTGAGAACAAGGCCATGTGGTTCAGGAGGGAGCCCTGGAAATATGATTAGAAATCAGGTGACATCATCAAGTACCGGGTCACTCCCCAGTCATCAGAACAGCATTGGCACTATGGCACTGCCACTACAAATGCCCTGCCTTGCTGCCTTGCACCCTGGATGTGTACCACTCTGTAGGTTGCCCCAGCTTCCCCCCAACCTCCTCACCAA
This sequence comes from Hydrochoerus hydrochaeris, assembly GCA_004027455.1. NCBI lineage: Eukaryota > Metazoa > Chordata > Mammalia > Rodentia > Hydrochaeridae > Hydrochoerus > Hydrochoerus hydrochaeris. The sequence goes on along the minus strand of PVLA01003287.1, from coordinate 190,112 downwards.
CAGTACCCTCATCCTGAGTCCTGCCACCTCCTGCCTTTGGGTGTCTCCCCATCTGGGCACTGCAAGGGCACAAGAATGTGCCCTGGCCAGGCCAACTTTCCTTTAGGAAGACAAAGAACCTTTGGGACCTGCAACCTCTGGAGTAGGCTCTCAAGATGAGCAGAGGGAAAGGGCTCCCCTCTGCCCAGGTGCCCTGAACAGGACAAGGGGCTCCTGGAACAACCAGTTGGTACATTAACTTGCCCCTTTCCTGGTGTAGACTGATCGGTCCCCACCAGGCCTGCCATTTCCGGAGGGCTGACAGAGCACACTTTGGGGTGGGAAGTAGGAGATGAGAGTGTCAGCTGTACGGGGGAAGATGATGTAAATAATAATATTTATCTTTTCAACCAGCCTTTGTGAAGGCCTGTACTCCGCCGGGAGCGGGAAAGGGTGCCTTAGAGAAGTGGGCATTTTTCCAGCCTTCGGGAGCTGGAAAACCTGACATTACTCACATCACCTTGGGTGAGCCCGCATGGGCTGGGAGGAGGCACAGGGAAACTTGGAATGAGATGGGCCCAGCCAGGCTGGTTAGTAAAGGACAGCTCTTGGTAGAGAGTCAGGGACAGAAAGGTTAATGCTGCAGGGGAGGATTGCAGTGTCCCTAAACGTGGCAGTGGGACAAAGCAGGAGCGGGTCCTCACCCTGGGGAAGTCTCATGCTGAGAAGCGGGCAGCAGGGTTAGGAAGCTGAGGAGGCTGAGCAGATAAAGGTAGAGTCAATGCTCCAGGTGACCCTACTCCAAACAGGAAGCAGAGACTTTACCCCAAGAGCCCAGGTCCTAACTGGGGGGACAATGAGTAGGGAGCGAAGCTGAGATGCTGTCCTGGTCTAGGATGTCCCAGAAGCTGACCTTGAGACCAGGTCTCTATGACAAGCTCAAGGGAAAGGAAGACCAGGGAGGAAAGACCAGGGAGGCCGGGCAAGGAAGGCAGCTGGAAAGCCAGGGGGAGGTGCCCCAGCATAGCTACAGCTAACTGGGGAAGGTGGAGCAGAGCAGACCCTGCCCCTCCTCACCCGAGACCGCAGAGAGCCTCTGAGAGCTCTCGGACCAGCACTGTGGTCAGTAGAAGCCCGTGTAAGGTGCATTCTAAGACCATGAGGTCTGAGTGAGACCCCAGACACTCACAAGGGCCCCAATGATCCCTGGGCCTTCCAGGACCTCTGACCAGGAAAGAGGGTTGTGCAGATGTACATGAACATGGGTGCATGTGCATGCACACACACGTGTGCACACTAGCACATGGTTACATTCAAGGTTGTGGTGCATCAGTATACTGGGAACAAACCAAGACGACTGTCATGAACTCCACAATGGCACAGCATCTGGAGGAGACGAGGATGTCCTTGAGGGCCTTAGGGGGGTGCCCCACCCTGCCAGTTTCCAAGCTCTGTGTCCTTAAGCAGATGAGGGGGAGCCAGGGTATGCCAGGACCGGGACGGGCTGGTGGCTTCTAGAAGAATTTGGGGTGGGGGTAAGGTGCAGCAAATAGCTCTCTTAGCTGACAAGAGGGACCACAAGTGGCTGATGTGTGTCAAGTAGCACAGCTGAGATAATTCTCCACGCTGTGTTTGACACGCTGCAGGACGAATGAGGCAGGATATTCCTGGACTGTGGCTGGGGAAGTGCGTCTCGAGGAGGGCTGTGGGAAGGAGCTGAGCCCGTGCACGGCCCTCTTCCTGTTGTGTCTCCTGGTTGGTGCAGCTGCTGGGCACCCTCTGGGTACCTACTGTGCACTCAGAACAGTGCTGGGCCATGGGAGGAGAGTCAGGAAGGGCAGGGCTGGCCGTCATCAGAGACCTGGAGAGAGTGTCTCTGGGCAGCATTTCACCTGGAAGAGACTGAGGAGGATGGGCAGCTTGGGGCAGCACTGCACAGCTCTGCAGCCCACAGTGGGGTTGTCCTGGGCTTCGGGGCAGGGACCAGGGCGTCCAGCTGCAGGCACCTGAGCCATTCACCTTTGGGCTTGGGCTTTGGGTGGGGAAGGTCTCTCTGTGAGCCAGAAGGGGCATGAAACATGTCACTGCCCTATGGGGAGGGGCTGGGTGGCTCAGCTATCGGGTGGGGGTCACCAAGATCCTCCAAGTTTCAGTCAGGCCTGTCCCTCAGGACCAGAAATATTTTCTCCATGTCACACCCAGAAGCCACCATGTCATAAAAATGCCATTTGTCCTTGAGATTCTCCCCATGGGCACAGAACGGTGATGGAAGAAAGTCACGCTGCTTTCCAGTTAGGCTCCTGTCCCTGAGGGACAGCATAACCACTTCCTGAGGTCCTTAGTTACCTTTCCAAGCCACTGTGCTCACGGGTCAGCCACCCAACGCCCAGGACTAGGAAACGGCCAGACCGCAGGAAGCCACGTAGGAGGGGAGGTGGGAGGTTGTGAAATCCAGATTACACTATCTTAATTGGAGCCACCTGAAGATTGCTTTGCAATCCATGAAATTCTTTATAAATGTATTAGCTAATCCTCAACCAGCACAGGGAGATAGGACCCGGAGCATTCTGGAGCCAAGGACACAGGCTCGGCAACTCCTCTAGGGTAGAAGGCCTTCGGGATGCAAGTCCAGGGTGCTTTCCGACACTCTGGGACCAATGTCCTTACAACTTGGGTTGGGGTTGGGAGACTGGGACCAACAAAGCATCTCTAGGGAAAGGGGACAGTGAGGAGGCCTTTGGGTTTCAGACTGACCTGGAACATATCCCAGTTGAAGAGGGGACCAACAACGGTAGCTGGGCAGTGCTGGCGCCAGCAGGGCGGCGGTGATGAGGGTTCTGTGTACCCAGCATCTCTTCTCTGCACTCTCCACTCTTCCACTTCTGAAGATGGAGCTAAACTACAAACCATGCAACCCAGGCCACCTGAAGCCACAGTGGGCTTCCCAGCACCCCACCCAGACTGTGTACCCCCTACGAGGTGCCCTGGTCTTCAGTCAAGGGGCATCTTGGGGTAATCCTATGCAGGCCCCCTGACTTCAAACTTGACTGCTGCAGTCTGGACCGGAGGTTTTCTGCAGTTCCTCAGCAGCATCCTGATGGCTCCTCAGTGTGCCCTGGGGACCAGGCCTCATGCTTGAATCTCATCTACTCCACACTGCCCTGTGGAGCCGATGCTACTATGGGAAGAGTGAAATGCACATGAATTGACTGTCTGAGGCTGCCCGGCGGTGGCATGGCTAGATGGGAACCCACAGTGGCCTCCGCAAAACCCCTGTGCAGCAGGGACTCTGCAAGTCTCCCGCCCTGCCCCTCTACCCTCTTGTAGTGCCCCGTCCAAGAACATTCTCCAGGTTCTCAGTCTGAACAAATAGCCTTCAGACATGATCTAGCTATATGAATTGGAGCCTCTAGAGCACAAGCCTCAGGCCACCTACATCCGGAGTTCCCGGCAATCCCCACTCTACCTCAGAGCTTTGCCTCCCAGCCTCCCAGCCCACCATCCCTGCAGGTTCTGCTGACGGCTCAGAGTCAAAAGAGGCCTCGGTCATTATCTTTTTCAAAGCTTCAGGGTGTTGGGACACCAATGCGATAACCCCCATCTGTCCTTTTAAAGGGTCCTAAACAAGGCCCTTGCTGCCCAACCTCCTTGCTCACTGGGCCCAGGCAGAGTGGGGAGGACCAAGGGGACCTCTGAGGGTCGTATGGGGGTGAGGAAGACAGTGAGCACCCAGCCAGGGTAGGGTACAGAGGATTCTGCCTCTCTTGCCTTCATTCCCAGGTTCAGGGACACAGGAAGCAGTTGGGAGGAGTGAGCTGACAGTGATCCAGTCCCTTTCCAGGCCTGTGCATTTCCAGATCACGCAGCTGGAAAGGTTCTGGGCCAACAAGCCAGGGTAGGAGGGGAGGCCAGGAAGCTGGGCACCCTTCTTGCCTTCCTGTGTGGCAGCCCTGGGCTGAGACACACCCCTGGGGTCTGCTGGCCTCACTGCCCTCAGTGGATAGAGATAAATGCTCCAGGTGACACCGACTCCAAACAGGAAGCAGAGACTTTACCTGGGGGAACAATGAGTAGGGAGCAACGCTGCCATGCAGTGGCGGTGGGGGGTATGACAGGAAAGAAAGGGGGCCCATCTGGAGGTTACAGGTGGTGGTGGCATCTACAGAGTCTAGAAACTGAGTCACATAAAAGGCACTAGTCACTCATGTAAATGCATCAACCAGGACACCAAGTGGCCATGCAGAAGTGCCGTTTCAGCCCTTGATGGGCCGGCTGGCAAGGTCCCTGAAAGTTTTCAGCAAGCTGGGTCCCAGGAAGAGGCATGGAGAGGGCAAGCACCCTAGGAGAATTCTGCAAGTCCAAAGCAGATCAGGGAGGAAGATGGGTGTCGGCGAGCAGTGTTTCCTAAGTGGGGCCCACCCTGGCCTGAGGGTCCCAAGGGATCCAAATGAGACCTGTCCCGAGGACAGTGTTGCTGCAGGAGACTGGAGTTGGTCCTTAATTTTTTTTATTGCGGTAAAATACACTTAATTTAAAACTTACCATTTCACCCATGTTGACATGTATAATTTAATGACATCAAATGCATTAATAGCCTATAAATATATACAATTATTATACATCAATATATGCAACTATCACACCACTATCTGGCTCCAGAATGTTTCCTTCACCCCTATGGAAACCCCATATTTATGAAAGCAGCTGCTTCCCACTTCTTGATCCCCTAACCCCTGACACTCATCCACATTCTAGAGATTTGCCTAGTGCATAGATTTCCAATAAGTTCAATCAGTCACACAGTATTTGCTCTTTTGCCTGTTTTATTTTTTTTCACTTACCATGGAATTTTCAAGATCCATCCACATTGTAGCAGGTGTCAAAACACTGCACCTCACAGCTAACTGACTCTACGGGTATGGATGGGCCCCATCTTATCCACCAATCAGTTGATGGCACTTGGGTTCTATCCATCTATTGCAAGTTATTGCAAATAGTGCTGTGACAAGGTTGTACATAATTTCATTTGAACACCTGATTTCGGTTCTTGAGGATGATACCTAGCGTGGGATTGCTGGGTCCTGTGTTAACTCTGTGTGTAGCTGGCAGCTGCACCCTCTGCATCCCCACAGCTGGCTTTGTGGATTCTAACTTCTCCACATCCTCACTCGCTCCTGTTTGTGGGTGACAGTCATCCCAGTGGGTGTCGGTCCTTGTTTTCTAAGAGACCCTGGGCTTCCTTCTTGGGAGTAGGGCCCTGAGTGGGCATCCGGGTCGCTCATCCTGGGAGGGGGGTCAGAGACTGTTTCATTCTCACATCCCTCAGCAAGGGGCTGCCCACCTGGATGGCATCTAGACAAGTGGACCCAGTGACCACAGGCTATAAGAAGAACTGTGCGGACCTCCAGCCATCCCTTCACCAACGGCTACTGTGTGTCCTCTCGGCAGTCAGAATGTTCCCTGCCCGCCTCTTCCCCCACTAGCCGTCACCAGACAGCTGGATCGGTTCCCTAACGTGTTTCTGACAGTTCGCTTGTCGTCGTAATTACTGTTTGTAATCTAATTAAATGTTACATTAGTGGATAAATCAAAAGTACACCAACAAAGAGAAATGTTTCTTACAAAACTTTGGATGAATGCTTTGAAAAATACAACACAAATGAATCTTGGAGAAGGTAGTTGTCCAATTAGGTGTTGTCAAGGCAAATACAAGTGATTAGGGAGAGGGAGTTACCCAAATCCAGCGGGGTCTGCTCGTGAATTTGCAAGTTTCTCCTTCAAAGAGCCTAGAGCTGGGTGTCACAGCGTGGCATTCATCAGTGTGGAATCCCAAGGAAAGTGACCCAAAATTGAAAACTGGGGGTGGAGCTCAGTAGTAGAACATTTGCGTAGCACACAAGCAGCTCTGAGTTCAATCTCCGACACAGAAAAATAAGAAAAAGATGCCTGCATAATAGGACAGGCCTTAAGGAAGATGGGCGACTATTCTTGCTTTTTGAGAGTTAAAATGGCTTGTGTTATGGATTGAATTTTGTCTCCCAAAGATATGTAGTGTTAACTCCCGTTACCTACGAATGTGGCCTCATTTGGAAATAGGGTCTTTGCAGGTGGGATCAAGTTACGATGAGGTCGTTAGGGTGAACCCTAAGCTAAACCGACTGGTGCCCTTATCAGAAAAGGAGAGAGCTACAAAGGCAGGAGAGAATGCCACGTGACACGGGCAAGGTTGGAGCGACACTGCTGCAAGCCGAAGAGGCAGCAAGATTGTCAGCCACCACCGGGAAAGGAATACGAAAGGATTCTGCCTGTCTCTCAGATGGAGCGAGGCTCTGCTGACACCTTGGTTTTGGACTTCGTTTCGGATAAACGCATAGACCAGGCGACTTGAACAGCACACATTTAGTTCTCAGGGGATGAAAAGACTAAGATCAGGGTTGATGGCGGGTGCAGTTCCTAGAGAGGCCTCAGTTCCTGGTTTACAAGAAGGCATCAACAAGGAGAAATATTTCTTACAAAAATTCAGTTGACTACTTTGAATGTTGCTTCCCAAGACTGAGAACTCATCCCTCTTGTCTCTTCTAGAAGGTTGCTAATCCCATGGGGCGGGGACTCCACCCTCCTGATTTAACTATTTTCCAAGGCTCTACTTCAAATGCCATCATACCGGAGACCAGACCCCACAAACAGATTTTGAGGGGGGCACCAACACCCAGCACAGGGCAGACCTTTGCCTTCTAGTTCAGTGAGAGGATAAATTTCCGTTGTTTCCAGCCATCTGGTTTGGGGCAGCCTAAGGCAATGCAAGGAGCTAATGCAGTGTGTGAATCACATAAGAGATTTTAATGATTTCCAGCCCCTTCCTTTCTCTCTCTGTGCATCTTTGCATCTTTTCTCTTTTTCTGAACACCCGTTGGGATATCTTAGGGTTCACCTTGGCTGCTCTACCACTAAGCTACAACCTCAACTCTTTTTTATTTTTAGGGCCTCCCTAAATTATCCAGGCTGGTCTCATCCTAGCCAGCCACCAGCCTGAGTCTCAAACAGCTCGAATTACAAGCGTCACCCTCATGTCCGACAGTAACTTTTCAATCCATCGACTTTTTCAGTGAACCCATCTCTCACCCAGCCCAGGTCGTCGCATCCACACTCTCCCGAGTCAGCAGCCTGGCAGAGGGATACGATGTAAACCTAAGGCTCCACCACCCAATAACTGGGGTTTGAAACTGGTTTCTATCACTAAAATGTCACCTTGGAAAAGTCCCTTAACTGCTGCCATGGTGTGTAACTCCCGGAAGGCACCTGAGGCCGGAAGTGGGCTTTGTGAAACGTGACTGGGTCACGGAAGCGCTTCCGCTGGTTTGGTGTTAGGTGGTGGGCAGGTCGCGGCCCCGCTCCCTGGCCCCACCCTTCCCAATCTGTTTCACCTCCAGCATGGTCCAAGCAGTTTCCCCTCTGCCATCCCTCTGCCCTGCCTTCCCACCTTAGACCAACAAGCCACGGGCTGAAACATGAGCCAAAACAAACCTCCCCTCCTGTAAATTGACGGTGCTGAGTAACGTCCTGTCCCAATAACGAGAAAGTGACTAAGATAACTCTTGCACCTCAGTCCTCCCAGATATAAATCGGATCACTCTCTCTCGCATCCCACATTTTATGGGCATTGCTTTCTATTCCACCAGCCAAGACCAGCAAGTAGGACAGAAAGTGCCCTGTCCTTACAGCTTATGCCCAACTAGTGCAAGTCAGAGAACCAAGAGGGAGGCGTGTAAGCAAGCAAAAACCTGAGACTGGGACAAGTGCTGTGAAGGAAGAAAGACCTGGTCAGATGTGGTGCTGCACACCTGTCATCCCAGCACTCTGAGAGGCTGAGGCAGGAGGATCAAAAGTTTGAACCCAGCCTCAGCAACAGAGCAACTTATCAAGACCCTGTCTCAAAAATAAAAGTGTAAACGAGTTGGGGATGTAGTTCAGTGTGAAGATCATGGGTTCAACCCCCAGTACACAAAGGGAGAGAGAGAAGCTGGGGGTTAAAGCCCGAGTTGCAATGGTGACATAGGAGGCGGCTAGGCTTTTCTGGACATGAGGTTACATACAAGGTTCAGCGACCTGAGCACTGTCCACACCATCAGGAGGCCTTGCAGCAGAGGACAAGCAGCTAGGTTAGGAGGCCTCAGCTGGGCTGGATACTGGGTTGAGGGTGAGTGTGGGGTAGGAACCAGTGCTGGGATTCTCTGGCTGGGCCGCATGACTACCATGAGCCCTGGGCCAGAGCCCCAGGGAGAAGAGCCCCGTCAGAAACAGAGTCCTGGGCCTATGTGGAAAGCTGAGGGTGTCAGGCTGGGATGTGGAGGCTGGTAGCAGAGCGCACCTCCAGTGGGGGAGGAGAGCACCACAGCGCCGGGGGGAGAGGGAGCTGATTGCCAGCCAGTAAATGACAGGGAGGTCACAGGAGCATCAGAATCAGAGAGTTTACTTCATCTTCCATTTCTCTCTTTTTTGTTCTAGGGCCCATTCTTAGCTGGGTCAGTTTGTGCCTCTCTCAGCCTCAGCTTTACTCATCTAGGACATGGGTATATTAGAGGTTATGCTGCCACAGCAAGCTGAAGGATTCTACAGGATACTTCTCTCTGGTAATGGTCCTCAGTGAGCATCCCTCCTGGGTGACTGTCCCATGCAGGCCCAGGAACTGGCTCCCTTCCCTTTCTTCCCATTCCTCAGGACATTGTCCTCCTCATCATAATCAAAGCCAGGCACTGACCTATCCTTGCTCTGACTCGTGAGAAAGGAAGAGAAAATATATACCAGGAGCACCATATTTTTTCAGGTGAGCCCCCCTGCCACCAGGCTTACATCGTTTCTGCTCAATTTCTACCGGCAGGAACTTGGTTCCATGGCCAACACTAACTCCACAGAGGCTGGACATGAGGTTACATACAAGGTTCAGCGACCTGAGCACTGTCCACACCATCAGGAGGCCTTGCAGCAGAGGACAAGCAGCTAGGTTAGGAGGCCTCAGCTGGGCTGGATACTGGGTTGAGGGTGAGTGTGGGGTAGGAACCAGTGCTGGGATTCTCTGGCTGGGCCGCATGACTACCATGAGCCCTGGGCCAGAGCCCCAGGGAGAAGAGCCCCGTCAGAAACAGAGTCCTGGGCCTATGTGGAAAGCTGAGGGTGTCAGGCCATGTTCCTGGTAGACAGGGGACCAATTTTGAAGGACAGCTTGAAGCCCAGAGAGGAAAGGTGACTTTCCTGGGTTACCCAGTGGATAAGGGGCAAAGGTGACCCAGAATCCTAGCTGGCATCCTTAACCCCAGCCCCCACCTCTCACTTCAAATCACCTGGTCTGGTGCCCACTAGGGCCTGGGCAGAGAGGGCCCAGATTACCTCTCTACCTGGGCCCTTCGAGGAAGCCTGTGCCCTGCAGCAGTGCCCTTGGCTGGGGACAACACAGCTTTATGACTAAGTAGGTGTGGCCCTGGTTTCCAGGGTAGGTGCAAACTGCTCTGTGACAGAGGGCCACACCCACCCCCAGGGAAGAGAGTTGGGCTGTGCGGGCAGCTGCCGCTGCGGTGACACAGCGCACTGAGGGGAATGGCCCGCTTGAGTTTCCTCCTCCCTGTGGTCTGGCTCCTCCTCCTTGTCAGTATCATGGCCCGGGGAGAAAATGGTGTGGTCCATGTGGAGTCAGAGACCTGGAGCAAAGACTACTACTGCACCCTCTTCAGCTCTGGCTATGTCACCCTGCCCCGGGACCTGCGCCATGCCCCACTCCTGCCCCTGCACGATGGCACCAAGACATCCTGGTGCCCGGACAAGGACCCCTTCCACCAGGCCTGGTCCAGCTCCTCCAAGCCACAGTCCCTTCGCCGCACCACTGCCATGGCCATGAGGGGCAACTGCAGCTTCCACGCCAAGGGCTGGCTGGCTCAGAGCCAAGGAGCCCATGGGCTGCTCATTGTGAGCCGGGTCAGCGACCAACGGTGTTCAGACATCACCTCGGCATCCCAGGACCCCCACCAATCTCTGCCAGACCTCTCCATCCCTGTGGCTGTGCTTCGCTACACAGACATGCTAGACATCCTCAGGCACACGCGTGGGGCCGGCCCCGTCCGCGTGGCCATGTATGTGCCCCCAGAGCCCATCGTAGACTACAACCTGGTGGTCATCTTCATCCTGGCTGTGGGCACTGTGGCCCTGGGTGGCTACTGGGCTGGCCTGATGGAGGCTGCCTGGCTGCAGCGGCAGCAGGCCCGAGGAGGAGGGGGACCGGACGGCCACCATCAGCTGCAGGCAGCAGCAGCTGAGGGACCACCAGGAGTTCATGAGGACAAAGATGACGAGGACCCTCCAGTCAACTTCACACTGACCACTGTGGGCGCTGTGATCACCATGTCCTGCTCCGTCGTGGCTCTGCTCTATTTCTTCTATGACTACTTTGTCTATGTCATGATTGGGGTCTTTGGCCTGGGAGCCAGCACCAGTCTCTACAGCTGCCTGGTGCCCTTCATGCACCATCTGCCACTGCAGCAAAACCAGCGGCCCCTCCCCGGCCACCAGTCCTATCTGCAGCTTCCCCAGCTGCTGCTGGCAGGCCTGTGCAGCCTGGTGACCCTCCTCTGGGTCATATACCGCAATGAGGACCGCTGGGCATGGCTTCTGCAGGACATGCTGGGGGTGGCTTACTGCCTCTTTGTCCTACGGCGAGTGCGGCTGCCCACACTCAAGAACTGTACCTGCTTCCTGCTGATCCTTCTGGCCTTTGATGTCTTCTTTGTCTTTGTCACACCGCTCTTCACCAAGACTGGTGAGAGCATCATGCTGGAGATTGCCTCAGGCCCAGCAGATTCTTCAAGCCACGAAAAGCTACCCATGGTCCTCAGAGTGCCCCAGCTGCGTGCCTCAGCCTTGACGCCGTGTGACCAGCCCTTCTCCATCCTTGGCTTTGGCGACATTGTGGTTCCTGGCTTTCTAGTTGCCTACTGTCACCGCTTTGACGTGCGCATCCACTCTCCTCAGGTCTACTTCGTGGCATGCACCGTAGCCTACGCCGCAGGCCTGATGCTCACCTTCTTGGCCATGGTTCTTATGGAGATGGGCCAGCCTGCCCTGCTCTACTTAGTGGCCTGCACCCTGCTCACCAGCCTGGCTGTGGCCGCCTGCCGCCGAGAGCTCGCTCTCTTCTGGACTGGCCAGAGCAGAGCTCAGACACCTGCGCAGCCTGTGGCAGGGCTCTCTGTTGACCCTGAGGGTTGCTCCAAACGGGGACAGGAGGGCACAGTAGAGGGCCAAACAGCAAGTAAGCTTAAGGGGGCCACTGACCAAGGGGCAGGGGACTTAGACAGCAACTCTGGGGAAGACACAGCTGACATGGTCACGATATCTGAGGATGACGCCAACGGTCGGGAGAACCACAGTGAGAACTCTGAGACCTGGAGTGATGCCAGCTTAGACCCTGATGACCTGCCCCCTGCCTCTTCCAGAAGCAGGCTGCAGAAGACCTGAGGTCACGGATGCCGGTGTCCATGTTGATCCCACTGATGCCACCACCCTCAGAGCTGGGCCACATTCATGCACAGACCTCGGCCCAGGATGCCAGCCTACTCTGACCAGGGCAGAGTAAATTCACAGCTAGCTGAGGAGCCTCTTTGCTTATTAGGATTGTAAGAGGGTAGCAAGCACAGAACAAGTCTGTGCAAAGCTAGGCGCGTCACTGAAAATGTGTACCATGCCCAAACGTGCAAAGGAGAGACAGATTCAGAGAAGGCCCGTGATCTGTACCGGTTTGCCCAGATCAAGACTCACTCCCAGAGCTCACGGGGCAGCTACTTCCCCTGTCCCTACTTGCCCAGCCCCTCAAGCCAGAGCCCCAGCTCTTTAGTCTGGCGTCGGCCTCTAATCCATCCCTGATGCCATTACCAGCCTTGTTGCTCATGCTTTCCTCACACTCAGGCCAGGATCGTTGCTACTTCCGGGTATTTTCCAGGTTCTCTCTCTGTCTCTGTCTCTGTCTCTGTCTCTGTCTCTCTCTCTCTCTCTCCCCCTCTTGCTGGGATGACGCCACCCCAGACACAGTTCCTAGCTCACTAGAAAATTCCTAATCATCCTTCAAGCCTCTGAAACATCCCTCTGCTGAACCTCTTTGCTCAAGACGCACAAGACACCACCAAGCCTAGCACAGTCCCGCCTTCAGCTGTCTCTTGCCTTGTATCCACGGACACTGAATATGGCCTGGCTGTGCGCGCCCCCTTGTGGGCATAGAGGAGTCCCCGCCTATCTAGGGGAAGGGCGGGTGTGGAGGACAGCTAAGAGTTACTCTGCGAAGTGTCCTAAAGCGGGGTGGGGGTACTGGGGAGCTTGGGGCTGGGTGAGAGAGAACAGGACCCCACAGGGTAGTTCCCATACCTGGCTCACTGATGGCAGATAACAGAAATGGCTACAGCAGGTAACTGACAATGCCCTGAAGGTAGGAATTGCTGAACCAAATGCTAACTAGGTTTATTTTCCTTCCCTTTGCACAAGCCTAGCAGAATAGAATTCAACTCCTACAAGGTCTTGGGGTGCCATCTGGCCTCTGCTCCTTCCCCTTACAGCCTTTTCTGGCACAAGTGCTCACAGATCCCACCCCACTCACTTCCCCACCGCAGGTGAAGGCCTCTCCTCTACTCGGAACATTCTCCTCACAATCGCACAGTGTACCCCCAGAATCCGGACTGCTCTCCCCTCCTTCCACCCCAGGCAGGTGTCCTTTCCTCAGGGAGCCCTCCCTGCCATCCCTTCTGAAGTACCTTGGCCTCAGTCATGTCACTGTGGACCTTGCCCCTTGGCTTCCTTGTCAGTCCCAGGAAAATTCCGCTCTGTGGGGGTAGAGGCCGCATCCCCGCTGTTCATCTGTGGGGTTTCAAGGATAAGGATGTTGGGGCCTGGTGTGTCATAGGTTCTGTGGTTTGTGTTTGTGGTAGGACTGAGTGAGAAGCTGACCATCCTGAACTGTAGAGGAGGAGGGACATCGTGAGGGAAATCCTGGCGCTTTAGACAGTCTGACTGGGGTCCTGCAAGGACTAAGGTCAGCGTAGAGGTGAGACACTGGGAGTCTGGTTAGGCCCAGGGCAGGAGTGCAGGGAAATGGGCCCCTTGAAGCCTCACTCCAGGGAAGAAGATCAGTCCTCAGCTCAGAGCAGGACTGATCGTGCCAGCTCCACGAGAAACAGTAAGGCACTGAGGCCAGGACACTGACTGGAGGTGATGACAGCCCCTCCCACTGGAGCCAACTGGCCATCTGGCCTGGACAGCAGGGCCACCACAGGCCCTGGCTCACCCCCAGCCCGCGCAGCCTCCCCACAGCTGACCTGCGTCAAGGCTGACCTGTGCCAGGCTACACCCCCACCAGGCCCGAGGGGAAGTGCTGGACAGAGCCCAGGCCCCTAGCCCAAAGGCCTGGTAACAAGTGTGCAGCCTGGAGGAACTCTTTCCCGGACATGTGAAGTCCAGCGGCTCTGAGGATGCCAGCCAGAGTTCCCTGTGATACGGCCAATGCCAGCCCCCAAGGAGGGAGTCTCAGAGAGGGCCTGGTGAGGGAGATCTCCCCCTCCCTTTTCCTTGGGGGCCTGACCGGGAAGTCAAGGCTGGGGGCCCTGGACTTCTGTAGTAACCCCTCCCCTAGGGCTTAGTATGTCGTGCTCAGATGGCAGGACTGAGCTGCTTTCACGAGTCCTAAATCCTGGCCTCGGGTAGATGATAACACCATGTAGGGTGAGTGTTAGGGGCTCAGACTGTCTCTGGGTGGCCCAAGCTCTACTCCTTACTGGGACATCGTCCTGGCTGCCTGAGACCCAGCCCCCTTCTGAGAGCAGCCAACGGATCCATGTGGGGAAAACTTGGTGAAAACAGCCCAGCACCAGAGCTGCTTAGGATTCCCCAGAGCCTCAGCGGACCCACCCTAGGGCAGGCCTCCTCCTGCCTCCGTGTCCTGCTCCACACAAGATGTCTCCCCCGAGACCGTGACCCTGCACCTCCCGCCCAAAGCTTCCGAGCCTCATGCCCAGGTATCCAAGCTAAGACCACCACAAGTGCCTTTTGTGTGAACAGGAAAAACTGTCCAAACTCCCTCTCAAGCTCTCCTGCCCTCTCCAAGTCCTTCTGCCCAGGAAAAGAAGTGCAAGGAGGGCTGAGGCAGGAGATACGCAAGGCCTTTCCCTTCCCCACCCAGGACACTCAGCGGCAATTCTTCCCATTTCACAGGTAGGCTTGGGCAAGGAATTTGGGTCAAACTAGTGGCCTGAGATGTTCAGTCCCAAGTGCCCAGTGCAACTTCATGGCAGGTTGGGAGAGAGCGGATTGTAACTGCTGACATTGCAGATTCTCGGCTCTAACCCGTAGTCTAACTGGCAGGTGGGTGGTGGGATCAGGCATCTCTGTGTTTGAGGGTCATTTTTTCACCCCAGGCTGAACACCTCAGTTTGGCTTTAGTCTCTCGTCTTAGCTGGGCCAAATGTCGAGGGGAAGAGACTAATATACTGGCCTGGGATGGCCATTCCCTCTCACCCTGCTACACACATCCAGTTGGGGACCACCTAATACCCCTTCCTTCCACGGACCCCCAGGCCTGGGCTCTACTGCACTCCTCCGGCCAATCCCAGCCTAGCCCAAGAGTGAGTCAACATCACCAGCTCAACAACCAACTTCACCCCTTCTTGCTTTCTGGAATATTCTAACCTTGAGGTAAAAGCTGTCTTTTATTTTTAAATCATCCTGCACTGGGCCTGGCATATGACGTTCTCAATTAAACACCTGTGGGATAAATGAATGTTCCCTGTGTAACTCTGAAGCCTCAACAAGTCCGGCTCCATGAGAAAGAGAAAGACACTCAGGCCTGGACACTGACCGGAGGGAAGAGGAATGGGTGTCACAACACTGCCTACCCTACGGGGTTGTGTTAAGCACTGAGCCCTGGGGCAAAGCCCGAGCCCCGGGCCTGGCCCGGAGTCAGGACTCCAGAGATCTTGTGCTGCTGCTGTGGCAGCTGCCGCTTCTGTTCTCAGTGGCCTGGAGTCATTTGCTCCTACCAGGAGGAGCTGTGCTCCTGGCTTCACTCGGCTGAGGTGCCCAGAGCTGGCAGCCCCCACCCGGATGCTAGGGCACAGGATGCATGAGCAGGCGCGCACACGCACACACACGCACTCCAGTGTACAGATGAATATGCATGTGCATACACAGGCGCACACCCATGCTGCACACTCACACCCACTTGCACACACACACCTATCCACATGCACCCGTACTGAACACTTGCCCATCCCTTTGTGCACACACACATCTGACTCTGACCTGTTCCCCTCTGGTCCAGCCCTGCCCCCCAGGCCTTCCCTGGGCCGATGGGAACAGGTGGTCAATGTCCTTGCCCCAGGCTCACCTCTTTTCCTGGTGAGCAGACAAGGCTCAGATCCCACTTCAGGAGAGGAGTCACTGCCCAGCAGCTTGAGGAATGTGACGAGCTCACAGCCTCCTTCGGGGTCCCTTCTGCTTTCTAGCCTGTTCACGCTTTGGGGTCAGGGGCATGGGGAGGCACCACTAAAAGGCTGAGCAACAGTGGTCCTAGGGCCTGACCACTTCCACCCAGCAGGCTTCTCTAACAGCTGGTCTTTGCCTTCACCCCTCAGGCTGGCAGAGCCTGTGCCCTGGGCCATTGTCACCCTCTGTGGTCTGTCCCCACTTCTTTCTTTACTTACCCCCAATCCATCTCAGCGTCTGCTTCCTGGAGGGCCAGTCTGTGACAGGTGAAACCTAAGGTGGGGCCAGGGCAGATAGACTCCTGGAGACCACACCCAGAGCCCCAGGTGGTCCAGACCAGCTCCAGGGCTGCATTTCATTCAGATACCTAGCATTTCTCTTTACGGTCTCATTTAATCCCAGCAAGAACACCATGGGTCTTAGCCTCATTTTTTCCAGTTAGTGAAATTTCTTGATGCTAGAGCTTCTGGGTTCCCTAGGCAGTGAGAAGCAGTAAGGGCTCTTGGAATGAGATCTAATCCAGAAAAAGAAAGCCCAGAGAGGGTCAGAGTCTTCCCAAAGCCACATTGCAATAAACAGAAGAAATGGAACAGAACTCTGGTCTTCTACCTCGCAGTCAGGCGGCCTGGACCAGCTCCGACCCTCAATCCACCTTCTATTCAAGCGCCTCTGAAAACACACAACCCTCAAGAAAACCCCAGATCCACCCTCCCCCACCCCATTCCCTCCGTGAGTTTGGCTCCCATCTCCTCTGAGAAGTACCTACATTGCTTGATAATGAAGGCGTGTGAGTCAGCATTGAGCACCTACCTCCCCAGCTAAGGAAGGAGACACAGCTGGATTGTGAATCCCCAAGACCAGGGCTCAAAACACAGAATCACTTTCATTTGCCATGTGATACCAGCAAGTTCAACCATTCATCTGTACCTCAGTTTCCTCCCCTGTAAAGTGGGCTGCTAAGACTTACCTCAGGGTTTGTTGCACGGATTAAATGAGTATGAAAGGATTGGCGCAAAAGGTCCTAGAACAGCACCTGCCATTCCCTAGGGACACCTGCCCTAAAAAAGTCCCAAGGGGAGCAGGAGTCCTCTACCTTTGGTCTCCCCTCCCCGTGTCCAGTGAGGTGAAGGATGGGCCTAAGGTGATGAGCAGGGGACCATAGCAGAACCAGGAAGCAAAGTCCCTGTGAGTTTACCTGACCCGCCCAATATTTGACACCTTTTTTCCAACAAACCTGACCCTTGCATGCTCCTGTGCTGCCACCTGCTGATCAGGAAGAGGAGAGCAGGCAAGTGTGCGCCATCAGCAGCAGGGGTGGTATTTACATATACAAGTAATAGGCTACCAATTAGCAGCGCTCAGAAGCCTCTGATGGGCCCAGGATTAACCCTTTAAAACCTGGATTGTGACGAGGTTGGGGTAACCTGCCGGAGGGTATCTGATGTGTTATGAAATGAAATAACCCCACACGGTCCCACTGAGTGACCCTAAAACCTGGAGACATCCATATCCTCACACTTCTCCCACCTGCAGAACCAGGCCACGAGGAACCCACGTGCTCAGACCCCCGGCTCCGGCTCCAGTCCTTGCGGGTCTGCAGCCATACATGCCTCCTACCAAGACAGTTCTGGAAGGATAGTTATTAATTTTGTTTAGAAACACCTGTCCACCACGGTTGGCTTACTTTATCTTCACGGTGGCTCCTCCCAGGGGACCACCTCTGGGCCTCTAGGAATCTCCTCTGAGCTCTCCTAGATAGAAGGTCCAGGCCCCCAGTCTCAGTCCTGACCCTGCTGAGGTGAAGGGAAATGTTCTGAGGGACCCACGCATGAGAGCTGGACATGCAAGTGGGTGGCTGCCGTAGCAGGTAGCTGCGGGGTGGCTGCTAGCATTCTGAGGTGCTGTTTCTGAGGTGCTGTTCTGGGAAACTACTTTTTTTTTTTTGTACTGGGGATTGAACTCACGACCTCACACTTGCCAGACAAGTGCTTATACCGCTGAGCTAAACCCCAGCTTGGGAAACTACTTGTAAGTAGCTTTCTCCAGCTTCTTAAAGACAGGAGTAGCAGCAAACACTGGCAGAAGGAACGTCTGAATAATGGTGTTGGCAGGGCCCCCAGAGACCTCCCAGAGATCTCCGGAGCTGTCAGAGATGGAAGCAGCCTGTTCAGGGACATGCAGCAAACCAGCGGCAAGGCCAAGCCAACCAGAAACCTAGACACTAGTAAGGAGTATCCTCCTTACACAGGAGACCTTCCTGGCATTGCTTCCTGAAGTCCCCAATTCCCCACATATCTGGGATTCTTAAAGCAGGAGGCCCCGCCTCTGGCTTCTGATTTGACTGAGACACTGAAGTGAGTTGGGGCTGGAAAGGCTACGATCCCGAGACTCCCCATCATCATGGCCCAGGTCTTCTTCTCTGCATTCCCGAGGCAGCCAGGAGCAGGAACCCCTGGGAGTCTGGTCTCTCTCTGCCTTGCTCACCCCTTAAAGACCACTGTAATAAAATGAATAATGCCCTCCAAATAGCTCCCCAGTCGAATTCCTGAAAATTGTGAATTTCCGCTTATGTGAAGGGGGTTTAAAAGAAGGATCTGGCAGTGGGGAGAGCAATATGGTGGCGGAAGCGGAGGCTGGACGCAGCCACCTCAGGCTAAAGGAGGCGAGGAATGAATTTTCTTCAAGAGACTCCAGAGGGAGCACAATCCCGCAGACATCTTGATTTCAGTTTAATGATACTGTCCTGATTTCAGACTTCTGCCTCCAGAACTGTAAGATGATGTGTTTCTGTGGGGTTTTTCTTATTGTTTGTTTTGGTTTGGTTTTTTAGTGAAGTCCATTTTATTTTTGCCTATAATTTGGGCTTCTGGTTCTGTTAAAACTTAAATTTACTGTGCTAAGAGGCTAGAATCCAAGTTAAAATTTTAATTTATGTATCTCAGTACTGTAACACTTTATATGAAGGACAATATTTGGAATCCAAAAGTGACCGTCATCTCCAGGATAGAAATTATGCGTCGTTCCAATCCCTCGAGCATAAACCCGCTTGTGTGTAGCAGCAGCCCACCTTCAAGTCTTGGTGCTATAGGTAGGTCTCCTCCAACACTAAATAGTGTTAAATATGTAATCCTCTGTACTCCAAAAGGAAGTGGACACTTCATATGCGAAGTGCTGTTGTGGTCAGCTTATAAAGTTCAAGGATGAAAGTTACTGGAAGAATATTCTCCTGAAAATTATTTTTTCTTAGAAAAAAAAAAAAAGGAAAATCAAAACCCTCTTCACACAGCCTCGGATGCTGTGGCTGTCAAGCCTCCCTGGAGATGGAGCCAGTCCGCCCCTCTGTGGAGTCCCTCCCTGCATCTGCTGGGTTGTCGCCTGTATCATCTTCAGCATCCTCCAGCTCCAAGTCACCCATTTCCTGGAACAAAGACCCACCTGCCTCCACACGGCTTCCAGCATCCTCCGGGGATATCAGATGTGTCAGGACTGTGATCTGTTTCAAACAGCTGTTTACCACTCAACTTATTTTTTTCTGCTAGATCTTCTTTCATCTGTTTCTTTTTAATTTCCAAGAGTTCTACATCAAACTTGGCTTTCCAACCTAAGAAATTCTCAGTTGTAACAGGGGTGCTGAGCAGTAATTGTCTCTCTGCTTCTTCTGCTTCCTTTTCTTTTAGTTCTTCCTCTCCTCTTGTTTGTGTCCGATCTACTGTTTGGTTTAATTTTTCTTGCACTGCCATCATTAAAGATCATGACCAAGATTCTCCTCAGCCTGCAATGCTAACAATTTTAAAATGTCTTGGACATCAGTATCTTCTAGATTTTCCTGGGAGCATATTTCATAGAAAGGAGCTTCATCTGGGTATTTTTCACTGTACATAAACTTGAGGGCAGTCTGGGCGGTTCGGCAGCAGCGTAAACTGACAGAGAGGAAGAGATGTTCTCCATAAGACATATTTTGAGGTGGGAGGCAGAGGCTGTCTGATTGTACATTCCCACCAGTGCCTACCACAAGGGCTCTAGTTTTTCCACATGCTCAACAACATTTATTTTCTGTTTGTCGTTTAAACAAATAGAAATAGCCATCTTCCTTGGTATGAGGTGTATTTACAGTAGTTTTGGTCTATAGTTCTCTAGGGATTCGTGATGTTGCATATCTTTTCATGTGCTTATTAGCTACTTGTTTTTCTTTTTTAAAGAAGTATATTGTCAATTTTTCACATATTTGAATCAGGTTACTGTAAACTATGTATTTCAGGAGATTTCTATAACAGATCTAGTAATTTCATTTCTGGGAAGCTAAGGTTATGACAATGTTTAAAGCCTTTAATGAACTGAGCATGGTGGCACATTTCAGGATAGGGGGATAACAAGTTAAGGTCCATCCTGGACATTTTAGCAATTTAGTAAAACCCTGTCTCAATATAAAAAATGTTAAAAAGGGCTGAGGATGTAGCTCAGTGGTAGAGCATCCCTGGGTTCAATTGCCACTACCACAAAAGAAATAAAAAAGCTTTTAATGCACTTGGGTAAATCACCAACCAAATAATATTTATGTCAATTTATCCTTCCTAGGTACTGTAAAATATGGAAGTGACAATTTTACCACATTTTCACTAGTATCTTGACTAACTCGGTATGAAAAACAGCATCTATTTCAATTTGCACATCTAATTAATAGTGAGGTTGGGCTTTTATTTCTATGTCATGGTTTATTGATGGAATACTCTCTATTCTGGGCTTTCCCACAATATTCAAAAATTACCATTTCCTGTGGATACTACACTAAGAAGACCTTTGAGATCTGTGTCTTCCTTTACATTGGTAAATTCAGACCAGTGACTAGGAAGGGTGAGAGAGGGGGTATGAGAAGAGGCAACAGGTCCACAGTTACAGAAGAGGGTCAGGGGTGTTGATGCTACCACTCTGGAAAGCTGAAGCAGGAAGATCACAAATTTGAGTCCCTCCTGGGCAATTTAGCAAGACCCTGTTTCAAAGGATAAAAAAAATTTAAAGGCTTAAGGATGTAGCATGTAGCCTTGGATTCAGTGCCTAATACCACACACACACACACACACACACACACACACACACACAATACAGATGAGGGGATAAGTTCCAGTGCTCTTGCTTAGCAAGAGTAACTATAGTTAACAATCATTCCTTTTGGATGTTCTTGTATTGTAATCCCAAATACTATGTGCAGTCACCCAAGTATTATAATCCTCTTTCTGGGTTTCCTCACAATCCAAAAAGTTATATTTGTAATCCCATTGAGATGTTATTGGAATCCCAGCAAGTTAATTCCAATCTACCACCTCCAATGCAACCCATGGCGAGAGTAAAAACAAGACGTATTCAAAGTTAAGGGCAGCCAAGGGGTCCTAAATCCAATCCCCGTGAGGATGTGCGGACAAAGGTCCTCATCCTGAGCCTCTCCCAGAATTCATTATCTTGTGAAGAAGTGGGTGGCTCAGGGGTGAGTGACAGTGAGGAGGGGGGGAATTAACTTGAGCTGGGGGCCAGGTGGGAGAAAGGCAGCTCTGTAAATTGCAGAGATAAAGATATGCAGGAAGATCAATTTACATAATCTAATTAAGGTAGCAATTTGAATTGTTTTGGGAGGCTGTCACTTCAGTTCTGATATGTAAACTCCTGCGCCCTGGGGAGTCATAGCCTCTAACTTGAGGCTCCTACCCAGGTGACATTCCCAGAGCTATTGGCTCTAGCATCCTGCTGTGCTCATGTCCTGTACGGGGAACACTATGCCAGAAAACAGGACTGTCTGTTGGCTTTAGAAAT
Source organism: Hydrochoerus hydrochaeris (assembly GCA_004027455.1). Lineage (NCBI taxonomy): Eukaryota > Metazoa > Chordata > Mammalia > Rodentia > Hydrochaeridae > Hydrochoerus > Hydrochoerus hydrochaeris. The sequence goes on along the minus strand of PVLA01003287.1, from coordinate 168,824 downwards.
TACATACCAGCACCTCGGCTAGACTTATTTGCAATGCTTAGAGCCAATTGAAGAGAGAAGGAAAGACCCTAGCCAGCTCTCTACATATTAGTATAAGGAAATAGGTCTCCACATAATCAAAGTCATAGTAATTGTTTTGCATTCAAGGGGAGTCATTGGTGTTGTCTCCCACATTCTTGCCGTAAAGAAATAATGTTTGAAGTGATATAAATGTGAATTACTCAAATTTGATTATTACCTATACCCAAATATCACACTGTACATCTACAATTATTATAGGTCCATTGAACTTTTTTTTAAAAAGCGTATTTCAAGATATCATCCATTGGCTGGGCCATGAGGATCCTTGTTAAAGAACACAATCTGTTTTTTTTTTTTTTTTTCCAGTGCTGGGGATTGAATTCAGGGCCACTGCAGGTTAGGCATGCACTCTACCACAGAGCTATGCCAAGTCTTTTTTAAAATCATATTTTAAAAGATAAAAATAAGGTCCAGACTGGCCTTGAATTTGTGACTCTCCTGTTTCATCCTCCTGTGAAACTGGGATTATACAAGTTTTTGCCGTCATACCCAAGACAACTACTATTTGCAGTCTCTCTCCATCTGCAGGACCTTCAGTGCCTGTGAAACCAGCCCCCACGGCTGCACCTTGTGTTCCAGGCCGGCCTGCCCCACTCCCAGCCAACCCTGCCTCCTGTGAGCCCCCATTCACCCGCACATGAGGTTTCTCTCCTGTCTCTGCTGCTCTGCTGTTGTATACTCAGAGTTCCCTGGTTCCTACGTAGACATTCTGTCCGCCAGGCTGGGCCCTGTCCGAGGTCCTGGAGCTGAACGTCACCGAAACACGGTTTCTGACTGAGTCATTGTGAAGGACCGGCCGAGAGCAGCACGGATGCAGGCTCTGATAAAGGCTTTTTCGGGCTTCCGAGAATAAGAACTCACTCAAAGGAGCTTAGGCAAAAAGAGTCAATTACAGGGATCTCTCAGAAGACAAGGGCAAACAGCCCGACTGGGGCTCATGGGAATTAGGAATCGGAAAGCTCTCTACCTCTGCACACTGCAGTCTCTATGCCTCCACTTCCTCTCCGGCCCGCACTGAGCTGGCTGCCTCTGCTTACTTGTTTTGTTCTGTGCGTATAGTAGCACTGGCCCCTGTTGTACATCCACTGCCAGTGACATTGGTGTCTATTCAGCCACCATTCAGAATTTTGAGAGAGATTCTTTCTGGCATAGATCAACGTTTGGTCCTGTCTCCTGTCCTGGCCTGGCCTGGCCTGGCCTCTCGCTACAGGCTTTCATCCATTGTTCCATCAGCTGTAGCTGGAAGGACACTGAAAGGACCAAGGCAGCTGGTGAAAATGGTAATCCTTTCAGGACACCGGCTCTACCTGATCACAGTCTGCATTGGAACAGGATGCATGGGAGATGTGTGTATATATTTGAGTTTCAAAAGCACAGCTCTATAGAGAGTAGTTCTCAAAAAGTGGTCCCCAATCCAGCAAACTCAACATCACCTAAAAACTTGTTAGAAATGCGTAGAGACTTTCCAACCCAGATGGGCATTGGGCTCAACTATTCATTTCTATATCCTTTATAACCAATCGATAAGAAAGTCTGGGCCTCTGCAGAGTTCACAGTGACCCTTTGCTAGTGTCACTACCCTGTGTAAGGCCCTTCCCCTTGAATGCAGGCAAAAGATGTGAATACAAAGGGATATCTCTTCCATGATCAGGTTAAGCCATGTGGCAAACTGAAGGATTTCACAGATATAAGTAAGTCTTTAATCAATTGAGTCTAAGTTAATCAAACAAGTGATCATCCCAGGTAGACCTAACATAATCAGGTTGGCTCTTTACCGAAAGTTTCAAGGTTGAAGATGGTGGACAGTGGAGAAGCTCCCTGATGGCATCAGAGGTGAAGCAAACTGCCATATTGTGCAAGGGTCCACAGAGGGAGCAGACAGTGACCTCCAGGCAACATAGGACAATGCATCCTTAGTCCCAAAACCATAGAAATTGAATTCTTCTGTCAACCTGAATGAGTTTAAAGAGCCCCTGAGCCTCAGGAAGTCCTGTCCCAGTTGACGCCTCTATTCCAGCCCAGTGACACCCTTGGTGCTCATCAGCTAAGCCACCACTCCCTCCTGATCCACAGAAACTGTGAGGCAGTAGATGTGTTTATAATAACTTATCCTGCAGCAATAGAACACTAATAAGCACAGCTGTATTATAATGTGACTTTATAAAAGCAGATGGTAGGATGGATTTGGTCCAGTTGGCAACTGTCCTGGAGGTGGTGAGCAGCTGAGTGCTTGTGCAAACAATTAAAACCACAAGGGTTATTATAGAGGCTTGAACCACACACTGGGGGAGCAAAGGGAATAGGCTCCCTGATGCTGCTAGGGGAGCCTACCTGCCCATGGCTCAGGCTGGGCCCTTCTGGTCGCCAAGTCAGCCTCCATGATAAGGGCAACAGGGAGGGCGGAATCTGTTTCTTACTGTGTTCAAGGTCTTGGCTCATCCTTTGATAATTGGCGATTTACATCCCACTGACAAATCATGACATGTTGAGATACTATGCAGTCACCGAATTGGACTAAGATCTATATATTATTAATACAGAACCAACTTCAGGATATACAGTTCAGGGGAAAAAAGAAAAATTATATTCTCATTTGTTGTCCAAAAACTAAAACAATACCTGAGAAGCTTCTATGTTTCTTATGCCTCTTGGATACTGGAGATGAGAGGCGGGTGGTTATTTACTTTCTGTCATATGCACTATAGTGTTTAACTACTGCTGCATAACAAATTAACCCAAACATAGCAGCCTAAAATAGTGCTATGCATTTATTATCACATAGTTTCTGAGGATCAGCATCTGAGAACCGTTATAGGTGGGTGATTCAGACTCTAGGGTTGAGCCTGGAAATGAAAACATCCAGACCAAAAGGTCAGCCAGTCATAATACCTGTGTCCCGTGGCAGAGACTGGGATAGCTAAGTCAAACCTGTACTTTCTCTGGACTCTGATTTTTGTTGTCATGTCTCGGGCAATCTCACTTTCTGGACTTCTGATTTCTTCTTCAGCTATCCTCGAATGCCTTTGGTGCATCATAGATGCAGCGCTCACTCCTCTTGTCCTTCTAGGCATTCAGCTTGCTGCCTGCTTGTTTCCTACATGGCTGCCTGGGGGTCGGGCTGGCTCAGAAGTGTGAGTGTTGGGTGGAAGTTGCGTTGTCATTTGGTACTGGCTGAAAAAGGAGCCACATTCAATTGTTTGACTATATATTTGGCCAGGACCTTGCCCTACTAGCCTGAGATCTGGTTTAAATAATTTAGGTCAAAGGTCAGATGGGGAGGGAGGGAGAGCAGAGGGAGTGACTGCAGAAGACCCAGCAGCCTCCTCCTCCTGCTTGGGGGCAAGCAGTCCCCTGTGTGGGACCTTATCTTAGTTCATTTGAGCTGCAATAACAAAACACCATAGACTGGGTGACTGACAGACAACAGATGTCTATTTCTTACAGTCAGGAAGTTAATAATCCAGTATCAAGGCACTGGCAGATTCAGACGCAGTGTCTAATGAAAACCTGGTTCATGCTTAGCCTTCTTTTGGCTATGACCTCACATGGTGGAAGCGGTGAGCCAGCTCTTTTATAAGGGCATCTTACACAAGAGCACTAGTCTCACCCGTGGGGGCTCAGTGCTCATGAAACCTCCACAGGACCAGCCTTCTAAAACCGTCACCTTGGAGTTAGGTTAAGTTAGGGTGGAGGGGACATAAACATTCAGCCCACGTCATAAAATTCCCAAGTCAGAGAGGTGACTGTGTGGCTTAAAATATTACCTGGGGATACAAAGAAAATGACACCTGCTTCACACTGGTGCTTAGAAGGAGTCCCCCCTCCGCCCCCTGGCCTTTCAGAGAAAACTTCGGGCTGCCTTCCCTGGTGAAGGGCCAGTCTCCCGCTCATCCCAGAGCAGCCACGGAGACAGCCGAGGAAACGGCCGCCCAGGCAGCTCTGTATTAGTGACAGAACGACCTTCGCTCGGCATTTCCACTCCTCTCCGGCTTTTTTTTGCACTTAGGCATCAAGGGGGCTGGTGATTTTGGTCTCCACAGGAGAATTCTGAGCTCCGCTGCACTGATTGGCTCCTACCTCTGCTGGTTTCCATTGGTTGCTGTAACAAATGGGTGGCTTAAAGCAACAGAGGTTTATTTTTTCACTGCCTGGAGGCCCAAAGTCTGAAGTTCAGGCGCCAGAGGGGCTGCACTCCCTCTGCAGGCTCCAGGCAGACTCGCAGTTTCTGGTACCCCAGGAACTGTCGGCTTGTGGCTTGTGTCCGGCTCTGTGTTCATGCAGGCTCCCCTTTCTCGGTGTCTCAGTCTCTCTCTGTCCGTTAATCTCTCTGTGTCTGTCTCGTTTGAGGACACTTGTCATTGGATTTAAGGCCTACAAGGATAACCCAGGATGAGTTCATCTTTAGGTTCTTAACCAATTACACCTGCGGAGACCATTTTTCCAAATAGGGTCAGATTTACAAGCTCCAGGTAGATGTTGTGTGGGGGTGGTGTATAACCACTCAACCCAGTACATCACCCTCCCCATTAAATGCGTTGTAACACACTTCAGACAAATCAACTACAAATGGCATGATCTTTGGCCAACCCCATGTTAGAGCCAGAGAGAGAATCTCGGAGAAGCCAGGCAGGGCTCCTGTTCTCAAGGAAGCAATGGCTCCACGTGACAGGAGCGTGACCAGAACAGCCGCAAAGTGCTGTCTTTGCACCCCTTGGCCATGTCTACCCCTGCCCACCATCTCCTGTCCACTGCAGAGCTACTGCTGGAGGATGAGCTAATGCCCTCAGGGGAGTCAAGACTCTTGGATGCCAACCTGGACAGTGCAGGATCTGGTGCCCTGAGCTGTGTCCACCCCCTTTCTGCAGCTTCTGTTCTGCCAGGGCAGGAGGTTTTGCAATTGTCAGGATGGCAATTAAGGAGGAGACAATGAACCAAATGGTGCATTCCTGGGCTTAGGCCACCAGGGTTCTGTGCAGCCTGTCTCAGGGCCAGAGGAAACGAGAGTTTCCAGAAAGCAGGCCGTGGCCAGGCAAGACCCAGGCCAACAGCATTAGAGTCATTAGTTCAGCAAAGAGTGACATGAGGACGAAGCAGCCCTAGCTGCCTATTCTTGAAGACTGCTGATAATATTGTGGTTTGTGACAACTGAGGAGACGTGAGCCAAGGGAGAAAGGAAGCGCCTTTCAATTCGAGAATTGTAAGCAGAGCATTGGTGGCACCAACAGGTAATTAGATTGGATTTGGATTTTTTTTCTCAGCTCCCATTAATTAGCTGGATGAATGTGGAAGACTTTTTAAAGATCCTCCATAAAACATTAGAAAGACAAACAACCCAAGAGGGAAAAAATGGGCAAAGAATTTGACTAGGCATTTTGCAGAAGAAATACAGATGGTCAGAAAAACATATTTGAAAAGATGTTCAAGCTCTCTAGTAACTAGAGAAACAGAATTTAAAACAAATTGATTACATCTGAATAAAGTCTGTTGTTTGTAGCATGGTACTGAAGTGTAGATAAAAAATGGGGAAGCAGCTTGGCTACATGGTTGTCATCCTAACAGCGTTCATAGAATCCTGACCATTGCCACAAGGAACCTCGGCACAGAGGAGAAAATTAATCTCCCTAACCTGAGTGCTGGTGTTAGGAAAATAGAAAAGACTAAATATCTACACCGACTCTAAGCGTGACTCTACACCTCATGGCAGGGGACAGAGAAACCCAGTACCCACCCCCAAGACACTCTTCAACTCTTATAAGCAGTTTGGGTTCTCAAGGAAGTCACTGCTGTCCACAGCAAAGGGCACCACGAATGGAAATCTAAAGGGCAACTGGGTAACAAGGCTGACCGTGAGGCCAAGGCGGCCAGCGTGAGACCAGACACTATACTACTTGCCACAGTTCCCTGGACGCCAGATGAGAAACCAATGCATACACTAAAAAAGGCTCAATGGATGGAACAAGAAAGGGAGTCAAGGGACTGAACGGATGGTTTAGGCTCCCAGACAGTCCCGTTGTGGTGCCCACCTGCCTGGGGCTCCAGTTGGTACAGACAGCTCATGAGACCACTCACTTAGAAAGAAAAAAGCTAGAAATTTTGCTTGACCAGTATTTCTACACCTCCCGGAAGACTGCCCTGCCAAAACAGATCATTCAGGGCTGTGTCATTTCACCCCAGTACAACCTCAAAGTTAGCTTGGGGACCCTGGCAGAGGTTCAAAAAGTAGGGTCAGCACCATTTAAAAATTTTCAAGTTGATTTCACAAAACTGCCCAAATGGGGAGGTTTCCACTACCTCCTGATCACGGTTTTCACCTATTCCAACTGGGTTGAAGCTTTCCCCTGCTGAACTGAAAAGGCCCAACAAGTGACAGCCTGGCCTCCCTTGAAGCAGGGCGTCTGACAATGGACCTACCTTTGAGGGTTCAGTGGTCTAGGGAGTGGCATGAACTTTGGGAATTAACTGGAGTTTGCATATAGGAAAGGTAAAGAGGGTAAATAGGACCCAAAAGACAGGGCTAAGTAAGCTTTGCCAAGAAATAGGATTTATGTGGGTTCAGGCCTTACCTATCATGCTCCCAGTCCAAGCTGAGGGAATGCCCACATGGATCGACCGGCCGCAGTCAAGTGAAAAGGGCAGCAACTCCAGAGTGGGGGTGCTCCGGGGATCCCCACTGTGACACTAGACTCACCCCGTCCCAGAGGAGATCCTCGTGGGGCCGAAGGACACCAACTGTGATCTTTGGAACATCACTGAGAAACAGCCCTACTCTGGTCACAGGGCAGAAGCCTGAGGACAGTGTCTAGGAAGACACTTTCCTTTCCTATTTGTGAGGAACTGGTCTCTAACCGTACTTGGGTCTCTAACCTTGCTCTCTGCCACAGCCCTCACTGATTGCCCGGCCTATTGGCAATGCAGCAAAAGGTGTCTGGTAGTTTCCACTTTCCTTTTGTGGGTGGGATGTTTTGCTGATATCAGCTGTCTGTTCTAGGGATCCTCATCAATAATAAATATATGAGAAAGCAGCATTTACAAGGATGATACCTGTAGGGGTAATTAATAACTGTGACCCCCTGCCTGCATGTCACTCAGATGGGAAACTCCATCATGACTGTCCTGATCTTTCGAATTTACTATAATTGTGTTGGCCAAATAACAAGACCTGTGCCGGTAACCTAATTGTTTATAAGATTTGTAAGCCTAAGGATGGAAACCTGTCTCTCTGCTTCAATCCAGAGATAGGAACCACAGGGGTGTTTGAAATTTGGGCCATGTCTAGCTGAGGAATAACTTGGGGACAGAGGAGAAAGTAGCTTGGGCCCTTGATAAACAGAGCCATGCGGGCAAAGCCTAGAGACCTCATATCCCTATACTTTGCTGCCAAGAAGGCAAATAAGTTATATCACCCTAAAAAAGGAGACACTAAATTCCCTTTGTAAGATACGGAGGCCTAGGATGGGAAAGAGACTATGGATATAATGATAAATACATGTGTCCCTGAACAGATGGAGGCTGGTGCAGTGACATACTCGAATTTGGTTTTGTATACTGGGCATGTGCAACTTGGCAAGAGGATTCCTCCTAAAAAGATTAAAACCCCACCCTCCTGCACCCTCAGAACATGCAACCTAGTTACTCCCAATATCCCAGACCCTGACAGTGCAGTGGCATTCTGGTTTTGAATAGTCAGAAGGGGTTGTGATCCAGGGATAGTGGATAATATCAAAAGACATACGTAGGCCCCAGCCACCTCTAGCTTCCATATTTTCCATTCCTTTTATGAGGAAATGATCCATCCCCTACTGTAAACCCCCTCTGTGACCAAAAACCTCTTCATGGGGCTAGCAGAGAGCATAGCGCAGTCCCTGAACATCACTTTGTACTATGTGTGTGTGGGAGCTGTGTGTTTGGGAGCCTTGGTGGGAGACCAATGGCCCTGGGAAGCCAGGAAATGGGACTCAGCTGATCATGGACCCCTCAAATTGGGAAAAAAGGATAAGAATGGGGTCACAGCCATCTATACACGAAAGCAACCCATGGATCCTAAAGACCAATTGGAAGATGATGCCTTACCCGAAAAGGAAAAAAAATCCCAACAGAGAATCTTTAATGAGACCAAAGGGAGCACAGAATAGTGTAGAAACAAAACTGAAATCAACCTCTTAGCCCAGTTCTGGACTTGAGCCCTGGGATGGAGAAACACAACTGCCTACATCCACTGGTCAGCCACCAAGGGACTGTACTGGATATGTAGAAATAAAGCCTATGCTCAGCTCCCAGAAATTGGTCAGGGAGTTGCATCTTGGGAACTGTCAAATCGCCCTTCTTTCTCCTTCCCTTGTATCAAGGGAAGTTGTGGGGCTACCTTGTATGTGCTCCATCCAGAAAAGGAGTATAACCACAGGTAATTGAAAAGATGATGAACAGCTACCAGAGAGAATAATCCCATACTCTGGGTCAGCCACTTCTTCAGAGGATGGAATGTGGGAATATTGAACTCCCATTTTTATGTTAAATAATTGAACTACAAGTTGTGCTAGAAATCATAACCAATGAAACTACCCATACACTGAAACTCTTAGCTAAATGACAGACAAAAACTCAAGATGCAATCTATCAAAATAGATTGGCAAGCTGGGGATATAGCTCAGCAGCACAGTGCCTGTTTGGCAAGCTCAAGGTCATGAGTTTGATTCCTGGTACCAAAGGGAAAAAAACAGATTGCCACTAGATAACCTACCCGCCAAAGAAGGAGATGCTTGAGAAATCACTAGGAAGATGCAGGAGTTAACCTGTGCACTAGTGCAGATCTGAAAAGGATGGAATCTGAGAGAAATATTCAGAGAATAGTTCTCAACTTTAGGTAGTTTTAAAACCATGGTGGGAAGAATCATTGCTATCATGGGAATCTTCCCATGATCTTGATTATCCCACCATGTGGCTCTTGAACTCTATGAGAGAAAATAGTGTAGAACGGAAAATAATCTCCCATATTTTGTGGACTAAATGATATTAACCTATGGAAGCCTATGTAAATATGGATATTGTTAAGATAAAACACAATGAGGAAAGTTGATTTAAAGAGTGAGGCTCTTCAGCAGAGCTTCAGTTTGGGGAATGAGAGAGAAAACCACCTTCTTGGGTGAAACTGGGCAACTATGGGTTAACTATACAGCTAAGCTCCCTGAGGAAATTGGTAATTATGTCCTCAGCTATGAGCAAGTACAGCTATAAAGGAATGTTAGCAGAGCATAACATTCTTGGAAAGTTCCACCAGAAATCCCCACTCCCCCTTGACCACTACGTACCCCAGAATCACTATTCTGCTTCTGCAACCCCATTTCACACCAATTTCCAATGAACAATCACCCCATAGCAGAGAAGCAATATAAAAACGGGAAACAAATCTTTGTTTTGAGAGCTCAAGGTGACATGGGTCCCCTGTGGAGATGCCAGCAAACAAATGGCTCTTGGCTCCTCAATTCCATGTCTGGTGAATTCCGTTCATTTTTCTGCTTCAGTGCCAATGTCAACTTCTTAGTCTTGGTCATTGTATTCGGATGATATAAATTGCTAACAGTGGAAAAGTGAAGAGAAGGGTATACAGGAACTCTATCTTCACAACTTTTCTGCAGGCCTACAATTATTGCAAAATAAAAAGGTAAACGATTGCTACTATCACAATGGTAGCAGAAAATGACAGAGATACCACTGTTGACCCGTGAGAGAGACAAGAATTACAAAGTTTACTAAGTGGGTGGTGCTGAGGGGTCGCAGGTTGTTTAGATATCCTTGGTAGGAGGGTAACTTTACACAGCCTCGCTGGAGAGCCCTTTGGCCTCATAGGTTACAAATTCATTGTGCATGAGATTGTGCTTAGTCAAGGTTTTAAGTCAGCGGCAGCTACATCCTACCTAGCACTTGTGAGGCTCTGGGATCAATAATCAGCATTGCAAAAAAACTAATTAAACAAAAATAAATCTTTTTTAAAAATCCACTTTTTTAAAAACCCTACACAGAAGAATTCCATGGTGTGCTAATTACCCTACCTAAAACCCTTGCACTTTCCCCAAACAGGCATGTCCAAGGGTGCTATTCAGAGTCCTATTTGTCATCATCAGGAGTAACTGAAGAGATCACCCACAGAGGATAGGAGGTCAAATGATAGAGCATCCAACCATAAGATATTATTCAGCAGGTACGAAGAATGCAATACATCGAAGTGAACAGAAATTAAAAAGTTTCCGAAACAAAAATGTGAGCTATAAGACAGGCTTGGTCCCAACTACATGAGAGGGTGAGGCAGGAGGATGGCTTGAGTCCAGGAGTTCAAGGTCAGCCAGAGCAATATAGACATTATAAAAAAGAGAAAGAAAAAGGCAAATTACAAAATTGTATATACACTATTATCTCAATGATGTAGAGGCCAATCACCAATAAAACCCAGTGTTTGTTATGTCCACACACAAATGTATATGATGACCAAAAGTAGGAATGATATCCTCCCCACTGGCCAGAAGAGTTCGCTCTGGAAAGGACAGTGGGGCTGGAGATTGAAGACGGCGGTGGTAACAAAGGAAATTTTGACTTTTCTGTATTCTTCAGATTTTTAATAAAGCATTCAAGTATTACTTGTGCAGGTTTTTAATATTAAAAAATATTTTAAAATAGGTGCTAATCTTCTCTGATCTGTAGTTCGCTGTCTTTAAAATAAGAGTTGGATCAAGGGCTCTCCCTATTTTTTCTCCCTCTGTTCTGTGAGCCTCTGCCCTAAACTGCCTCTTCCCTGTTTGAGCTCCATGACATCACAACGCCCAGACCACACTGGTATCTCTTAACTCTTCAAATCCCAGTAAGTGTTTACCCTGGGGCCTTTGCCCTTGCCGTCCCTTGACCAGCAAGCTCTTGCTGCATCTCCACTAGTGGCCTCCTTATCATTCACAGCTCACCCTAAGTTCTCCTCTGCAGGGAGCCCCCTGACTGCCTAATATAAAGGGAAATGAGAGAGGAAGCCAGGGTGACACCAGATGTGGCCTTGTGGACTGGAGCTAGGAGTTGGGGTGCAGCCTCAGGAGGGTTTAAGTGCATAGGTGGCATTCTGGGAAGCTGAGGCAGGAGTATCACAGAGCGTTCAAGGCTATTCTGAACTACATATTGAGTTCAATGCCAGCCAGGACTATGTAGCAAGATTCTGTCTCAAAAATAAACAAACAAACAAACAAACTCAAGTTTGAGCCCAGTCTGGGAAACTTGGCCAGAATCTCCAAGGGGTTAGGAGGAATGTAACTGGTTCTGCCTGCCCTTCCTGAGTGCACTCTAGGCCTGGCCACACATCTCTCACGGTTTCAGGCCCACTTACCTTTTCAAGGCTGGACGCCCAGACACACTGCAGCGTAGCTTCCCTTCACCCGCTTCCCCACAAGTCCAACTCAGCCTTGGAAGTGGCTGAGTCCTTCACACTGAGGGAGGAACTGGTGAGCAGGGCAGGAAAGGGCCGATCCAGGCTCAGACCTTACCAGACCCTCTGTTTCTAACTTCTCTAGCAAGAAACAAGCGTTTTCTCCACAAGCCTGAAGTAGGGCCACCAGCGGAGTAGGAGAATTCGTTTCTTCTCAGTGAGGCTCCCGTAGAGGAAGGGCGCCACTTCCTTCAGCTCCATCTAGAAAATTCCAAGAAGCTGCCCCAGCTCGAGTCATGCGTGCTCATTTGCATGCTCAGAAGGGTGGACATCCAAGCAAGTGACCCTACGCACACTGCATGGTTCAAAAGTGGCACGGAAGAGGTCCTGAAAGGGTGAGATGGTCCCAGGCAGACAAAACAATGAGTGTCCACGTTGATTCGTGTTCTGTCCACGGCCTGGCCTTGATGTATAAGGAGGTGGGTGGGAAGGACTCTGGGAGGTCTTCGTGCCTCATCTTTACTGCCAAGGTGCTGCCTTCAGGACCAGTCCTCAGATTTCACCAGCTACAAGAGCCCCTCCTTCAAGACAGTCATTTCTAAGGATACCGCCCAGCCTGACCCTTTACACAACGAGCTATCCGAAAGGAAGTCCTTTTAGATGTTAATATGTCACTTGGGGGGATCATTTTCATTTTAGAAAATGAATCATTTGTACACAAAGAGTAGACTCTTCTCCAAAATTCTGTTATTTCAAGAAGCACAGCTCTTTGTTTCAGAGCTAAGAACCCTTTGAAGTCTTCCAAATTCCTCCTTGTAAAAACAAACCAATAAGCACAGAAAGGGGGGCGCTTTGCCTAGATATACCAGCTAGTTTTTAGCACTTGACAGTAAAGCAATCCTGAAAATCAACTAGTACTCAGGGTTTCCAATGAATATTTGTAAATGAAGAAAAATATGGGGTAATGAAAAGCTTTCCTGGACAGATGTACCACACTTCTTTTTTAAGGCTTAAAGTTTAAGTATTAGATTTTTTTAAAGCTACATTAATATCAAATCTAATTTTTCTGTTTTGTGCATTTATCTACAAAATGCTTTTTCTTTACACTTGGCTGACCTTCAGTGGTAATCCTGGCTTAATACTACCTCAGGCATTTTGGGGGTCTGTAAACCAATACATTAAGCCATCAGAGGAACCATAACTAAAGGCATTTTTTCTAAAATAATCTCATTTTATTCATTGGTAGAGACCTGGTTTATCTAGTTTGTGTTTTCACACTTGTCTTCTTTAAAAAGAAATATACTCCTGTATTTATAATTGCCTAGTATACATTTTCTTAGTTAGCCTGGTCATAATTTTGATTACATATTCCAACCCCAAAGTCGATGGCTCTAACTAGCAATAGAAAGAAGTTACTGTGAATGAATGAACAAAGCACGTGGGTTCTAAGATGCTACTGTTGGACACAAAAGGCCTCTGTGGCTTGTGAGAGCCAGTCTCCCACATCCAAGGGCACTGCCTGCGCTCACGCTCTGTGTGTCTCTCTTGAGTTTGTAAACAACTGAAACACAAAACCAACACTTGTGTTTAGCTTGCTAGCATTTTAAACTCAATAAAATGTTTAATTAACTCCATGTCCTCTTTCTTAACCCCTTATTCTCTCTGCATTTGAATGGTCCCACTCACTAGTTTGAACTGCACATTTTGCTTGAATATGGGTTGATTTCTATGTATGCAATATGTAACAGTCAGGCTAGGCCAGTTTTTGGTGCAGTAACAAACAATGCCCAAATCCCAAGTTGGTATTCCATTCATGTTATTGATCTCCTGGGAATCAGTGAGGGGTTGAAGTTCCCATGGTCATCTTAGCTGGTGGAGACAACCCTAAAAGCCTTGAACAAAAATCAAATGCTCTATCAAATGACATCAATCCCTTTCCTACATAAGTCATTGGTCAGAACCACTCATGTGACCCCCTACATTCCCCCAGGATGCCAGGAAATTAATGGCTCTGGGTGCTCACCAGGAAGGACAGCCGCACACTAAACTCCCACCTTTATACTGGGACAGGTAACCATATGTCTTAGGAGAGCCCCATGCAAAAGCCACCAGTCAGAGGATTAAGTACTAATTATGAACAAGCCCTGGATAAGACTGAGGAATAAAGAATCAGTATTCAGACATATAATCAGTCATAGAGGTGGTGCTAGCATCCAGTAGATAAAGGCCAAGGACACTGCTCACATCCAGTAATGCACAGAACAGTCCCTGCAACAAAGTTACATGTGACCTAAAATTGTGCCACAACTGAGCGACTCTGTTGGAGTGATGCAAAATTCACACTTAGAAAACAAAGCGAAACAAAAATAGGTCCCTAAACTATAACAAGTAAAACATCCAGCCTGATCTCTGCCCTGCACCCTGGATTAGATGTCAGCCTGTGGCAAGATCCACACAGGTACATCCAGGAGCCGGCCGAGGTAGGCCCTAGCTGGGGACAAATGACCGGGTCATGACTCAGAGCACTAGTTACCAGTGGCCTTTACTCTCCAAGTTCTGGTAGTACCCCTTCCCGGCCATGAAAACCAAAAATGTCTCCAGACATTGCCAGATGTCCTGGAGACACAGTGTCCCCCATCTAAGCACCCTTCTCTGACAGGATTTCCTGGTTTGCCAAAGCACCAGTTCAGCTGTGCTGCAAAGGAATCTACCTGGACTCCTGGACTGGGAAAAGGAAGGCCTAAGTCTAAATCTGCTTCTGCCCCTGAGTCACTCAGTCTTCCTACTTTGTGAATCAGTGTCTCTGTCTGTAAACTGAAAAGATGGAACAGAAGGATTGCCAAAGTTGGTTCGGAGCTTCTCAGACTTTCCATTTTGACTCTGTTCCATTCACAGACCCCTCCTCCACAAATGCAAGATGGTGAAGTGCACCACGATGACTCAGATGGAGTGAGACAACTACAGAGCCACAGGGATAGCAGCTGGTGGGGTGGCCGGAGGCAGAGGGAGATAGAGGAGGCACCGACAGGCATTTCTGAGCCTTCCTGCTGAAAAGCCGTGGGAGAGCCTAAGCAACGGGAAGATACAGCTAAGTGACTGGCAAATGGTTTTGGAGGGAGAAATTAAAAAGATAAATAGCAAGAAAAGAATAACATGCCCAAGAATGGGAGGAGTGTGTGTGTGTGTGTGTGTGTGTGTATCTGGACCTTTGTGTATCTGTGTGTATAATTTTGCTACATCCTTCCTGTTTGCAGAAGAAATTGAATAATTTCAGCTCGTATCTTCCTGTTAACTGAAAAAACAGTTGTTATCATGGGATTATTAGGTTTGCTGATCTTGCTGGCCTCTTGACTTTTGTTCAGCTGTAATTAAGACAAGGACAAGAGGAGGAAAGAAAGCAATGGTCTTCACCACTCACGTTTCTTTCTGGTCCCACTCAGAATCCATAATTCCAATAAAGTTTGACAGCACCTCAGAGCAAGTAGTATTTAATAAAAGGCTACTCAGTCTACACAATGACCGGTAACGTTTTGAAAGCCAGAAGGGAAAGACTGTAAGGTCTCGTCCCCTGTGAAAGGGTTACTGTGTATCCATCATTTGTCTTTGGTTTGTGCCTGTTTGTTTCCAGCTACCTTAATCCTTTTCTGGGTTGCTAACATAGATCTCAGGCTGTGCTATATTCCAGAGGCAGCACTTGTGTCTCAGGAATGTTGTTTGCCCCTGCAACTGGCCAGCAATCCCTCATCTATGTCATCTGTCTCTGAAGTCCACATTGCTGTCAGGGACTGTGTTGACACTGAGAGTACAAAGCTAAACAAAGGGCCGGGAGTGTTGCAGCATGGTGGAGCCCTTGCCTAGCACGTGCAAGGCCCCAGCAACACAAAATGAAATGAGTTGATAAAACCAAGCCCAGCCATGCAGGGCATCACCTTCAGGTGGGCCTAGCCCAGTTCCCAGCCATCACACCCACGGTGGTCAGTGGGACACCGGGGTGATACCTGACCCTAAAAGGAAAGGGGAGGTCTCCTGAGAGAGGGCAGGGGTGCTTATTCTTGAAGGACTAACAGGGGCTATTCAGGTAGCGATGAGAGAATGATCCAGGCCTGTAAAAGGAACAGAAGCAAGTGCGAGGCTGGTGAACTACTAAACAATAAAGAGCTATGTTTGGAGAGTAGTGAGCAAAGTGAGGAGGAAGACCAGACAGTCCCACTGAGACTGTGACTGCCCAGCTGAGAGTTACACCCAAGGCCCTGTCTACCAAACGATAGCCTAGTCTCAGTCTTTGCAGCAGTTATGGCCTGTGAAAGTGTTGCAACTTAAAAAAGAAAGAAAGCGCTGCAAATACTGACTGAGTAAACGCCAAACACCAAACCACAGTATGAGGGTACGACCAAGAAAGCAGAACACAGCTTTGTCTGGCCTCAGCTGGAAAAGTTCGGAGCCAATGAGGTCTGCTGCTCTGCATAAGCCCACGCTGGAAAAGCGCCCTGAGTATTGATTTGCAGGTTACAAACGCACTTCGGCAAGTAGACAGTCTGCAAACATGAATTCATGAATGATGAGGATGGGCTGAATTTGGAAACCACAAGCACAAACCCCTAAATCCGCAGAGCCTCCGCTGACCACTAGCATATTTTGTGTTTCTCCATCCAGATCCTCTCTAGAAGGGAAAAATGTATGAATGGATCTAGGGATCGCTACGAGTTAAAGATTAAAGGTGCGGGAAGGCAGGTAGAGCCGCACTACTCTGAAGCAATGTCTCAGGTTTTTCTGCCTCATTCCAACTGCAGCCCGCCAGGGGTGACTTACAGCTCATCCCTGACGCAAGACAGCCAGACCCAGATAAGAGAATGCTTCCCCCAGGAGCAAAGCAAAGCGCCTCGGGCCCTCAAGGGATTCTTCAGGATAACAGCTGTCAGTAGGGACATTCGTGTTCACATGTGCAGAAGCATCAGGAAGTCAGTGTCATGAGTCTGTCAGTCACTATCAGAAACATAGCAGTCTTTACCCAGATGCATTGAGAGAGAACAGTCTGGAGGCTTGGTGCTTCAGTATTTTCTAGGACACAGTGATATATAAAGTCCTCGGGCTGCTAACTCCTCAAGGGCAGTGATTTATTTGAAATGCTAGACATCCCTTTGATATAGTAGTTTCTCATATGAGGAAAAAGATAAAGAACACAGTTCCCTCCAGCTATGATCTCCTAGCTGATCCCCTGAATTCAGCAGGAACTTTCTTTTGCCATGGAAGAATATAATTTATTATTATTTTGTTTTTATTAATTAATTAATTGATCAATTATTCTGAGGCAGGATCTTGCTATGTAGTTCAGGATGGCTTTGAACTTACTTATGTAGCCCAAGCTGGCCTCTAACTCATGGTGATTGCCCTGTCTCAGCCTCCCAAGTGTTGGCATTATAGGCATGAGCCACCATACACAGCTTAGAGTTTGATTTTTAAAGAACATGTGCTAGGCTGGGGATTTAGCCCAGTGGCATAAGTGCCCACCTGGCAAGCACAAGGTCATGAGTTTGATCCCCAGTACAAAAAAAAAATCCATATACTATAATGTCAGAGTTCAAAAATGATCAATTCCTAGATAACAATTCCCAGATGGTTTCTAATCCCCCCAAATTTTTGCATTTCCTCATGTATATTTTTTAATTTAAAAAAGGCTCTCTTAAAGAAAATTTTTTTATTTTAAACACAAAAAGGATAAAAACAATACAGAATTTCAAAAAAAGAAATAGGAAATTAACACTAGTTAATATATTTCATATTGTTATCTTGAAAGTAGTTGTTTACATTACAAGATTTAGGCATATGAGCAAATTTAGAGACATTTTAATTCTACAGCAAAACTGAACAGAGTCAAGTGGGGAGGTTCCTTTTTTGCAATCTTGGCATTGTGGGAGGTAGAGACAGGAAAAATCACAAGTTTGAGCCCAGTCTATTCAACTTAGAGGCTGTCTATCCTAAAATAAAAATATATATAAAGGGCTGGGGTTGTAGCTCAGTGTGAAGGCTCTGGTTTCAACCCCTAGTATTGAAACAAAATCATTTTTAATATCAATGCATTATAAATTATACATAGCAAGGGCTGGGCATGGTAGACATGCCTGTAATTGCAGCACTCAAGAGGCAGAGACAGGAGAATTGCCTTGAGCTCGAGGCAAACCAGGGCTACGCAGTGAGTTCAGGACCAGCCTGAACTATGCAGTGAGACCCTTTCTCAAAAAAAAAAAAAAAAAAAAAAAAACCAAAAAAGTTATACATAACAAGTTAAAAAAAAAAAAACTGAGCAGAAAGCATGGAGAATCCTCCTGCCTTTCTTCAAATCTATATTCCCCCACCATCAGGATTCCAAAGTGGTGCATTTGTTACAATCCAGGAACCTATATTGACATCAGTATAACCCAGAGTCTTCGTCTATATTAGGGCTCACTCTTGAGGCTCTACATGGCATGGGTTTGGACAAATATATAATGTGCATATCCACCACAGCAGTATCGTAGCTTTCCTGCCCTCGGAGTCCTCAGAGCACAGTCAGTTCCCACCTCTCCAGCCGCTGGCAGCTGCTCATCTCATTGTCTCGCTTTTTCCACATATCTAATATAATAGAATTGGAATCATTGTATGTGGACTCTTCAGATTGGGTAACTGAATTTTTAGGATTGATACAGATTAATATATCACCTGCGAATCCCCAGACTTTCAGCTTGAAGTCTGGATCCCCATTACACTCATTATACTTAGACATGCAAATGTTGAAGAAGGAAAAGATGAACAACCTGCTTCTGTGGGGGGAAAAAAATCAGAACACTAACTACAGCCAGCAGCAGTTCTTACAGCTTGATATTGCTTTAAAAAAAGATGCTAATTCTTTTTACCCTGAATAAAGAACAGCTTATAAAATTACAGTCAAGTACAGAGGCCAGAGTTTAGGTCACGACTTTTTACTGAGCTCTTAATGCGCTGGTAATGTTTAGAATTCTGACTATATCTTCCCCAGAGTAGTATGTCACAACTGATAATGTGGCTCAAGTGAAAGAGCTTTCTCCTCCTCTTTTTCAAATTTTGAATTTGAAGATCCCGCATCTCAATTATCTGACATTCCCCTAGGCTAGGATATCGAGTGTCTGGAGAAATATAATGAGAGAATGACTTCATGGGTCCATTATGCATAGTTCTTATTTTTGGACCCCAGGATCATCCTCAGTTTTTTTGACAAGTTACCCTGCTGAGTCATGCGTAACCTAAATCCTCATCTGCAGCTCCTCTGCTTCTTCCCAGAACCCAGAAAAACCAGGCAACCAGACAGTTGGCATTGGCAAGGCAGTAGAAGGAAAAGGAAGTAGGAAAAGCTGTTCCAGAAATATAAAGGTGGGAAGGAAACCTTGGGCTCAAACAATAATTAGTGAGAATTAAGTCCAGAGAAATTAAAACATGACTTTGCTTCACTTCATCTAATTAAGATATTTATATATAGATGTGAGAATCAACTCACATTTCAGTTGCAACAGGGGAGCTGACACTGGGAAATTCAGTACGGTTCCTGTTGCATGGCAAAGCTTTGTCTGTAATGTCAAAGCCTACTTTCTGCCTGGGCTGTGTTTGATACTATTACCTTCGATGGCTTTGAGGGATGACTGT
This sequence comes from Hydrochoerus hydrochaeris, assembly GCA_004027455.1. Lineage (NCBI taxonomy): Eukaryota > Metazoa > Chordata > Mammalia > Rodentia > Hydrochaeridae > Hydrochoerus > Hydrochoerus hydrochaeris. The sequence goes on along the minus strand of PVLA01003287.1, from coordinate 149,695 downwards.
CTCGTCAAAGCATCCTGTGTAGCAGACAATTAAGCAGAACAAACACGTGTTAGGCTGTCTAAATCTGTTCTAAATCTGGGTCTCTGCATTTACAATAGAAAATAAAGGAATGCTGGCTTTGAAGGCTGTCATCTGTTTTTGTAGGAAATACCTTTTTGTAAAATATTTTTAGGACATTTTCAAAGAGCAAAAATAAGCTTTTCATTCATCACCGAGTGAAATTGCCAAGTGAGATGACTTCTTAGCATTATTCTGAGCTGTTAGCTCATGTCTCCTTTTCCTCCGTAGCTGGTATTCAGCTGGTCACAGGGCCCTTTGCAATAAAAGTATACTTTGTGCCTCACTGGCAACTTCTTGTGGTTATGTGTAAATTCTGGTCAATAGGATGCTAACAAGAATGTCACATGTGACTTCCTGGAGATGTCCTTAAAGTACAAGGATGCTCCTTTCTTCATCTCTGCCTCCTTTCTGTGGGTTGGGGTGCACTCTGAGGCAGCATGCCAAGGGTGATAGAGACACCAACTAGATGGATGTGGGTTCCCCTGCGGTCTTGGAGCTTCTCAAACAGCCCCTGACTCCTATTTCTGGACTTCTATGTAAGAAAGAAATAAAATTTTATCTTGTTTAAACAAGATGCTTAAAATTGCTTTGCATTTTTGTCACTCAAAAGCTAAGACTCATTGATGGAGTCACTAAGGAAATGTTCATTAGATTTCATTGTAGTATTTATGTGATTCAATTATAAGGATTATTAAATCCCTACTATATACAAAATAGGAGTTCTTAACCTGAGGATGAAATTAAAAGGTGAAATTTTTAATCTTTGTTTAAACAACCTCAACTGAAATCTAGCACTGCAATAATGAGTGTCATATTAAAGTACCAGTAACTGTCATTAACGGAGAAGTTCAGGTACATATATATCAGATATCTCAATGTGCCAATTATATTTACTACTATTTAAAATTAGGAAAGGTATTAAACCAGCTACTAGATTTTTCTACTTAAGATATTAATGAAGAAGAAGGTGGAATCTGGAAAGGAAATTCTGAGTGGAATTTAGCAAGTGGGAGACTTACTAGGGGCTTATACTTGTGGGGAGAGGGAGAGACAGCAGGGCTATGCAGGAGTCCAGGGGACAACACAGGCCAACAACAGCTTCATCCAACTGCATGGGACTCCTGGGAACTTCACACACCACCACAATTGCCCTGGGTTCAGCCTTTATCTCCATGTGGATCAGTCTTTAGATGTGAGGCATCCCAGGAAGGACCCATCCTTGGAGGAGGTAGATCACTGCAGCTGAGACCATCCCCAAGACCAACTGGAGGCTGTCAGCCAATAGTACAGCTGGTAGCTGGGAAATGGTCTTCCCTTAGATGGACTGAGGTGGTATATCCCCTCATTCAGCATGGCCCCCTCCCTTTACTGCTTAGTTCTACTTTTATAGATGCATTTAGGAGCCAGTGTTTTGATAATCTAGAATGACCCTCTTCTGAGGGAAAACCGAGAAAGAACTTCAGTTCTCTGTGTTAACCTTCTTCTCATGGTTGCTGAAAAGACTAGCATTAAAAAGAAGCCTAATACTTTACATTAAGACAAAGGAAAGATGGCTTTAAGGCATCTCATGAATCAATAAGACCTCACTCTTCTGTTCAAGGGTGCAAAAAAGTAAACTTTTCATTTGAGAAAAAGAGTCCCTAGGACATCTGCTCAAGAATAAATGTGGAGAATCACATGGATGACTCTCCTCAGACAAAAAGCAATTATTTCCCCTTTGACTAAACCTGGCCTTATCTCCATGTACTAATATGTGTAGAGTTGGCTAGGCCATTTCTGTTCCCCTTCAATTGGCTCTAAGCAATGCAAATAAGGCTAGCTGAGATGCTGCTGTGTAATCTTTGAAGCTAGGCACTGTTTCCCTGTGGTTGAGCTGGGTGGGATGAAGAGCCTCTGGATTAGCCTTGAGATAAGAGGCTATCACCTCCCAAGGCAGAAAAGTTTACACATCAGAGCTGAAGCACCAGCCCCTAAATATTAAATGCTACCTCAGTTGTGTTACGCAGGTCGGTCTTTCTGCATATCTTTCTCTCTGCATATTGCAGAGGTGCTTGCAGACCTCCTACCTAGCCCAGCTCACAGTACTCATATATTTCCTGCCATGCTCACAGCCACTCATCCTCAAATCAGGCGTCTTTACAAATTAATACAATTCACGGTAGGCCCTGGATGGAGACTTTCATTCTGATTAATCTTCATCCTGGCTGGACTTAGGACCCCTTGGTTCCTCATAAATACAAACATGTCTTAGTGTCTTTCTTCTCACCTTGAGTTGCACTGGAAGCAGTGGGTTGGAATTAACTTGCTGGAATTTCAATAAAATTTCCACAAAATTATAAATATAAACTTCCTGGACCATGAATAAATTCCAAAGGAATTCATTCCTTAGGATTCATTTCACTGCACTCAGCCATCCGGGCACTTAAATGCCACTACAGTCATGGCTCAAATGGGCTCAGGCACTGCTTAAGTCAGTGGCAGGCCGTGGCATCATTTACATAACACTGGTTTTTCAGGCATGGAGAATGCAGGAGTTATAGTGTCATGGAGGCCTCCATCTGGATTTCAAAAGAGGACTAGACAAGGAGTCCTGGAGCAAGCAAGGCATGAATTGTAAGCGTGCAGATGAAGAAGCAGTGGAGATCCCAGAAAGCTGAAGATGCTAGGTATGTGGACTGTCTGCCAAGGAAAGCCACAAGTAGCAAGAAAACTAACCCAAGAAAAAAGTTATATAGGCTACAACCAGCAAGGACACAAGCCACCCAAGCCCTTTGGAGTCTATGTCATCCCTCGACTTACCCCAGGATGCTGGACATAGGATCACAAGGTGTCATATGTACTCTGCTTGGTTTTGCTCTTGCTCTGGTTCAATTTCTTCATTCAATTCTTTCCTTGGAATAAGAATGTTTACTTTGGGGGCAACCCACTTGGGACCCCTTCTGTCTCTCTTCAGACAAAAGCTTTCTCTCAATAAATATAGTCTACTCTTCACCTCTGTTTTCCTAAAATTCATTCTTCGATTTTAGAGAACACAAACTCGCAGACACAGCAGGTCGGGTGTTTCATTCACCTGTATCATTTGGAGGTCATCCACTGAGATCACGGAACAGAGGTGAGAGTTTGCTTTTGTTTGATAGACTCTGGACTGGGACTTGTTTAGGTAACAAATTTTTATGTTTCAAATTTTGCTTTGTCTTTGCCAGTTGTTTATAACTCGTTGTGATAATTGCTTGCTATTTGCCCATTGTTTTTAATTGCTTTGTCTCATGTAGCTTTATTAAAATACTGTAAATCTAAGTTTAAAAAAAGGAATGTTTACTTTGTACTATTATAATTGGAAGTATTTAACTTTCTTTTGATTTTTATTGGGGCTCACAGCAAAGAGTTTGCCTTGAATCTCAAAGGAGACATTGGACTTGGATATTTCAGCAATACTGAAAATGTTAAGACTTTAGTTACAGAGATGGACTAAACACATTCTGTATAATGAGATAAATGTGAGCCTTTGAGGGATTAGGGGTGGAATGTTGTGGTTTAGATCTAAAATATCCCCCAAAAGTCTTATATTCAGAGGTGGAGTCTGATCAGAGGAAACAGGCACAAGGTCACTGGGGTTGTGACCTCAAAGAGTGTGTTCTTCTTTCTGATTCCTCTGTGTTCTTTCCTCTTCCTGGTTACAATGACATGAATAACTTTCATTCATTAGCCCCCTTTTATTATGTCATTTCTTCCTTGGATCCAGCTGACTATGGACTGAATTCTTTGAAACTGTGAGCCAAAATAAACTTTTCTCTTTGAAATTTTGGGTGTTGGATATTTTGTCCAACTCTTTCCACTGGTACACTTACCAAAGGTGTTTGTATCTTATCCATGGAGTCTGTTAATCTGTTAAATACTTTGGGATCATTGTTCTACCATGAGGCTGTAGATGTGTATAGAATTTTGGAACATGGCTCCCATCCTTGAAAGGAATGAACGCTTGAGATGGATGTGGTAGCACATGCCTCTAATCTCAACACTCAAGAGACTGAAGCAGGAGATGTATGAGGGTGAGGCCAGCCCATGGTGAGTCCAAGGGCATCCTGGACTATATAACAAGACAATCAATAAATAAATAAATGCTGTAGCTCTATCTTCCAACCCTTTATTAAAATCTCTAAGAGCTCCTAGCATCTAGATGGTGACATATATGACACACCAGAGGATCCCATGGTTATAGGTCCAGTCCCACACCTTTGCTGGGAAGTGACTCCCTTGGTCAGACATATGTTGTATGTGATCCTGTGTACAACAGGGAATCTTGTATACAACAGGGAATCAAATACTTGGCAAGCACTCAGATAATGACACTGGTTAGACTGTGCATGTGGGAAAGGCAAAACATCCCCAGGAAGCTTGTCTATTCCTATCAGAACAAAGCACTAGCCCTTTCTGAGGTGGTAGGTTCTTTTTTTTTTTGTACCAGAGATTGAACTCACTACTGCACACTTGCAAGGCAGGCGCTTATGCCGCTGAGCTAAATCCCCAGCCCGGTGGTAGGTCCTTAACATTATCAACTTGCTGGTTCATCTTCCTAAAAAATAGTCCATTTTGAGAACAATAGTCAAGCTTGGTTGTGGTTTCTGGAGCAAGGCCACACCATCTTTAGTGGCAGATCATACACCTTTTGAAAAAATAGCCACAAGCATGTACACAGAATCTATCTTGTGCATAGCTCCATCTCTGTCTCCACTGCACTTCATTCATGTGTCCATTGGAGAGCACTGAGCTGGCCCATGGCAGAGGCTAACTAGCACCAGCCGCCTTACTGGTTTTGTCTAGTTGGTTGTCTATTGTCCCTTCCAGAATAGATTGTTTCTAATAGGTGTTAATATCAAAAGTGGGACTCACTCCAATGTGCCACGCATGTGCCCAAATCTCCTTATCTTCAGCCTCCAGTTGTTCTCCTTCTAAGTCGTGACAGCTGGTCATTCACTGATTCCCATGAGTTTGTACATATTTTAACCTTGAGTTCTTCACTGCCCAAGCAAATGGATCATGAGGTGCACTGCCCAGAGCTCCATGCCTTGGAAGGATTTAGCTTCGCCAGTCTTTTCAAGACCACTCTTGAGTAAGACTGTAGTCTCTCTCCTTTAATTTTTAGCCTGCACTCATATACTGAGAAAACCCACCCACATCCAAACTCTTCCATCAGCTAGTCAAAAGGGATCCCTCCTGTAACCACAGGGTGCATAGGGGGAGGGATGACAGCACAACTTTGGTGAGTGTGTGAGAGTCTGAATTGTCTCACACAAAGTTGGCTGTATCCTCTGGTCCTACTATGGTCAAGCTCAGATGCACGACTCTTATCTAAAAATAGATTCTTTCTAGATCCCCCTCACTTGTGATTTGGTTGGCCTGACATAACCTCATTAAAGGAGGACAATTCCAGGTGCAAGTTTACTTGCCACAGTCAGGCACTTCATTTCTACCAGGGCATAGAAACATGCTGGTGGCTATTTTTTCAAAAGGTGTATGATCCTCCACTAAAGACGGTGTGGCCTTACTCCAGAACCCTAGGAGCCAGCATTTTGATTGTCCCAATAGGTCACACTGTGATCTCTGCATAGCATCTTTATTATCACTCCAGTACCACAGAGCCTGCTAGAGTGGTGACCTAAAATCAGGGCTACTGCATGGCCACCAGAACCTGCTGCACAACCTGTTCATGTCTGGGTCCCACATCAAGCTGGCAGCCTTTTGTGTCAGCTGGGTTTTTATCAAAGTGGCTATTTAATAATTTTATGCATGAAAGAAAGTTTCATTTTCCACTTTTGGCATCATGTCAACACTCAAAAAGTTTTGGGTTTGGAGCATTTTGAATTTTGGATTAGGGATCTCATAGAGGGTATAATGATGTTCTGGGAGTGGTGGCCCACACCTATAGACTGAGCACCTGGGAGGCTGAGGCAAGAGGATTGTCATGAGTTTGAGGCCAGCCTGGACTACATAGTGAATTCAAGCCCAGTCCGAACTACACAGGGAGATCCTGTCTCAAAAAACCAAGAAAATAAAAGGTAACATGATTTGACTTTGGATAGGATGTCTTGACATGCCCCTGACCACTGGGCTCCTAAAATTGTCACTAGTATGGCAGATTCCTAAATTGTTGAAGGTTTTATCTCCCAATCTCTAGAAAGCATGTAGTTTACAACACCTTCAATGTACAGGCCACTTTTGGCTCATCTGGCCCCCTTAGAATGATGCCACTGGATGACAGATCAAGGCAGTGTTCTGCATTGTTATTAGAGCAGTGACTCACAAAGATAAACATCAAGCTCACCGTAAAGGAGTAACACCTGGTTTCTGGCTCCATTATCACAAAGCAGACAATGAGGGGTAAATTTGGAAGTGAGAGATGTAAATTGAAAGACTGGCCCAGACTGTACGGTAAGACAGGGTGGGAAAGTTAACATAGCTCTTGGTGGTGGTTATAAACATAAATTATTGCCCATCCAGTGTTAATATGAAATCCTCTTTCATTTTCTGTTTTCTCCTCTCTCTCTCTCTCCCTCCCTCCCCCTCCCACCATCCCTCCCTTCCTGTGTAATGTTAGTCATTGAGTCCAGGAGTGCTCTAACATTGAGCTACATCACCAGCCTTATTCTTTCTTTCTTTCTTTCTTTCTTTCTTTCTTTCTTTCTTTCTTTCTTTCTTTCTTTCATCCCATTAGATTTTACTTCAACATTGGAATCTGACATTTGGCATGCCACCAGTTCATACACAGAGGGTTAGTCACACAGGAATGACAAAGATAAATGACTAATGTAATGTTATACCCTAAACAATAAATGGATAAAGTGCTATCTTTGCTGCAGAACAGAACTTAGAGACTGAATGCTCTTCCCTTTTTATTTTTTATTTATTTTGAAACAGGATCTCACTAAGTTGCCAAGACTAGGCTTGAACTTGTGATCCTCCTTCCTCAGCCTCACAGTGTGCTGATATTATAGGCATGTGCCAGCACACCCAGTTGAAATCCTTTTACTGATAAGGATACAAAAGAATAAATTCACTAACAATAGCCACCTACAAAGTCTCAGAAATTATTGATCCATTCTAGAAAAGTTACTACTACATCTGCCTTGGCAGGTGCAGTGGAGGCCACTACTCTCCTGAGCTTGCACTAGTTAAGGGTTATTCCACAGAATTTGTCTTGTTTCTCATGAGCAAGACCAGTAACTCAAATGGAGGCCACCAATACCCTTGCCTCCTGCAGCTCTCTAAGGGTGATAGTAATCTCCTCAATTCTCCCATCCTGAGATGCAATATTATTTTTCATTTTTTATATTCCCCAAGGTTGGTGGAGAGGGACTGTTTGGAAACTTCCCAACTATTATAGTTTTATTCTACAAGCCAAACTGGTGTATGTAAATAAGGATGAGGGAGGGAATGATGCTCCAACTATCAAACACATTTCAAGCTTTCATGGGGGAAGCATAGAGGTGATGAATGTTTAGGCCCTATGGACCCAGGGTCAGCCAGACCTCAGGCAAGACTGCGTTTATTATGGGCTGTATTTATGATGCATCTCATTTGTTATGGGTTCCCCATGTGTCCACATTCTAATGAGATGCCATGATGATACTTCAGGGCTCTGAGTATCAATGTCAACTCAGACCAAGTGTCCAATGGTCCGTAAGATATTTGTGTATTTTCCTTTCCCCAATATATGCTTATCATAGCATCGTAGACTCTGTCTTTGAGAGGGATAAAAGATCTTATGTCTTGCTATATATTTCAGGCTGGCCTTGAACTCACTATGTAGCTTAGGCTTGCCTCAAATTCATGGTGATCTTTCTGCCTCAGCTTCCTGAGTGCTGGGATTATAGGTATGTGCCACTCTCCCACTTTTGCAGGGTCTATCTTAATTGGAAACCAGACTTCTTTTCAAATGGTCAGCTCTAGATGTAAAATCTGGACAAAGAAGCTTGAGTTTTTGTTGGGATTATTGCCGTTCCTTGATTTCTTCTGATGTTGCAAGTTGAATAGTGCTCTTTTGGGGTGTCCATCTTGTTCGCCTAGGAACTCTGTTCTATTACCCATCCTCGTAACTTGCTGTCCATCAGGTCCCTTGGTGCCACTCCAACCTTGCCAATCATTATGACAAGGGTACCCATCTGGTTTTTGATGGTCCCAAATCATGCCTTCTGGTGTTAGCAAAAGAGCTCACAAGACTCCAGAAAAAAATATATACATATGGCTAAAATAAAATTAAAGAAGACAGCCAGATAAGGAAATTATAGGTAAATATCAGAGCATCTAGGTAGGTTACGTGTCAGTCATAGAGGATGTACAACATCTTAGCATAGATCATACGTCACCAAGATATGTGCAAAATGCATGACCTTAGGTAAGCCACCATCTCACCTCAAGATAATCCTTAATATCCTTCTGGTCACACAGCCAAAACCAACTTGCATAATCATGCTCAATAATGCAAACCAAGATACCCTAACAGACGCCACATACAAACTATCCATCTGGACATTTCGGTAAACAATGATGACAAGTTGATACAGATGGTTCCTGGTTTTTTTTTTTAGACTCATCACATTCATCATTAATTTGTAAAATACTTTCTGGATGATTCAAAGGTCAGCACTATGAGTTTAGGTCCCTCTAGAAATAAGTACAAAGTTGCAACCACCTAGGTAAGATTTATCCTGCTTACAGTCTATTAAGAAGGCATCACATTCCTGGACTACAAAGCTACAATGATAAAAACAGTATGGCAAAAAAAAAAAAACCCAGGCATGTAAATCAGTAGAACACACTAGAGGATACAGAAACAACTCCAGGCATACTCAGCTAACCTTATCTTTGACAAAAAGGCCAAATATTTTCACTGGAAGAAAGAGCCTCTTTAACAAACGGTGCTGGGAAAACTGGCTATCCACACGCCACAGGTTGAACCCAGACCCATATCTCTCACCATGCACCACTAAACTAAAATCAAAATACATTAAAGATCTAAATATTAAAACAGAATTGAAGCCGGGAGTTTAGCTCAGTGGCACAAGTGCCTCCTTGGCAAGCACAAGGTCCTGAGTTCAATCCCCAGTACCAAAAAACATTTTTAAAAATAAAATAAAACAGAAACAATTTGCTAGAAGACAAAAAGGTAAAACTCTTGAAAATATAAAGACTTTATGAGCAGAATCCTGGTTGTACAAGAAATAATGTCAAGAATCTACAAATGGGATCACCTCAAATTAAAAAGCTTCTGGACAGCAAAAGAAACTACCAACAGTGCAAAGAGACAACCTACAGAATGGGAAAAATTTTTATATATATCCAGAATATATAAAAATATAAATATATAAAATAGATATATAAAATATATCTAGAATATGTAAAGAACTAAAGAAAATTAGACATTGCAAAAAACAAAGACCTACTGAAAAAATGGACATCTGAAATGAGTAGATATTTCTCAGATAAAGAAGTAAAAATTGCCAATAAGTATATTAAAAATGTTCAACATCTCTAGCCATTAAAGAAATGTCAGTTAAAACAACACTACCATCTCACTTCAGAAAGAATGACTATTTTCAATAGAGCTGGTGGTGGCTCACTCCTGTAATCCTAGCACTTGGGAGGCTGAGGCAAGCAAATCATTGCAAATTCAAGACCAGCCTGAGTTACACAGTGAGCCCAAGGGCAGCCTGAACTACACTGTGAGATCCTTTGTCAAAAAGACAAGAGAGGGAGAGAGAGAGAGAGAGAGAGAGAGAGAGAGAGAGAGAGAGAGAGAGAGAGAGCAAACAATAATGAATGCTGGAGATACTATGGGGGAAAAAGGAACCCCTCTTCATTATTGGTGGGAGTGTAAACTGGTACAACCACTATGGAAAGCTATATGGAAATGCCTCAAAAAACTAAAAACTAAAAATAGTAATTCCATTTGACCCCACTATTCCCCTTCTAGGTATCTTCCTAAAGGAGCTAATGGCATCACAACACAGTGATGTATGCATACCCATGTTTATAGCAACACAAGTCGTAATACTCAAATCTTGGAAGCAGCCTGTATATCCAACAGCAGACGAATAGATAAATAAAATGTGATAATTATATACAACAGAGTTCTACCCTGCCTAAAGAAAGATAAACTTGAATCACTTGTAAGAAAACAGGTACACTTTGAGACTATAATATTAGGTGAAGTAAATCAGACATATAAGCTTAGATATTGCATAAGTTTCTTTTATATGAGAAACTTAATACATAAAGTGCAAAATAAAAGACAGACAATAGGGAAAACAAGAGAGAGAGAAAAGTTATTATAATATAACATGGCCAACATATCTAAAAATGTATAAAAATATATGTTTTATATATTTTGGGCCTATTAGTCCAGCCATTAATCTGTGTGTCTGATCATTAGCCTGATAAAGATTTATAAAATAAATAAGTAAATCTGATGCTGGTGCAAAAATTTTTTAAACAGAGTAGAAGAGAAGGGGAAAATAGAATTGAGATATGTTATGTACAGGTACCAAGTCCCCACAATGAATGTAGTCATTATGCATTGCAAACCTGTACTAATAAAAATTAAAAAGAAGACCGAAGCAATGTAAAAAGGAAAAAGAAAGAGCTTTCACAAACTGACAAAGAGTTTCATGACATAAAACAGGTTAAATATTCTCTGATACACCGATATACAATGATATCTTCTCTCGGGAACATAATTGGAAATTGGGGTTTTATCTTTCTTTCCTAGTTACCCTATTCACATGTCAGAATCTCATAATAGACAAGTTCAAGTTCTTCCACAATTTTCCCAGGGCCTTTTTACACCCAGTAAAAAAAAAAAATTGTTTTTTGCAATGTCATGGATCCCACAACTCTCACATTTATCGTTCTTTCTTGCAGTTAAGAATGATCACATAGGTTTTGACCGTGAAATATGGTCAGAGGCCACTGCCAGATAAGAGTCAGCCTGCCACCTCATTATGCACCTTTCCCTATTGCCAGCTTTACACTATAAGTTACAGCCCAGTCCCAACCAAGAAAAGAGCTGGTGCTAACGAGTGGGGAAGCCACAAGACAGAAGGAGTCTGGGCCTGTATTTCCCATGGAGGAGGCTGCTGCTGTAAGAGGAATTTTCTCTAGTTAAAAGTACATGGTCTATGCTGCTCATCTCCTCCCAATATTCCAGGAATTGAGCTGTTATAGTTTAAAGCTGCCTAAGTTAGATAAGGACAAGGATAGAGCTGACTAGAAATCCGGGTTGCGAGATAAAAACAGCCCCCTCTCCTGACCAAGGAATTTACAGAATGTACCTTTCCTACACATCTGCTGCCCATATTAGGAAGCGCCCTCCGCTGCCCAACTCTAGACCTCCCTATGGTCGTCTCCTCCAATAAATGTAAAAAGCCATTTAAACTAACCAATGCCATCTGCTTCTGTGACCATGCTTGCAAAGACCCCTCCTCCCTTTGTTCTATAGCTTAAAAGCCCTGCTCCGGCTCAACTCGGGGCTCTCTGTTCCTGCGTGTTCAGTGAGCCCCACTCATGCTTGGACAATAAAGACCCCTTGCCAATTGCATAAGAAGGCGTCTGGTGGGGTCTTCCTACACGCGGCGGGCGTCTCGACCCCCACCTGCCTAAGTCGGAACACCCACCCTAGACCATATACCAGGGGAGTTGTGTTTGCATCACTGTATTTTGGGGTCTATTTGTTACAACACTTTAGCTTACTTTGTGAACAGATTTGGTGGCAGAGCTTCAAAATTCTGCAGAAACTGGATCTCAGTTCTAACTCCACCTGGGACACTATCCAATAAAGGAAGTAAAACCTCCAAAAAAGGTAATAGATTTGTCTGGCATCATCCAGGATGACTAAAGTGAGGACCCCAGGTTTCTGACAGCCAATCAGCTTTCTTTTCATAAGCCAATCTGCCCTCTATAACAGTCCTACAGATGTGGGCTTGTACTGTATATGGCCACGAGATTTCTATATCAGCAAGGGGGGGCACGGAGGAAGAGAGGGAATGCATTTTCTTGGCCCGAATTAGTGAGTCATAAGCAATTTACAGTGAATAAATTATCTGGAATGAACATTCAGATCCATAACATATAAGTGACAGATCTACTTACAATTGTTCCTAGCATTTATATTACTTCCATTTAATGTAGGCAACTGTGAGTATTTGATGTCAGAAGAAGCACTGTCTTCAGGTTCCTGTCATTTCACAATTACACTTTATCTTGGGGGGATAAGAAATTTGAATTTAGAAGAGTGTTTGACTGTTATGGATTATTTTATCTGTAGAAAGAAAATGATGTGTAGCAAAAACAGTATGAAGATAGTGAAATAACTACCAATAATCATGTAATGAATGCTATATGTCTGTCACCATGTAAACAGCTTTATACACACAATCATTTAATTTCTGTATTAATCAGATTTGCTGTGATAACAAATAGTTCCTAAAATCTCTGTGGCTTATGCAATAAATGTTTATTCTTCACTCATGTTATAGGTATTTCCTTGGGCTTTTTTACTCTGGTCTATACTGTAGGAATAGTCTCTGGAAACAGGCCATTCTGGAGATGGTAAGAATCAAAGTAGTGAAATTACAATGCCTGTTAAAGCTCTGTTTGGACACGTCTACATCAAGTAGATTATAATGGGCAAGAAATCGACAGCAGGAACGTCAGTGAGACAGCAGGAACGTCAGAGAGCCAGGTCCTGTGCGTGTGCGTGTGTGTGTGTGTGTGTGTGTGTGTGTGTGTAGGGTCCATAGACTCCCTACATGTACAGACCAAAGTATGGTCTTGAAGGGTGGTGCTGGCAGTTGGAATAACAGCAAGGGTCGGTTTCAGAGATTCAGAACCAGTGATTTAAAAAATTAGCCCCACCTTCATCACCCACTTATTGTAATTAAATATAGTGATTAAACCTATAGTGATTAAATATAGTGATGAAAGTATTGTTTTTATACCACTCTAGAAGACGTATTTAAAAAAAAAATAATAAAGGTATTCAAATGAAAACTTCAAGAAAAGTTCCCATCTCCCTGGGAGGAGAGAGCTGTCTCTAAACCCCCACATGTAGCCTCTTACGGCCAGAGCTTTAACCAGAGACACAGAGCTTTAACGAGAGTTGAGGATGAGACAGCCAAGCATCAGCCACGCACAGGACCTGGCTCACAGCTAGGGGCCCGAATGATCGGTTTCAATCTAAGATATGTTATCTGGTCACCAACTCCAGTAGACACTTAAAAATTCAGATCTCAAAGTGCACATATTGTTTCAACAAATGAGATAAAAATAATCAAGTGAAAATGCTTTGCAATACGATAAACACCATTTCAACTTCATCTAAGATTTTTTTTTTCCTTTTTAAGGTCACAGATATGTAACAAACTCTAACTTTTTAAATTTGTACTACTGTATTACAACCAAGTTGGTCGATCTTAAGAGGTTTTGCCAAGGAAAAAATTCACTTTGGTCAAGACCAAAAAAGATGGAAAGAGTGAACAGGAAAGATGCGGCCCCAAGGACAGCAGGTTGGGGAACCATTTCAGCAGACTCAAGGGCCTCCATATCCTAAGTGTACGGACTGGGCAGTCAGCCCGGTGGAAATCCGCTCAGAAACTCTGCAATCTAGAACATCGCTCAAGGCTAGCAGAAAGCAAACTTGAAACGGACCAGCCAGAGGAGCAAGGCCCCCACCCTAAGGCCGCGGAGCCGGAGGCAGGAGACCCCCCTCGGACTAGACAAAGGCTCCAGCCGCAGGAGGCGGGAGTGCGCGTGCGCCACCAGGCGCGCGTGCGCGAGGCGCCCAGCGCCGCGGCCCGAGGCGTGGCGGGAGGGGGACCGGGGTAGAGAACCGCCGAGAGGAGCGAGCCAGGAGGCGTGGCAGTGCCGAGCGGCGAGGCGCTCGCGTGCGCCCCCTGGTGGCCGGAGGGGAAGGCGCAGGGGAAGGCCTTGCGGTCCGCCCCTCCTCTGGAGAGGCTCGTGCCCCACTGCTCGCGCCTGCGCCGCCCGCCGGCCTCGGGAACGCGTCCTCTCGCTGGCGCGCGTGCTCGCAATCACCGCCACCCACCAGCTCCGGCACTAGCAGCACCACCACTGCCACCGCCCACCTTCTGCCGCCGCAGCCACAGCCACCTTCTCCTCCACTGGCCTCTTCTGTCCTCGCCTTCTGTCGACTATCAGGTAAGCCCCGAGGCTCCGAATCTGCGTCTCCGTCCGCCCCTCTGCACCTCCCCCTGCCGCCGCCCCTCACCCCAGGAATGGGCTTAAAGGGTTGGGCGTCCGTCCGAGGCAACGACCGGGACCCACCCTGTGCCCTCAGCGTTCAGGGGCTGGGGCTAGGGCGGTTTAGAAAGGGACGCGTGCAAAGGATGCACGCACGCGTGTCGGTGCGTGTATCTGTGTTTGCGTGTGCTCGGGATCCGCACGACCTGCTTCTCGAAAACCCCGGAGGCAGGCTGTGCCCGCAGGGTGGGGCACGGATGGCGGTGACCTAGGAGGGGGCTGCTCTGCATCCTCGATCTCAGCCTTTTGCCGCAGTGGGCGTGTGTGCGTGTGCGTGTGTGTGGTGTGTGTGTGCGTGTGTGTGTGTGTGTGTGTGTGTGTGTAGGGTCCATAGACTCCTGAAACAGAAGCCGAAATCCGATTTCTGTGCTCCTGTTTGGCATCAGTCCAAAGGAAAACATGATCGGGTTCTAGAAAAAATGATTCTCTGCCTGCTTCTCTTCCCGGCAGCGATCCCCACGGGGCCTTCACTGCCCCTGATTTCAGATCGTGGTGGCTCGCCCCCTCCCCTTTTCCTCCTTCAGCAATCCGCCAGGGACATTTGGGGGCTGGGAGGAATCGGGGAGATGGGGAGGGGTCCAGGCGCTGTCACTTTAGCTGCCCTTCCCCCTGCGCGCGCCTGGTGCAGAGACGCGTGCAGCGCCGCGCCTGAGCGAATGTGGTGCGCGGATTTAATCCCCATGTGGAAACTCGAATAGGCGGGGGTCACCTGGCCTTGCAGTGAGAGTAGACTCTGCAGCCGCGACTTCCAGCTCGCGGGCGCGCACGGCCGCAGCCCTGCACAGACGTGCGCGGGGGCTGCAGGTGCATTTCTGGGTGGGTTCCTTTCTCTGCGCTTTGCGCTGTGCGCCCGGCGTGTGCGCTCCCTGCCGGAGGCGCGGGACTGGCACGCAGGGCTCGCCCCTCACTGCGGCAGTGGGTGTGGACCTGGGTGGGAGAAGAAGGAGAGGAGGAGGCTGTTCTGCCTCCCACTTCCACCCCTCCCTGGTTTTTTTCCCCCTCCAAAAGCGAGGTGCCATGTTTTTGCAGCGTGTCAAGTCTTTATCGTACTATGCTAAATCGGTTTTCGGGGCTTCCGAGGACAGGGGAGGGACTGGCATTAACGGGGAGAGGGGCGATTAGCGCTGAAATCGACGTTTTGCCGCTGTGGACGTGAATGTTGAGGGCGTTCACCCGGGATCTTCTAAGGGAGCTCGCTGCTTTGTTGTAGAGGTTACGTGATCTGCGTCCCTTGCCTTGTTTTTTGGCTTTTAGTCTATGATAATTATTTGTCGACCTCCCTCCCCGCAATTTGCCCCTCCCTTTTCTCCTCTCGTTCTGATCTTTTGTTAGATCTCAGAGCTTGCTAGGGTCGATAAACCCAAGTCACAGCACCCACGGAACGCATCAACTGTGACTGACCCGGCAGAGCCAGGATTCATACCCGAGGCCGCGGGAATGGTATTCCAGGTTGCTGCACGCGATGTGCAGGTGGCCTTGGTGGGACCACGCCCCTTCGTACACTTGAGCATCTGGGGGCCACCAGGCTTCCCATCTAGGGACGCTGACCCGCTCCCGGGGATGGGGAGCTCGCATGGGAAAGACTCTCTCTGTGTTGCTTCACCTAGAGGGGGAATGTAAATAGGGGGCACCGACCACACCCATCTTTCCAAGCCCAGGGCCTAGGAGGTGTGTAGGGTTAGCGAGGGAACTGACCTCATCTGGAGGATGAGGTGGGACCTCCGATGCTGCCTTATGTCAGGGAGACTGAGGATCCTGGGGTGTGGGGCCTCATGGGGTTGGCCTCCTGGAGGACATTGAAGGAAGCTCTCAGTCCCTAACCTATGCCTTATTCTGATTGACTCCAGAGGCCACAGGGATAGGAGTCCCTGTTGTGTTTTGTATTATTATGAACATGCCAATTAATTACTTTACATTATTCTTAAGTGTGGGATTTTCACTTAAACGTTACAGTTCATTACTACCCTTTGAACCCAGGATGGTGTATTGGGGAGGAGTGAACTCCCAGTGAACCGGTCCCAGCCTCACAGTCCTGTCCTGCCTGGGGCAGTTTCGTTCAGTTTCCTGGTTAATTGGTGAACACTGCAGAACATTGGTGTACAAGCGTAGTTCTGAGGTGGATGAGAATCTTAGAAGCTGAATCGTCCACGCAGACCTCCCAGGTCAATCTAAATTTACAGGGAATACCTACTTGGCCTGGGGAGGAGATCTGCCACCTAGCCAGGCTGCCCCTTCATGCCTGACTGGACTGGTTAGCTGCCGGGTGGCTCGAGGATCATTCAAACATTCCCAGCCCTCACCCCTTCTCCCACCACCCAAAACAGGTGGGTGCAGCCTTGGAGAGGGGAGCCTGCAGCCCTTCAGAAAGATATCACCTCCTGGCCTTTGGGGGAAACGGGAGGGGTATGGGGATGTATTCTGCCCAATGAAGTAACAAAGTGCAGGCCACACATCTGGAATATTGCTGCATTTTGAAACACTGGTGGTTTGTTGGGGCTCTGCAGTTGGCAAGGCCAAAGGTCTGTTCATGGAGGAACCTCCAGGGCAGGATGGCCTTTCCTACAAGGACTGGGAAACTCCATTCTTCCCTTGGTGCACACTTTAACCAAACAACCTCACCTCAGGCCCTGGAGGGATAAAGCATTTGCACCCACACAATTGAGCCGAACAAGTCCAGAAATGTCCACGCGTCCATCACGGGGCCATCAACCCCTCCTCATACCTCATGCTCCCACTTCACACCACTTCCGGCAGGTAAGAGGCTCTTTTACATCCTGATATGCTCCACTTGGCCTGGAATCCCAAGTCCTAGGTTCAGACAGGTTTCAGTTGGGATGGGGGATGGTGAGGTCTAGGACAGTGACTGCCTGCCTTGCGGCCACTGCAGACCACTATATGTTCAGCTTTCAGGCTCAGCAGCACAGCTCTGAATTCTGTGATCACTGCCCTGCCCCTCAGGGGATCCATTCTCCAATCAAGGGAGATGCCTTTCCTGTCATACCTAATTTCATGGTTAATTCTGAGGTGTCATTTTGTATTTAATGATGGTGCTGTTTACCACATAAAACTTGCTTATCCCCCATCTTACGAACCTCTAAATGAATACATGGACTGGTACAGAGACAGATGAACAAATTACTAAGTGTGCCACCTCCCTCCCCCAACTCTAGACCGTCCAAAGTGACTGTAAAAGCTACTGCATTCCTTAACCAACATTTGCCTCTCTAGAAGATGTTCTTTGAATGAATACCTGGCTTGCCTCTTGGCTTCACCTTTGGACGATTTGGGGGAGGGGTCTGTTGGCTTTGCTGTGTTTTGGGACTAGTGATAGTCTGTGACTCTGTGTCCCTGCCCGGCACCACCTTGTCTGCACATGTCCATTGTGGAAGGGTGTGGCTTTTAAGTGGCTTCTAGTATTGGGCACTGTTCCCAGACTGGAACAAAGGAAATGGATAATGTCCACTAATTGTAACAAGAAAACTTAGAATCAATTTGATTGAAGAATGGACAGATTTATTCCATCTGTAAAAAGGACCTCTTGGGGCTGGGGATTTAGCTCAGTGGCACAAGTGCCTGCCTTGCAAGCATGCAGTCGTGAGTTCGATCCCAATACAAAAACAAACAAAAAAACCCTTGTATTGAGTGCACCCTTTGACCTGCGTGCACTTGGAGGTCAGAATCGGCCTGCAGACATGATAAGGCTGTGGTGTCCTTTATTTAAGCTGACTTTTCCTTCTGCCTTTTTGACATCCATTTGTGCAGTTTATATGTTTAAAAAAACAATAAGAGATTATGTTTTATCCCACTTTCCCCCAGCATTGTTTATATGATTTAAGTAGTTCCCTAGCTGTGTATGTAAATGTGTGTTCTTTTCCATTTGGACATGTGAAAATTTTCCAACTTGACCTTGTCTTCTATTTATTCAGTTAGCATCTTCCTTACTCCGCCCTTTGAATAAGAAACTCAGAAACAAAAAACATCCTTAGGGGCCTAATATTGGGCTAAACATACAGTAGGTATTTGGCCCATACTCATTTAACAAATCAATGGATACAATGGAGAAATTCAGAGCGTGGCAAAGAGAAAGTAGAATGGGGTGCATATGCTTTCTTTAAGGTCAGAGCATGTGGGAACTTTGGTAAATTCAATCCGGTCTGTCTCAGCTCTGTGTCCAGATGATATCCAAACAGCCTGTGTCCCCGGGTGCACCTCCTTGATTTTCCTTGTCCTGATTGGCCCTCATAGCTTGGTTCCCATAGCTTATCTCCTCCTTACTGGCAAGAGAGAAAGAAGAGGCGGGGATTTAGTTCAGCAGCATTAAGTGCCTGCCTGGCAAGTGCGAGGTCATGAGTTCAATCCCCGGTACAAAAAAAAAAAAAAATAAGAGGGAAAGAAGAGAGGAAAGGGGAGAAACAGCGCCATGCTCCTTCCTGCCTGCTACCTTTGGGGTAGTCAGGGAGTTGGAGGTGGAGAACCCCTACTCTCACTGTTCCTTCCTGTTCTTCTACTGTGCTCTTTTGGTCTCCCACTTCAGAGATTCCCGCTCACACCTCCAGGCCCCCGCAAAAAACCACTTGCTGTGGAGTTAGGTGCTTCCACTGGTGAATTGGAGCTGGCTCTGAGGGCAATTTAGCAGGCGAGGGAAGAGAAGATCTGAATTGGACTGCAGAAGGGAGAGGAAGCCTTGCACTCCAGCTGGGGCTTTCTGCAGTTTCTCTGTAAAACAATGGTTCTCAGCTAGAGCAGCCATGGTGTCTAAAAAGATATTTAATTTTCATAACTGGGGAAGCCTTCTACCAGGATCTCATGGATAGAAGCAAGGGATGCTGCTAAACATCCTACAAGACCCAGGACAGTCCCCTACATCAAAGTATGAACTGGTCCCAAACATCAGTACTGCCTGGATAGAGAAGCCCTCGTCGGAACCACATTGCTAGGGCACTGTGTTACCTCAGTTACATCTACTGGATGTGCTGTGGGAGGTGCTGAGCGCCGCTAGAGGTCATCTCGTTTAATCCTCACAGCCCGACCATCACCACCGTGCAGTGGGTGCTGTTTTTGTCTCCGTTACAAACAGAGAAACTGAAGCCCAGTGAGGCTTCCTGTCTTGTTAAGGTCATGCAGCCAGGGTATGGTAGAGCCGGTCTCTCCCTCTTTCCGCTGCACGTGAGTTTCCTAGGCCTTCGTGGGCTAGCCTGCCTGGGAACCAGACATAATCTATAACACTGACCAAGTGGAACATGCTAATTCCAAAACCACTTGGGGACTTTGCAAGAGGCAGTAATTGGAGCACAGCCAGTAACAGAGTTAGAGAGCAGTGGAGAAATCTCAGTTTCTGATTTGACCTTGACATGGAGAGCAAGAGATTTCACTATATCTTATTTATAAATCAGAGAAACAGAAAATATCTCTCCCTGGGACCTTTAGCCTCTTTTTCCACTTTCAGAGTTTCTGGACTGCTCTGTCATGTGAAGGAAGGGACAGCAGGTTTCATTGGCTAAGAGAAAGTTTGGAAATCCAGATGGGGGGAAATCAAGCAGGACAGAGTTAGCTATCGGCAGGTTCAAGTCACTGAGCCTTTAGGAATGTCAACTGTTGATCTTAGGTTCTGTACCTATAGAAGTTGGACCCTCAGAAAGTCCTCATGTAAGAATCCCCAGGCTCTTAGGGTGAAGTGGGTCCTGTGGGCCTTGCTTGCTGCTTGGGGCCCAGGTTGTGAGACTCCCCTTTCTGAGGAGCTCACCACCACCCTCCCTGGTGGAGGTGTCAGCCTGAGTCTGCAGCCTTTCTCCCAGCCCACCCGAGACGTGCAACGGGACTTAGACCATCACACCTGTCTCACCCCTCTTGCCTTGCCAAGGGGTGGCTGTCCAAGAATTCCCTTCCTGTCCAGCACCAAGCTCCTGTAGCTCTGCCAGCTTCCTTTCCTGCCCAGATGGCTCCTATCAGAATGAGGAGGCAATGTGAGATGCTAGGGACAGGTTTAGAGCATTTTGGGGTTTTTGACTCAGAAACATTTTGTGGGTGGTTAGACTAGGCTCCAGTAAAATACAAATTCAAATGTCTTCCGAGTGGATTATCTTAATGTTTTCACTTTGCTGATATTTCTGTAGGCTCAGTACTGAGCCCAGTTTGGACCCTGTAGAAATCCTAGTACCAAACCATGTAGTCATCAAGAAATTTATTTTTCTCTTTAGTAATTCAGGGAAGGTTTGTTAGCATCTTGAGGGCAGGGCCTTGGTACAGGCACATGTGGAGGTGATTTGACCTAATGATTAAGGGTGTGGGCTCAGTCCAACCTCCTGGGCACAAGCCCTAATCTCCCATACACAACAGGACCTAACTTGTCATTTGGCCGCTTGGAGAGTTTTTTGTCTTCTGTGAGTTGGGGGTATGATAGCACCTATCTCACAGGTTTTCTTGTGGTTTAAACCAGGCATTACAGGACTTAACAGGGCAGGCACTGGTTAAAGACTCAGTAGATGACATCAGTATTATCTTATCAACAGAGGAGATAGTGCCCTCTTGTGATTGGATGAATGTGTAGAGATGTCAGAGGACCTGGGTAATTGAATCAGTTGCAAAAGCTAAATTGTCACATTGAGCAGGGGTCAACATAGGAAAAGTGAACAGCTTCCTAGCTCCCCTGGAAACACTTTGTTTGGGCGGAAGTGGATCCACCAAGATCGTGCACACCCATGTTTAATGTACACACAGAGCTCTTGCCACAGGCAAGCAGAGTGACTTACCATCTATTGTACTACTTCTGTCCTCTTCCTTCCTCAATGCCAGGAATAGATTGTGTTCTCTGCACACCACTGTAAAATGAACATCCTCCCCACTGGGAAGGGTGACCTGGTTCAGCACTTCGAATTCTGAGATCTTTCTAGTCCACTCATTGAAGAACAAGTGAGTGTTGGTGATTGAGAAAGGAATGGCAGTAATGAAGGCAGTGCAGATTGGAAAGATTTTATAAATGAAGTAATTCAGCAAGTTGCTGAAGTTGGTAAACTGGCAAGCAGGCTTCATGGTGGATGATGGAGAGCAGAATAGAAAAACACCAAATACACGAACTCCTTGTAGACTGACTTAGGAATTCCAGACATCCAATAAGCATAGTCATATTTTAAAGAGTACATTAGGCTTAAGAAACTTTATTCATTAAATCAAGACTGAGAATCATAGTATATCAGTTTTTAAGTTGTTATATCACAAAGTCATTTAAAAATGATACATATACATTTTACTTTAACATAAACCGTATAGTTGTGTGTTTGTGCACCTCTCCTTTGACATAAGACTGATGCTTTCTCCTGGTATTTGGATTACCTGGTTGCAGCTCTTTTTTATCTTTTTTGCCTACATCATACTCACAGTGCATTGTGTAGGTCTTCAGAATTCAGGTCCAATTTTGTATTTGCATCATGGAGTAATCTAAATGAAGAATCCTTCAGAAATTTTTTTCGTAATCTTTAATGCCCCCACTTGACAGAGAAAAAAATTACTTTTATGAAGTCTTTCCAAAGGTTTCAACTTAATTTTCTTAAAATCAGTTAATAATTTTAAGAGTTCACCTTCCATTTTGCACGGGTACTCCATCAGCTTGCGCCTTACTTAAGTTACGTGACTGTAATAATAACAGCAGGACATACTGAGGGGGAAGCACAGACAGCCTTTGAGTAAGAGCAAGGCTGTGGCAGGAGGCCATGCTGGCTGCAGACGTCAGGCCCCGTGGATCCCAGCCTTGAGTATTTACAGTGCTCCGTTTCTTCTGGTGTCAGGAGAGCACCTACTGGGAGACTTTCGTATTAAGTAAAAGATGGGCGTGCTTCTGTCCACCCATGTGTGGCTGCCTTCTAAGGTCCAGCACTTTGAGGTCACTCACATAGAAAACCAACGTAAGGGGACATAACAGAATTCTCCCCATCACACTCCAATGTAAATCCCTTTTACTGTGTGTGCGCTTCTTAGGAAAGAGTTTTACATCAAGGTCCAACAACTTAAAAACAGTCTTAAAATCAGCAAGCAAGAATTCAATCTGGGGCCACTGGTAATGATGTTTCATTCGTTGTCTTCTCTCTGGCCCAGTCCACCCTGCTGCTAAATCCAGGCATCGAAGAGAAGACGGATATAAATTATCTCTGGTCCCAGCTGCTGGTTTTCTTCCAAGTCTGTGGCCCAGTGTTGTTTTCCGGAGAAGGCTGGGTGATGGTGTCTTGGGACCTATGTGGCAGTTATACCATGAACACTTTCATCCTGGTGTCCTCCTTCCTGGGACACCAAGATTATTGGGACACCAAGATTATTGGAAGGGCCCTGTGTCTATGGTTGTGTGTCATGTGATCCACGGGCAGCATAAAATGACAAAAGGGAGTGTGGAGAAGAAGCAAACGGTTGGAACCGTGGAATGGTGCCCTTCCCCCAGGGTAGCAGCTATGCCCCTGAACCGTGCTGAATTATGTGTAACAGAAGGGGGTGGTGCAAAACCAAAATATAAACAAGCAAACAGACAAAAACGCAAAATTAGCCAGGCATCATGACATAGGCCTATATTCCCAGTGTCTCTGAAGCTAAGGCAGTAGATTTGGAAATTTAAGGTCAGTCTGGACAATTTAGCAGGACCCTGTCTCAAAATAAAACTAAAAGGACTGAGAGTACAGCTCAGTGGTAGCAGTTGTGTAGTATGTGAGAAGCTCTGGATTTGAACCCCAGCACAAGAAAATAAAGAAAGAGAGAAAGAGAGATCAAAAGAGAGAGGACTATTGATTAATTAGTAGTCTGAAGGCAGTGCTTAAGTGCCCAGGAAAGATTTAAACTTAACCCTCTTTTTGGCTATACAAATACATATATTTAAATGTGAATTATTTGGTTATACCCATATATACTTAATATGAATAATCACTAATTCATTTTTTGTACTTTTTCCTTTTTTGCTTAAACGTTGACTAGGTTGCGGGTATTGGTAGTACATCACCATTTAAATTAATTTATGTTAATAAGTCAAAGCTTGGATATGCAAATAAAACAGTCCATATCTTTTGCTGCATTGGACACAGTGAAAATTGTGATGCAGACTCACATCAGCCACACCTTTCCAAGCTGCCCATTGCCAAGAAACACCGGGAATAGTGTCTGGAGGAGTCACCAGCCCTTTAGCCATTGGTTTTCTCTCATTTTTTTCTCAAGAAAAAGAGAAATCTCAGCTCCACTCTCCCACAAAGTAGTTGAGCTTCACCCCTGTGGCCTCCCTCAATGAAGCCAGCTTAGCAACACAAAGATGGATTTTGTAAAACATACCTAAATCTGCTTGTAGAATGATCATTCACTTTAACCTTCCTTATGCCTACTTAGTTTCCCAGCTAAGCCTCTGAGGAGAATAAGGAGCCTCCTGGGGATCCCTCCGCTGGGTTCAGTTCTTCCTTCTTTGGTTCCAAAGTCCCTCCCTTAGCAGCATTTCAGCTGCGCCTGAGAAAGGCCTGGTGGCTGCACTCTGTTCCCTGTGGAGTATTAATAAAGAGTGACTACATTTGAAACACATCCTTGTCAGTGTCATTCATGCACTGCAAACAATTGTAAACCAGTGTTTGATCATTGGTGGCAAAAGCAGGAAAATATTTTTTTTAATCAGCAGGATTCATGTGATAAATTAACAGTCTGAGCCAGGCGTGGTGACACACACCTGTAATCCCAGCACTTGGGAGGCTGAGACCAAAGGATGGCCACTAGTTCGAGACCAGCATGGGCTACATAGCAAGACTCTGTCTCAAAGAAAATTAACAGTCTGGATCACATTTCTTCTTCTCCTTCTCCTTCCCCTTCTTCTTTTAATGTTTAGAATGAGTTGGTTTATTACTTGCACATCAGGATTACAGAAGCCAGTTAGCTAGTCACTGTCTGCTTGGATTTACCACGCCCTGACATAAATTGCCAACTTCCCATTTATCATCTAAAACTTTAAAAAAAGACAGAGAATTCCGTAACCTCCATACTTCCATCTGTACAGGGTGGATTGTGTGATCCTTTCTCAGAGTGGATGATAATTGGTTGGTTCCTCTTCTCCCTGGGCCATCACAGAACTGGAATGAGAAGAACCTGTGAGAATTCCTTTGCGCTTTCAGACTGTGGTATGCAGGGAAGGGGTGCCCCCCGGAGCCATGGGCAGTGCTTCATCTGAGGTCTTCCTCTGGGCTGAGAGAGAGCAGGGATGCCTCAAATGGTACGACTGCTGTCACTTCATTTCTCAGCTCCCGACAGCTGGGTCATCTGGTTCCCAGGGTAAGCACGGGTCACAGGGTCTGGGTGACAGGCAGCTGCATCCACCTGGTACTGGCCTTCTTTCACCTTTGGGAGAGAAGGAAATTCAAATTCACAGTGAAGGATTTTGGGCCAGGTCTCATTAATATGACCTCAAGTGACTTCCAGCCCCTTCAAGGGCTGACCTCTCCAGAAAGGGGCTGTGACTTCCTTTTTGGCTCATGTCATGACCCTTGGATAGAATTTCCTGGAATCCTTTCTATTTTCTCTGGGGTTTTCAGTTTTTTTCTAAGCAGACAGTGACTTGGTACAGAGCCTCATGTTTTCATAATGCCCAGGGGCAGCCTCTCCCTACCACCGCCCAGCACTCAGCTTGCGACAGTAATCAATTAAGGCAAGAGTGATTAAATTAAAGATGGGCATTGATTTTCAGATGACTCCTTAATTGGATGGCTTTGACTTGTCTGAGGCTGGTTAAGTTTTCTGGGCTTCATTGTGACAGTGGAGGGTTTCTCTAGGGTGGAGATGATGAGGACTCTGTCTTGCCCTGTGTGAAGCCTCAACCCTACGATGGCCTGTTGGCAGCACCTCATGGCAGGGCTTGAGTTCCAGTCCTGGCTGTCTAGCGGCCCCTTAGTAGCCCCAGTGCTGCCTTCTGTTTGCACCTATGTACTTGGGCCATTGGAATCTGCCATCTTCCATGCCCCTGTGGGGCAACCTGGAATCTTGAGCTCTCCTCCTCCCTCCACATCCTGGGGTAGATCTGTCAGTTTTCTTCGGACACTGCCTCAGTTCACTGCTCTTTCCAGTCCCACTGTCATCAGTGCCAGAAAGGATGGAGGCCTTACCACCTCACCCTGGGATCATTGTGGGAATAATAGTGAATTATTTCCACTTCCAAACTTGGTATCCAATCCATTTTGCATAATATTGAAAAGTTTCCCCAGAGCAATGCTGTCAGACATGGCCCTTTCCAAGCCTGAGACCTTAGTCAGGCTCTCTGTCATCTGCTAAGCCAATCCTGACCTTTCACCACCTTCCCAGGTCCCCAGGCCTCCTGTCAGCCTCCCTGTTCACGCCCACCGCCCACTCCTGGCCAGCCGGCCTTTGCTCCTTCATAGACTGTGTGCTCTTTCTGCCTTCGCTCACCTGTGTTACCTTACGCAGGCTGAGCTAGCCTTCCTCCTCCCCTCCACCTGTTTAAACCACTCAGGCTTATCTTCCCTGAAACTGTGGTCATCTCTGCCAAGCTCTGGGAGGCTCTCCACACTTGCTATCTCACCTTGGTCTCTGCTATGGTTGGTGGTGCATAATTGTCTCCCTCTCAGCCTGAGCTGCATTCTGATCTCCCTTCCTCACGGTTCGTGCATCCTGCTGTTCGTCTAGGTATGTGCACAGTCACAGATCTGGCACGCGCAGAGCTCAAAGCACACTTTTGATGAGTGCAGATGTCAGGCTGATGTCAGTTGTGCTTTGTTTAAATAAAGCAAATCTTCCACTTATTAGCACACTTTCATTACTCTGTACCCTTGAAGATAATACAAATCACATTTCCTTTGAAATAGTCTGACATTGTTACTTTGCCTTACTGAAATTCAGGCCAACTTAATACTGTCCCCAAGGGCCTAAATTAGTATGGTCATCAGAGCTCCTGGGAACGTAGTGGTAACTATTTGCATTTATTTTACTGATGTCATCATCTCCTTTACTCCTCACTCTCTGATGGGGCAGAAACTGCTGCCCATTTCACAAAGGCATGAACTGAGGGAGTCAGGCGGTGCCGGTGAGGCACAAGCTCCACTCTGCTGTGTCCAGTGTCTCAGTCCTCCTTGGACTTCACTCCTCTGCCAGCTGTGAAGAGGCCGCAGACAGGTCTCTCCTGCTGAGAACCAGGGAATCTTGCCCTCCAGCCTCAGCACAAGGGTCACATGTAACATGAACCTGGAGAAATTATTTTAAACCGAAAGTGAGCCTCTAAACTCCGCTGCTTCATGTTGCCAGTGACGGCAGAACCAAATTTAGTGTCATGGACAAGTCCACACTTACCAAATAGGGAAGCTCCCATTTCTTCAGCTCACAGAGGGTGTGAGAAATGTTCATGTACCTGCCACTCACCAGCACAGGGGTCCACATGGCCAGAGGCTGGAAGGTGTGGGCAGGAGGACCAGGGAACATGGTGCTCAACCCTCATTCGGTGTCTGCAGGGAGAAATTCAGTTCAACATGAGTGGTTTCTTGACCAGAGAGACAAAGTGAGCTAGGCAAGAAGGTCACAGGAGCCTGCATCATGCAGCCTGCTGGGCTACACTGCCCAATCCCTTCCTCAGCGCTCCACTTGGTTTTCCCTGCATCTTCACGCTCTGAGATGGGGAATAGGTGAGCCATGCGGAACGCGAGGGAGGGGCTTGCCCAGATGAGGCTGGGGTTCCGGGGTCACAGTACCTAGAGCCCACACCCTCGCAGGCACTTCATGGTACCGACCTATGTTCCCATGGCCTCTTCCCTCCAACCGAAGCAGCTGTCAGCTCTGTTCTCTTCTTACCTCTGCCTCCTCATCAGTGTCTTAAAGAATCCACCAGCTATAAAGCAAAGATGTACCATGTGTGAGATTGCACCCAGTTTCTGGCTTATGTTCTATTTCGTATGTATGTATTTGTGGACTAGCGACATTCAAGAAAAATGTATTGAAAGTGAGTGGAGAGTAGTTTTACAAGAAAAGCCTTAAAGACACCCAAAACAGAAGATCAGAGTCCATAGAGAGAGCATGGTCAGCCTTGGCCCCAAGCACAGGCCTTCTGGGCGCTGTGGATTCTGCAGGAGCTGTAGTGTGGGCGCATTTCCCTGCAGCTTGTGTTTAAGAGCTGGGCAGTAGGCATCTCTGTGAGCCGCTCTGTGGGAATCTATGCTGGCCCAGGTGCAGGGGCCTCATTGTCAAAGACAGTGCCCCATCATAGACCTTCTGGAACTCCACTACAGAGGGATTGCTGCAGGACTGGCACCTTCTAGTGGGATAAGCCCTGTTCCCCAGTGGGCACAAGGTTTGCAAAGAACACTTGGGGCCATCTGGCTTTCTGGATAGAATAAAGTGATCTCCTTTGGACTACTACTTAAAATAAGGTCAGTCTCGGCACAAAAATGAGTCATTTTAATATTCTCACTTAGATGTTAACCTCTAGGTGTTTGGGAGAGGGGAATCACATGGGAACACCTTAAATAGGTACAGAGATGCCGTCATGTTTGGGATGCCTACATGACATAATTTCAGCATACTGAGATTCCCCCACTCCCCCAAATTACTAGCTATTAGATGGTACTTTATGTGGTGTCATTTAATTCTTGACAGAAGCCTGAAAGTTAAGAATTCTGTCTCCTTAGGGCTGAGGTGTAACTCAGAGGTAGAATTCTTGCCTGGTATGTGTGAGGCCCTATTTCCAACCTGGCCAAAAAAAAAAATTCTTTTATAGATTAAGACATCTGGATTAATTAAGGGGACTACTTGGGGTTTAGGGAGGTTCAGCAGGGATTGGGAAGGTTAAATGACACCTGAAATCACCTGGATGGAGTCTGGCAGGAAATGTGAACCCAGGACTTCTGCTCCTCAGGGCTCTGCCTCACCCTGGCCTTCCACTCGCTGTTTTCACCTGAGGGAGTCTTGCCATTCTTTTTTTTTTTTTTTTTTTTTGGTACTGGGGATCAAACTCATGACCTTGCGCTTGCCAGGCAGGCACTTAAGCCACTGAGCTAAATCCCCAGCCCGTTCTTAATTGCTAGTGCCTGTGCAGGAACTGAAGAGCCACCTCACTACTTCCCACCAAAGACAAAAGAAAAAGGTGGTTGGTTGGTTGGTTGGTTGGTTGGTTGGTTGGTTGGTTTGATAGGGATGGAGACTTGAAATTTCAGCTTGAGAAATGCTAACATATAGTAAATAAATGAACAGACTAACAGATTGTGTTTTCCTTTAAAGAAAAAAAAAACCTATTCAGCATATATGTTGAAGGGACATAATTTGTGCAAACGAGTGCTTCCTATACTATAGTAATGGGGCCAGAGGAGGGAGAAATCAGGGTTCCAGCCACCTCACTGCGAAGGGGACTGCAGGTCCTGCAAGACTCTCAGGGGCTGGCAGCTCTCACGTGAGTCTGCTGGGGCTGGGGACAGGAGGAGGAGGCAGTGGACAAGCCTGGAGCTCACCCGTACTTCCAGGGATCCAGAAGATATGGAAAGAGGGAAACCACTGGCGTGTTAAGGCAAATGTGACAGGTAACACATCTAATAATACAAGTTATTTTTTCTGGAACTAAAGGCTAAAAATAGTATCTGGAGTTTAAAGATAATTGGTAAATTAACTGAGTTTCTTTCTAGTTTAAAATAAAATTGCACATTTGTGCTTCCACATTATTTGTGTCTATTTTCCACGTTGTCTAATTCTGCTATTTTGAGTTTCCCTAGGGAATAGGTTCCCCAACTCACTCATCTGTTGAATGGTGTTTTATCCTTTGTATCTCAGTGCCTGGCATAGTGAGAAGCACAGAATGAGCCCCTTGTCATTTAGTGAACGGATAAGTGGATAATGAGTAAATGAATATGCATTAAGACCTAGGGCTGGCCCTTTCTCTCCCTCCCCTTCCTTCCGCTCTTTCCCCCTTTTAAATATCTGTCTGTCTCTATGTGTGTGTGTATCTCTGTCTCTGTCTCTCTCTGCTTCTCTCTGTCTCTCTCTCTCTATCTCTCTCTCTGTTTCTCTCTCTCTCTCTCTGCTTCTCTCTCTCTTTCAGTCTCTCATGCCCTGGATGAATCCAGGGCCTCAAGTGTGTTTGACCAGCAGTCTACCACTGAGCCGCACTCTTGGCCCTTCCCATGTTATCTTGGTGGACCTAACTGGAATAAGATGTGTGATTATAAGAGCAGAGCAGAGGGAAACTAAAATCACAGGGAAGAAGCCAAGGTGGTGAAGGAGTCAGAGACTGGAGTGATGCAACCACAGAGTGAGGATTGTTGGCAGATACCAGAGGCTGAGAGAAAAGCAAGGAATAAGATTCTCCTCCCTGGAGCTTCCAGAAAGAGTGTGGTCCTGATGGCTCCTTTATTTCAGTCCAGGGACACAAACTTCAGATGTTTGGCTTCCAGAACTTTTAGAAACTGACATCTGGGGGTTTTTTTGTTTTGTTTTGGTGCCGAGGATTGAACTCATGACCTAGCCCTTGCCAGGCAGGTGCTTACACCACTGAGCTAAATCCCCAGCCCTTATGACATCTGTTTTGAATCACTTGGCTTCTGTTCATTTGTTATAGTAGCTACAGGAAGGGAATTCAGTAAGTGTGCCCCATGAACCGTTTGGAACATATACTTAAAAAACTGTTGTTTATCTGAAATTCAGGTATAATTGAGCTGCCTGTGTCTTATTTGGCAAACCTATTTCTCCAGACCAAAGAAAAGGGCTTTTGAAATTGCAAGAAAACTGGAGGATCCCACAGGAAATGGGCTTTGTAACTCTGAGCTGATCTGAACTTTAGTAGCCACCTTTGGAGAGGAGCAGTTAGGCAGGTGTTGGTGACTGTCCCTTGAGTTCTCTCCAGTACAGAAGCTACATGTGTAAGGGTGAAGACTTCAGCCGTTAATCAGGCCCAGTCATGAATCATTCAGATAAATCACATGAAATATTGCCGTGAACAACTTGGACGATTGTGAGACCTGAGTTGCCCCTGCAAATGTCACAGTCCGCGGGGGCTTCTCACCCTTTGACTGTAGGATGGTGGGTGCCAGTTGCGGAATGAGAAGACATGAGAGGAAAGGGCAGAGGGCCTGAAGGGAAAGGTGGGGCAGATGCCAGAGGAAGATGCCAGTTCCCATTCCTTGATTCCTCAAGCACTTTTGATGGAATAAATACCAGGTATCGCCATCATTTCATGCTGTATCGTGCTCTAAAATGCATCTGAGAAGGAGCAAACGTTGAAGACAAACAGGGCTGGGGTGTCGCTCAGCAGTGAAACTCTTGCCTAGCATGCTTGAAACCCTGGGTTAGAGCTCCAGCGCACAAGGTTGGGTAGGGGAGCAATGTGGCCCATTTCTCAAGCCAGGCCATCAGTGGGAACAGGGCCGGACTCAGCACTGTCCCACTGAGGGTGAAGATTTCTTTTTTGGCCCTGGCATCCGGACAGTTTCCCATCCTTGGGCTTTAGTGATGTTTACCTAATCCACAATGCAAGACCTTTAAGGGGCTTTGATCACTCAGAGTTGGCAGGGCTGCTAGGACATCATCACAATTGACCCCCAAGTACCCAGACCTGGTAAAAGAAAAAAGCAAGTGCTTCTCAGGAAAAAGGAAGAAAGAAGGTCAGGAGATTAAACGTAGAAAGATACTTGATCTCACTCAAAGTAAAAGGACTGCTGCTCCAAGCACAGTGAAATGTCTTTGGGCTCCGATCAGATGACAAAGATCCAGAGGTGTAAGCAGCAGCCTGCCACACACCAACCATCACCATGTACCAGCGTCTTTTGACAGATGTTGTCAATCCCAGAACTCATTCTTCCTGTAGAAGAAAGGGTTCAGGTGTAGGGAACCACAGAATCATCAGGACTCACTGGAGAATTGTCTGCAATGCAGCTGTCGAGGTGGAACTGGTTAACTAAGGCATGGTCAAGTCATGCACAGTGACACACATCTATAATCCCAACTGCTCAGGAGACTGAGGCAGGAAGATTAGAAGTTCAAGCCCAGCCTGGGAAAAATAAAATAATTTAAAAGAACTAAGGTGTAGCTTAGCACTCTCTAGGTTAAATGCCCAACTGCTAAACAAACAAACAAATAAATGGCATAGTCCTTGGAGAACTGTGGTGGGTCCTTGTGCACTGCTGTGGGTCCTTGTGCACTGCTGTGGATGCTCCTCAGATGGGGGTTTAGAGAGAGTGAATAAAGAACAAAGTGGACACCACATGTCCCCTGTGTGAGTGAGCCCAGGAAGGTGCCTCTCTCCTGGGAGAGAAATAGCACAGCATTTTCATTCTATGCCCTTTTTTGTAATATGTGTATATGTTATTTTTTTTTGTAAAAGATAAACGTATATGCTTAAGCTCCACCACACTTCAAAAGGATAAAGATATCCGGAAGAAGTTTCTTTTAAAAGCCTCCCCAGGCAATGGCAGCCTTTATAGCATCTCTGGATTCTGCTCTCACCCTGTCTCCTGTTATAGGCAGCCGGAAATTCTGTTACCAGAAACCCTGGGCACTGGCTTCTTAGACAGAGCAACCTCCAGATGAGCTGTAGGAACCGAACAATTTACTGAGAGTGACGCGTACACGTAGGTGTAGGTGTAACTCACATAAAGCATATAGTTGAACACAGAGACCATATTTTAGAGTGCTCTCTTGGAGAGAGACATGGCTGGAACAACCCAAATTAGCCTGTGAGCCACTTGGTCACGTTAAAGCTAAATGCTGTTCATGGAAAACAACTTGAATGCTATCTTTTCTTTTAGCCGTTTCTCACAAATGACCTCATGACATCCTCCCAACCACTCCAGGCTGGGTAGCACTTCCTATTTGGAAGAGGAGAAAACTGACAGTGCTATTCAGAGCTGGCTGCTGCTGACTCCCTGTTGTCCCATCTCTCTGGAGTAACTTCCGGGGTAGAGATTCCATGCCCTGCCCCGTAGTCCTTCCCAAGTCAGCTCTCTGCTGAGCTGGAGTTCCTCAGGAATTCCCATTTGTCTAGCTCGTCCCCTGTACTCCTTGCAGGCCTGAGAGCACAATCGCATGCTCCCATTCTCATGATCTCCTTGTCGTCAGAAGACACCATGATGGCAGCCCTTGCAGGCATCCCGCCAGTCTTCCAGGGCTCAGTTGAGCCGTAATTGCTTTGTTGTTGTGCAGACTTCTGGAGTGTAGGGGTCCTGACCCACAGCCTGAGCATCTGCCACTGTGTGTAGATCAGGGCGCCCAGTGTGACTTGCAGGACTCTGAATTCCCCCAGAATGTGGACATGGAAGGACTCCCAGAGCCTCTGACTCCATGTCTACTCAGGCCTCTTCTCCTGCTTTCCTGAATGTCACCCCAACTTCTCAGTCATCCTCATTAACCCTCTGACAAGAGGATTAGGAAGGAAGAGAAAGGAGGAGTCCAAGGAGAACAAGACAAGTATTCAGAGCCAGCACTGCCGTGCTTTTACCGAATCACCCATTTCCCCTCATCTTCTCCCTCCAGGACCTTCCGTCTCCCCACACCTCCCTTCTCTTGCTTCCCTTCCCCTCACAGCTCCCTCCTCGCCACACCTCCACTGATTTCTGAGGTTATGCTGAGAAAAATCCAGAGAGGTGCCAGCATCACAAGGTGAGAAGGCCAAAAGTTTGCCATTTTAACAAGATGCCAGAGCCATTTGAGAGGTGAGGGGATGCAGCCTAGAGAGGTAAAATGGCCTCCTCAGAGTCCCACAGGAAGTTCATGGCAGAGTCGGGCTAGCAGATGTCTCCTTCCTCCTAGAGTTCCCCTCCTGACCCTATATCCCACCAGGAAGTCCCAGTGTTTGAGACTTCATAAATGAAGGGTCAGGTGACGGAGGCCAGTCACTGGCATACATGATCTGATTTACACCAGCAGCTTTCCAGAACATTCCTATTGTCTCTCATAATACAAAGCACTCTTTACCATCTCCTCTTGACATTGGGATTTGCCCTTAGAAGAAAAATCAAAACAAAAGCAGAAAATGAAACCAAAAGTATGTGTCTTGGAGAAGGGCTCTGAGGTCAGGTGACATTCTTTTACTAGAACAGCCAGCCTAGACCTGTCTTGTCTGCCCCTGAAAAGAAATGCTGGCTCTCTGGAATGTCCCTCAAGTCCTCCACAGCCCTAGGTGTCCCCAAGGATCAGCTGCCGTGGAGAGCTGGCCTGTCGCACTTACCTCTTAGCTTGAGGAACCACATGTTTGTTTGCTGGAAAATACGAATTAGGCTAATGAGTTTTCATACCCAACAAAAGGGAGCCATTTTGCAGTGTGGGAGAGAAAAGGGAACCGCTACTTTTTTGGTCCACCCGTCGTGGGAACCCTGCGATTACCTCTCAGCAGATCCCAGGGAAGCCTGGTTTGAAAGTCTTTGGTTTTCCTGTCCAATTTCCCCATTTCCTTTCTTACCAGATCTTTTGTTTTTCTTTCCACAGTCAGCCCATCTCGTTATCAGCACAAAAGCTAAGGCGTGCCGTCCGTAGCCTAGCTAATGATTTTTCCCTACTATTATTCTAGAAATCATTTTATCAGTAGCCTACTTGACTCAAGAAATGGACCTAACACGCAGCTGGCCTTCCTTTCCTGCCTTCCTGTAGAACAGATGATCTGGTGGACAGGGAGGGCTCAGGCCTTGGAGAGGGAGCTGACTGGGTTTGAATCTTGGCTGCCCCTCTATGAGCTGTGTGACCTGGGTGAGTAGTTCAACTCTCTGAACCTGGTTCCCCATCTGCAAAATGGAAATAAAAGCGCCTCTCATTTAGAGGTGCACAGTACACAGAGCAGAGTACGTGACCAGCCCAAGCTGTGCTCCTGAGAACCCACTGTGATAACTTGTCATGGCATAAGTGACAGGGAGGTAGCCTCAAACATGGCGAGCTTCGTAGGAGGCAGGTTGCAGAACCAAAGACGGCTTACAAAAGGACTCTTATTTTCTGCTGCATACACTTGAATTTTTTTCCAAAGCCAGTAGGTGTGTGTGTGTGTGTGTGTGTGTGTGTAGCTTGAAATTTTTATTATTATACAAATCACATTCACAGTTATTACACAGTTATTACCAAAAATTCTATAAAACTGCTTGAAGAATGTTTTTAGAATAAAAAATACTCATCAACTCCATCTTCTACCCTTCCCATCATTTTGAGTCTGCTGTGGCCTGAATGTGCCCTCCAAGGTGATGCTATCAGGAGGTGGCACCTTGGCAAGGTGACAAGGCCATGAGGGTGGGGTCATCATAAATGAGACTCCTGCACTTTTCACAGAGGACTGGAGAGCTTGCTTATCCCTTCTGCCACATGGTGCCGTGAGAAGGCGGCTGTCTCTGAAGAACCAGCCCTTACCAGATACCTGCCAGCAACTTCACCTTGGACCTCCTGACCACTGGAACTGTGAACAGGAAGTTTCCGTTACTTGTTAGCCATATGGCTTATGGGATTTTATTATAGCAGCCTGAACCAGCTACAGTTGTCTTTGCTCCACTGTCTGCTTGCCTGTCAACACAGCACCACTCCAGCCCTGCCTGCTCACCCCGCACCTTGCCCTGGGCTCTCCTCTCCTCCCCAGCCACACCGCGCCTCTTCCAGAACTGTCTTCTTTGCTGGTTGTGCTTCCATTTACATCAGGCATGTCGGGACTCACCCATCTCCCAGTGACCCACAGGCTGCAGAGCCCAGAGCCCTCATTCCAACTCCTCACCGTCCTGCCCTATGGAGAACCCCAAGTTTTCTTCAGACCTGCCTCTCTCCATGGTCACTTCCCAGAGTTAGACCCACAGATGACCTCAGGGAAAAGGATGAGTTCACAGCCAGAGCTGGCTCCTATTACTCTGCCTGAGTCTCATGCTTTCCCCAGCCCCACCTCTCCCATGGCTG
Organism: Hydrochoerus hydrochaeris; assembly: GCA_004027455.1. Lineage (NCBI taxonomy): Eukaryota > Metazoa > Chordata > Mammalia > Rodentia > Hydrochaeridae > Hydrochoerus > Hydrochoerus hydrochaeris. Next base: position 114,484 of record PVLA01003287.1, on the reverse strand, counting down.
GGCTCAGAGTGGAGCAGGTGGGGTGTAAAGCTCAGAGTTTCAGGGGACTCAAAGCGGGCCTGGCAACTCAAGTCTGCAAAGGTCTGCCTCGGGCACCAGCTCAGTTGCCAGACCTTGGTAACCTTGCCTGGGCACCTGGCTGTCTGAGCCAGGGGAATCTTCCAGGTAAGCAGTAGGTGTCGTGCGCAGGTGCTGAGAATGCCATTTCTGAACTCCTCCCACACACACAGGACCTGGGCAGGACACCTGTTTGGTACGGGTGTGATGCCCTGGGTCTCTTTAGGCTTTTTGTTTGTTTCTTTGGGGATAGGCGTGGCTTTTCCCTGAGCCCTCTCTGCCATCCTGTCACCTACGTAGCACTCTGCTTTTGCCCATCTGTCTGGCTGGAGTTGGCAGTGACTGAGGATATAATAGCTCATGTTCCCCTCGTTCTCCTGGGCCATCTCATTAGTCACCACAGCAGCACATCTAATTTGCATATTTTAATTTCTATTCTTTTTTTACCTGAGAATACTGGGGCTCAGAGTGGCTGATCTTCCCAGGAACTCTCCACTCCTACGTACCACTCTGGACAGACAGTACGACAACCTCTTTCTCAGCCTTGGCCCTCCAGCCTGAGCATTGCTATATCAAGGGGTCTCCTCTCCCCATTGATAGGCCTACTGCCTGGCAGCTCCAACATGGTGCCCTCTTCCAGAACACTGTCCTTGACTCATCCCTGTCCTCCAATCATCCCTGTCCTCCAAGGATGCCAGACTGGCAGTGAATGAGGTGGCTGCACAACTTCCCGTACCTCTAAACACCTTTCAGTGTCTAAGGATCCCACAGACACACCCTCCTCAGTCACCCACAAGCTCCCAGAGAATGTATCTGAAGTCCTCAAGATAGCAGAGCACCTCTGCAGGGTCCAGCTGCTGGCCCGGGAAGGATAGAGGCAGATAGAGGAGTTCTGTTAGCAGCTGACTAGTGACATGAGCCTCTGCGTCACTGCCTACCACCTGGTACAGTTTAGAAAACTAAAGATTATAAAGTATTTTCCTCCTTTCCCCCTTCCCAAACTTAAATGGAAGTCCAGGGATAATTTCCCTCCACCTGTCCTGATGGTGAGATTTGTAACTAAACATTGTGCCAAGACCATATGTGCTAACCCATTTGGATCAGGGTGTACATACAAGGTGTCACTCCCCTGGTGAAAGCCTGGGGCCAGGCCACAGGGGAAAGTTTTCTCTTCTAGAATGATCATCAACATCCTTTGCAGAATCTTCCTCCCTTGTAGAGGTAGCATGGGGCCCCAGCAGCCATTATGCAAGTGTGTCCTGGAGGACAGTCCAGGTCAGAGCATGGTGGCTGCTCAGCCTTCTTGACTTGCAGTGTTCAGAAATCCAAGGTCCCATCTTTTCTTTTCTACCCACAGTCAAAAGTCAGGGCAGGATGCCTGGGGGATGCAGGGCACTGGCCTTGGCTCACCTGGCCTAGAGAGTGAACTGAGGGACTTAGTACAGTAGGTGACAACAGACTGCTCATTACTCCAAGGGAAAGGGCAAAAAGCCCAATTGATTCATGTCACCCAGAATCACCTATGGCATGGTACTTGTTTTAAAGCCAAAGGTGAAGCCAATGAGGGAATCTCACAGCACTAAGAGCCCAGGATGGCAAGATCATACTCCTATTAAATATCCTTATTGCCAAGTGCTGGTAAGTAAGTTAGAATTCCATAATGTGCCTTTGGGCTCGTAGCCTGGTTTAGACCCTGCCTGGAGGAATCTAAGCTAGACAGCAGGAAGAACTTCCTGAGATGAGGATTTGGAGACTTTGAGGAAAGGGAAGAGTCTTTGGGGGCTTCTGAGTGCCATCCTTCTGGGAGTGAGGGGCAGGACACGAGAAGATTGCCCTTCATAAAGTTCAAAGTGCCCAAGTGCAGAATCTTAGTAAGTGTGTTTTGTATACCTACTCCTCAAGGCCTCTCTAACTCTGAAAGTGTTCCCTTATCTTAAAGTGGAAGAACATGGTGATTTCTCCCTCTTGGGGGAATTAGGAAGATCAGGAAAGTGACAGGTAGTATTGGTGGCCAGAAGCAGCCACATAATTAATGCGAAGATTTTTTCCCTTTTGTCCCATGGATGCTGCCATATACTGAGAGTCAGATGTAAATGAGACAAAAAGTCTCCCTCTGTGAGCCTCCAAAAATCTTGAAAGAATAATGGGATACAGGGTCTGGATAAGGTTTGGGAAATCCACAGAGCAGGCAGTCTCCACCCACAGTGTGGCCCTAGCCACATCAACAGTAGCCCATCAGTGGTGGGTTTTAACCCAGGAACCTGAGTTTACTCCTATTTGAAGGGCAGGAGAGGCAGGCTGGAAGTGTCTGGCCATTCCAGGTTTTCTGTGGGAACTGGGCTATGCCAGTGCCAGCCAGCCCTTGAGTTCTGTGGGTCCAGGTGCCTCCAAGGCTCCCACACTCAGGTCTCTGTCACCTCATGTGCTCTTTATTAATTCAGCAAATCTCACCCTTACATGGGAGCTTGACCTACCCACTTTGGTCTCTACTAATAGCACCCTTCCTGAGTGACACAGCCCATGGGAAAGAGAGTCCGCCTTGCGCTTTAGGAGGGTTAGTGCTTGAGAACATTCATTCTGCAATCCATTGACATGGCAGCAAGGTTTCCTAAAGCCAGGCAGCCTAGGCCCAAACCTGAGCTGTCCTGGGTCCTGACTGTATGGACTTGGGCAAGGGCCTGAGTTTCCTCACATGTAAGCCTGGAAAAATGGCGATGCTTGCCTGTGTTGGGAAGGGAATTATATGAATCAAAATTGGTAACATTCTTAGAATAGTGCATCTCATGTTATAAGCTCTATGTGAGTGTCTGCTTTAAAAGAAAAGACCTTACAGCATCCAAATCCTCCATGTTGCATTTCTCAGCTGAACTCTGCCTCACAGGCATGAGGCATGCCTCGCAAATCTGCATGCAGGAGAGAGAAGGCAGCCCCAGCCCCAGGTCCAGAACCAGGACACAGCTCCCTCGCCACCTTACCCAGTGCTCAGAGTCTGCCATCCCTAAAGCCCATTTCAGATATATGTGTAGAGCCACATGAGTATTGTCACCTGTTACTTTGAGGACTGGTTTGGCTAGTGGTGGTCAGTTAGCAGAGATCAGATGAGTGGGGTGCTTATGAGGCCCAAATATCAGGAAGCACTGGGCTTCTTCCCCAGTTCCTGGCCCTCACTCTTAGTCTGTTCGTCTATCACTTGCCTTTGGAAAGCAAACAATGCCAAGAAATAGTACCAAAACCTGGGGAAGACAGGCCCAACTTCTCCCTCGGGGTGGCTGTGATGTTATCCTATCCTCCCTGTCCTTGCAACCCGCAAGAACACTCAGGAACCAAAGCACCCATTCCCAGTGCACATCTACACCCACTTGTCCCCATAGCCATGCCCAGGCCAGCTCAGGCTGCCTCAGCCACTAGAGCTGCTCCTGTCCACTTGGGGTCAGGGTAACAACCAGGAGTTGCTTGTGAAACATCATCATCCCAGTGGAGTGAGGACATGTGCACTGCAAACTACCGAGATGGGGGTTGCTCCTCCTCTCCGGCGAAGCCAGGCTATGGACCAGCTGCTGGTGGAGAGCCAGCACCACTGGTTTGCGTGAAGCCCAGCTGATTCCTTGGGTGATGTTGCTTCTGTGTCCTGGGCACTGTAGGGAGAGGCACTCCGTTTATAGTCTGTGTTCCTTCCTGTTCCTTCTCAGCCACTCGAGTGAATTAGGTTGGCACTTACCCTGTGGGAGAGGTCTGTAGATCAGCAGTGCAGGAGAACTTGCAACACTGGACACAGGTGAATTTGGGTTTGACTGCTGCCACTGGCCTGTTCGTCCCAGCATCTGTTGCTTCCCTCTCCTCTCCCCCTGTCTCTTGTGCTGAACACATGGTAGGACACTGCAGCCATGTTATGAATGCCTCTGGGTGCCAGACAATGGGAGGTTCTGCGATCTGAGGGTCCCTGCATGTAGCTCTTGGGTTGCCACTGTGAAAGGGATTTTGTGTTGGGTCCTCTCCTCCAGGGCCACAGCTTTTTCCCTCTGTGTGCTTTGGTGCTGTTTACTCTCAGGCTCAGTCCCCACTTCAATGACAGCTTTTGCCCAAGCAGGATTCAGTGCAAATAAGAGCAAGAGTTTGGACAGATTGCCACAAGCAGTTTGGGTGCATAGAGAGCCTTAAAAATTTTGCTTCTTGGGCCAGGGACATAGCTCAGGGTGCAGTGCCTGCCTGGCAAGCGTGAAGCCCTGAGTTCAGTTCCTTGTATCCAAATAAAAAGAAAAAAAAAAACTTGTTTCTTTGAGCCAAAACTTCACTTCTCAGAATCTATCCTAAACAAATAGTCATATGGAGCTGGGTGTGGTGGCTCAGGCCTGTAATCCCAGCACTCAGGAGGCTGAGGTGGGAGGATTGTTGCAAATTCGAGACCAGCCTACGCTACAAAGTGAGCTCAAGGCCAGCCTGAACTGCATAGAGAGACCCTGTCTCAAAAAAAAAAAAATAGTCATATGAAAAAAATTATCTATTACGATGTTCATCTAGGTGCTGTCTGTAATAGGAAGTCTCAGAAGCAAGCCACAAATCCCCCTCTGGAATACGGTTATGGAACAGTATGTAGCCATTGGAAGATTGTCCCTGTGGAGCTTTAAATGCCTCAAGAAAATACGTAACACAATGAGAGAACAGTGTGTAAATTGTACTGTCAATGTCATCTTAACTATGGTTTTAAATGTACAGGTGAAGGCAAAGAGAAAATATGTAAAAATATATTAGTAGTAGCAGGATGCGGTGGTACACACCTATCATCCCAGTATTCGGGAGGCTGAGGCAAAAAGATCATGAGTTTGAGCATAGCATAGCCACTTAGCAAACTTAGAAACCCTGTCTCAAAGTCAACAAGAGCAAGGACGTAGTTCAGTGCAAGACCCTGGGTAGCACATACACAGACACACAACAGAGACAGGCAGACACAGAGAGAGACAGGTGTCCCGAAGAAAGGCCTTCTCTTTTTTATATTCTCTTAATTTGATAATACATGCGCACATTGCCTTTTAAAATAAGAAAACACATTTTTTTCTTTTATGATATTTTGAGATAAGGACTCACTATGTAGTCTAGGCTGGCCTTGAACTTGTGATCTTCCGGTTTCCACCTCCTGAGTGCTGGGATGATAGGTATATGTCATCATGCTTAACTAAAATAAGAAAAATTTTAAGTTTAAAGTAAAAATTAGGCTGGTTATGATGGCATGCACCTGTAGTCCCAGTTATTTAGGAGGCTGAGGCAAGAGGATTGCTTGAATATAGGAATTCAGGGCAGCTTGGCCAAAATACTAAGACCAAATAAATGAACAAATGATTGAATGAATGAACCAATGAAGTTGAAAAGCCTTTTTACAAAGATAACTAAAGCCAGGTGTGGTGGCACAGATCTATAATCCCAACATCTGGGAGGCTTGGGTGAAAGAGATGAAGTTCAAAGCCCAGCTTGATAATTTAGAGAATTCAAGGCCAGCCTGGGGTGTATAATGAGACCTTGTATTAAAAAAAAAGTACCATAGCTAAATATAATCCTTGACTACATCCTGTATCAAAATAAAAATTACCCCACTGGACAATTAGAGAAATTGGAATACAGATTGTTTGGTTTTTGTTTGTTTGTTTTTGAGACAGAGTCTCTCTCTGTAATTCAGGCTGGCTTTGAATTCAGTATGTGGCCCAAGCTGGCCTCAAACTTGTGGCGGTCCCCGTCTCAGTCTCCTGAGTCCTTGGGTTACAGCAGTGCACTGCCACACCCACCTCTGGAATACAGATTGAGTTGAGTTTTCTTCATCTAAAATACTTGGGACCAGAATTATTTTAGATTTTGGAATTTTTCAGAGTTTGGAACATTTGCATAGACTTCTGGTCCTTACACGTTAGTGAGGGCTGGGTCGTTCTCAGCGTGTGGTTATTTTGGGAGGAGGAAGTAAATAAATGTCCACACTTTTAGGATCTGGGGTTTGCTCTGCTGAACTTCACAGTGCAGGCTGGAGCCGGTGACCCAGGTGCACTAATTCAGCGCTGTCCTGGTTACCTCTGCAGTGCACTGTGTGACCTCTAGAAGCAGCTCTCCCGGGTGACTCACTGGGCCAGGCCCTGGGACCCCAGGGTCCCTGGGTTCCATGTTCCCACTTCTTGCAGCTTCTCATTTAGGTTTAAATAATTCCCCTTTACACACACACACACACACACACACACACACACACATACACACACACACACACACACCAACGCCCCTGCTCCGGTCACTGCTTTTCCCAGTCAGAGTTTTAAAAAATAATCCTCAACACTTTTGCAACCTGCATCTTCTCCCAGCACAGCCACCCTCCCCTTTCTCCTGTCACCACTTGCATTGGTCAGCAAAGCCAGGTTGATGTCACATTGACATATCCCACATTTCATTGGTTTCACACTTCCAGCACAATGCCTCCCTCCTCTTCCAGTCTCATGGATTGATTGATTGATTGATTGATTGATTGATTGAGACAGGGTCTGGCCATGTAATTCCGGCCTTGAACTCATTATGTGGCCTAAGCTGACCTCAGACTTGTGGCAGTCCATCTGCCTCAGCCTCCCAACGGACTGTATTTTAGAAGACTCTCCAAGTTCCTGTCCAAGGACCTTTTCCTATGCTGTCTTCTCTGCTTGAAGCGTCTTTTCCTACCTCTTCCCGTCTACCTTGCAAACTTGTACCCATCTTTTGAGTTTCAGAATAAATATCACTGCCTCAGTCAAGTTCCTTCCTAACCCCAGACTCTATGGTACCTGTCTTATACTCCTGTGACTCACCAGCCTTCCCTTGTGACACTGGTCTTGCTTCTCAGCTGTCTTCCCTTCTAGGCACCTCCACAGGAGCAGGGATTGTCTGTGTCGCTCGTGTCGCAGCCCAGCTCCTGCACCCTGGTTGCCTACCTAAACTACAGAACAGAATAACCTGCTGAGCTCCAACCCATCACAGCTCAGCCCAGTCCAGCTGCATCTAGATCAGACATCAGTGGATATGTAATATTTTTAAAGTGCTGCAGGGTATTCTAACACACAAGCTTGAGAGGGTACTCAGTAGATTCTTTTTGAATGAATAAATCCCTGAGAAACTAATCCCCCCAAACATGATAAAGACATTTTCCTGGTTAAAATATATTACTTTTGTAATTAAGGAAGTTTTATGTTTGATTTCAACTAAGCCAAGTTATGTATCCTACACCCACATGTGGGTAAAGAGATGGTTCGTTAGGTAAGGGGGACACAGGTGGCCAAGGGTTTCAGAGTTCAGCCAGTGTTTACTTTTCATATGGAAGAAACAGAACCCCAAGAAACTGGTCATACACACAATATAATGTATTGGTGCCTGGATTGGAAAAACTCAGGCTGTCAGGCACACTGGGATCCAGCTATCATCAGTCCTAGGAGGTAGGTACCCTTTCTTGGCTCTGCTTTCCTCCGAATATCTTTCCTACATGACATTGAAAATTACAGTCCCTTCCAGGCTTGTGCTTTACTTCTTAGGGGTATACAGAAGAACTCAGTAAATGTCATCCCCATGACAAAATAAAAACAAAACCTCATTTTTAAAAATTACAGCTTAGCCATTTCTTATAGTTATTCCTTCTTGTTCTTGTCCCCTACCTGCAATCTAATGCCCTAATTGCTAAGTAAGGATGTTCTTAATTAGTCATGACTTGCATGTGTTGATTTGAAATTCCAGCATTACCTTAACCCTTGTTTGCTGCTAGCCTATCCCAGAAGTGCAGGCTCCTGGAAGCTACTCATGGGTGCCCACGTTGCAGGTACCCTCTCTCTGACAAGTAAGTTCTTTCCTGGGTGGAATCTAGCACTGTGCATTCCTAGGGAAGTTTCTGGGGCTAAGCACCAAGCAGGCTCTGAAAGAGGGAGCACAAACCCCACCTTCTTGTCTGATTTTATAGGATGTTGTGTATTGTTACTGAAAATTAAAGAGATACCAGGTCCTCAGAGAACAGAATCGATTTTGCTTCATCCCAGGACAACCTTCAAAGGTGGAGCTGTAGCCTCACATTATAAATAAGGACACTGACTCTCAGAATGGTTGAGTCACTTGCTCAAAGTTACACAGCTTGTGCATATGAATCAGAATCTACACCCAGACCTCTTAGCTCATAGCCTGTGTTTTTTCTACTATCCCACTGGTTAATTATTTGATTTCCAAGAGTATACTCTTCATCCATGACTCCTGACACTCATCCCCAGAAAAAGGTGAACAGTGTTCCAAAGCTCTTGCTAGCCCAGCCTCACTCCAAATCACTTCTTTTTGCCTTGTCATGGCTGCCCAGACCCTGCCAGTAGACTGGGAAGTAGGTCACGACTGCAGGGACCACACAACCTGGCTGCTGCCTCTGTTTCCAAAGCTTGCCAGCAGCACCAGCTTCTGTGACTCTGCTCATATTTCATATACTGGCCCTGGGAAGTCACAGGCAGCCTTCATATTGTTAAGCCTTTTACCTTCTAGAATTCTCTCTCACTGCGTAAAGAAGTATTTGGAGAAAGGAGTGTTAACAGGAACAGAGCACTTGAAGAGCTTGGGGACAGTCCAACTGCATGATCCTGCAGACTTGGGGTGACTGACTGCTTGTTGAAGGGGTTTGCTCCATCACTAGGTGCCACTTAGCGTCGTGGTGTCCTTAGCCCCTTGAGGCCCAGAGCTGACTTTTCTTAACAGGCTCCTCCTCCTTTAGGGAGCAGCATTATTTCTAGAAATATTAATGGGCTGATGATTATAATGATGGCCAAAAAGGAAATGCAGATAATAAAACATCTTTTTTATTGAATCCTTGTACATAGCATTATACCAAGATTTTTAAAAATATAGTACAAAAAGAAAAAGTACAAGGCTTCCTTCCTTTCTTCCTTTCTCCTTTCCTTCCGGGGTTCTAGGATTGAACCAAGGGCCTTCATGTTGAGCTACATCCTCAGCCCTTCTTTATTTTTTGTCCTGAAGCTGGGTCTCTCTCTAAGTCGCTAAGTTGCCTCGGCCAGGCTCAAAGCCTGCAGTCTTGCCTCAGCCTCTCGGAATGCTGGGATTATGGGTATTTGCCTCTATGCTTGTTTCATATTTTAAATACAATGGCTCCAGGTTGTCACACAGAATGGCAGAATGGAAGGAGCCTAGCTTCTACCTCTTCATCGTAAAATCACTGTATACTTGCTGTTCAAGCATAGAATCCACTGCTTCCATGCAGGAACATGGTTCTCACAGAGATGGACGAGGCAGACAGCACTGAAAATTTGCTTGGAAGTTCTGACTGCTACAAATGTGCATGCAGCTGATGCCCCGTAAATGGGTGCCAACCGACCAGGTAGCTGGGAGCCCTCTAACTTCTGTGGAGACGACTAAGGAGTAGTAAAGAAGATCTTCTTTAAAATGCACATCTAGGGTGCTGGGGATGTAGCTCAGCAGCATAAGTGCCTGCCTTGCAAGCACGTGGTCGTGAGTTCAAACCCCGATACTGATTTTAAAAAATGCACATCTAAACCTTACACATGTGTTTTAATACTCAGAGATGGTCCCCCTTCTTTAAACTTACACCAAGAAACTGTGTTCAGGAAGGAGTGCCTTGTCTTTGGCACAGCTGAAGAACAGCACATGATGCTAGTAAAAAGCAGGCTGCCTTCTTCTTGGTTTTATGATTGTTTTTAATTCCACAGACAGTGCACCCCTTTGTTGCCTATCCTGGGGCAACTCTTGATCTTCCCACATCGTGTTCCAGACCCTGACCTGGTAGGGTTAACAGGAGATCATAGGACCCTTGTGTCAGTGCTCCCAGCACTGGGGAAGCCAAGGCTGCCATCATGATGCATCGTCTTTATTCAGAGAATGTTGGACCAAGTTGCCAAATCCCCACTGCCTTAATCTTTCAGGACAGAAAAGCAGTTGTAGGTGCTGCATGCATCTTTGCACATTAAAATGTTTTCTAGTAGATTTTTGCTTGTTATATTTACTTTTTTTTTGAAAATAACAAATAAACAATAGTGAGTTAGATTTGAGAAGGTTAGAAGGAGCAGTTGGCTTGAGCTAAAATATAGTAGGCTTTTCTTTGGAGGAGTTATATCATCTCTAGCTGTGAATTAGGAAGGTAGCTTTATGTAGTTTTTACTCTCTGCATTCTTGGTTTGTTCCTGTCAGTCATGGTCATTAGTAGTCACTAGGATATTTAAAGATCATGTCTTGAGTATAAGTGATGCATGTTTGCGTTCTTCTTTTTAGAGAATAGTTTACATTGTGGGTTTTAATTTAATTTTAAAAGTTTTGGAGCCAGGTGTAGTGGCACATGCCTATAATCCCAGGACTCAGGAGGCTGAGGCAGAAGGATTGCTGTGAGTTTGAGGCCCAGCCAGGGCTATTCAGAGTTCAAGGCCAGCCCAAATGACAAAGCAAGGCTTGAATTTTGCTTTCTGCTCACATGAGCCTACTGTCACCAGATGAAAACATTTTTGCTTTTACCTTACTGTCATGTGCCATGTCCAGTTCTTTGCTCATCTGCCATAAGATCCTAGAGAAATGTCCAGGACCCCACCATCCACAGTATAGTAGGGTGGAAATAAAGGTAGGTAGACAGGAGATAAGGAAAATCATAATTTTAAAAATGAAAACTACAATTTAAAAAAAGGGGGCTGGGGATTTAGCTCAGCAGCGTAAGTGCCTGCCTGGCAAGCGCTAGATCATGAGTTTGGTCCCTGTGTCAAAAAAAAAAAAATTGGGTGGGGGGTAGTATCCCAAATGGCACCATCAGCCATTCAGTTGAGAATGTGTCCAGCCTACTCTACAGAGTCCAAGACAGGTTGATGCAGGATCAGCACTTTTGCAAACATGGCAAACTGCACTCTGGCATCCGTCGGCCTGAGGAGCCCAGGCTGGGGGCAGCAGCTAACTTCTTTACTTCTTTTGCAGCTGGGTGACTGCACATCTTGCTGCTTCACTGTTGGCTCAACTGCAAAGTGGGGTCCTCTTTTCATTACTAGACAGAAGCTGGACCTTGGACTTGAGGCCATTTTCTGCCCTTAGAAGGACCTCCAATCCTACCTAGTCCAGCAGCCGTGGGTTAATAATTGGGAAAAGCCAAGGGGAACACTTCTGTTTAGACGATTATGTGTGTTTTCGCCCTTCTCTGCCTAGACTGATGTAAGAGCTAGCTGCTTTCAGGCTCAGCGTTCCAGGACAGATCTCCCTTGGGAAGGCTGCTGTGTCCAAAAGCCCCAAGATAGAATGTAAAAATCCACCACAATGGGCTCTGCTGATTTTGACAGCTAATGCTGTGCCAAGAATCCTGCCTCCCATGAGGCCTCTCCTTTCCGCAGCAGTATGGGCAACTCCTCTTGGGCCCTGGACTGCATCTCCTCCCTCAGCCCCATCCCTGGTCCCCGTTCCCTCCTCCTCTCCCCTCCTTCTCAGAGGTCTTTGTTTGCTAAAGATTTTTTTCTAGTGAGGAAGTTCTGGCTGGGGCCACTTTGCCTCTTTAATTACATAACTTGCGGCTGCTCCTGGTCCAAGGATCACCCTGGAAAAGCAGTCAGGGGAGGCCCACAACCAGGTTCAGTTGGCTTGTCATCCCCACACCCTCGGAACTCAGAGACAGTTGAGGAATTTGGACTGGGCAAGAATTGGCAGCTCTGCCAGGACCCCAGAGCCAGGCTTCAGGTTGCAAGCTCTCTGTTCTTTGTTAATGTCCAGCACACAGGACCCAGAGAGAGCCTGCAGCTGCTGTGGGTCCTTAGGAGACTGTCCCCCTGATGCTGGTATGTGCTTTTAGCTGGCTCTTGGCTTCGCATTTCTCTGATTTTGGCTCCTCCAAAATGTCCTTTCTCTTAACCATCACCCTTTCTTTGCTCAGTGGCATTTCTTTGCCCAGAGATGTCCTTTTCCTGATGGTGGGTATGTTACGCCCTCTCTCTAGCCCAGAAAAGTAGTTTTGTCCCTGTAAGCCTTCCTGCCTTTCAAGCCTTAGATCCGAAGCTCACTCCCTCCAATCTTCCGTCTCCTCTCAGCTCCCACAGCCTTTGTCTCTAGCATCCATTCCACACACAGCTCCAGGGTCTCAGACACGTGGGGCTCACACCAGCCTGTTCTTTCTCCTTCTGCTGTGGCCTTGGACTGTGTTCCTCCTTTCATCTCCCCTTTAAGCCCTGAAAAGCAGAGAACACATTTTCCATACTTTTCCCAGCCTGAAGCCCTGCACACAGTATGTTCCATTCCATAAACTATGGTAACCATGGATGGGTCACTTTGTTCTGAAAAGATCCTTATATTGGTCACTATTTGCACGCTTACCGCCCCAGCCTAGCTGAGCATATTCAAGGACAGAACCATATGTGCTCATTTATTTGGGTCCCGAGTAGTGGTCATCTGCTACATGCTTTTCTCATATCTATGCACTGCCCTAGTCCCCGAGGTCTGTCCAGCTGTTCAGCTGGAGCTGGGCCAATGGGCCAGCTCCATCCTGTTCATACCGTCCTCTCCCTGCCTGGCCCACTGTCCTGCCTACAGGTGTCCTGGGACTGCTGGGGATTGGGGATGTGTCTGCCCATCATGAGCCTGACACACACAACTCCTGAACACGCATCAATAATGCATTTCGTGCATACATTGCAGAAACCCACTATAAACTTTATTACATAACTGACAGGACTGAATCTGCTCCCATATCCACCTCTAAGTGCATTGTAACTCACCAGCCCATCACTTCAGAGCTGGCTTTTCCCTGTCCATTAATAATAGATGCTCCCTACAGCTCTAGCTTTGTAGCTTTCATTTAAAATGATCTTAACGGAAAAGACTAATGGATGGGTGTGGATTTGTGCCTTATAAGCATAAAGCAGTGGCTGTTAATTAACTGGCTTTTACCCTTCAAGCAGCAAAAAGGCCCTCCCGCAATTGCATCAGTAACTAGCCATGTTTGGACTTCTCCCAAAGCTTTCTCTTGTGACAGACCAATTACAGGTATTCTGCTGAATGGCCAGGAGGCTGTGAGAGCCACATGTGTCACGTAAGTATACCCAGCACCATGCCTGGGATATGCAGCAGTGCAAAGAGTCCGGGGATGAGGCCTCCACTGCCTCTTCCCCCCCGAGAGAGGCCTGTTCTCCCATCTGGTTCATGGTTGAGAGAGCAAAAGGTGCTTTCCCTATTCTACCCGATGCCCACACCTCACCTGCAAGTGCATACATGCTGTGAAAAGTCCACGGTTAACAGTCATTCATGTGGCCCATACTCAAGGGACAGACTTCCCTGACTACCTCCTCTTCCAGCAGAGCCCAGCATGCACTGCATTCTTCCTCTGTGCCCCTTGCTGTTGTGCTGTGCAAAGGCTGGGGCCACAGAAGGAGCTGGGGAAGGAGAGGCCTCCCCCTACCTTTGCACTGGTCTCTAATCCCAGTCCCTCTAGGAAGCGAGCAACTCCTGACATGGGAGAGAAGGGAGGAGAGAGCACCACAGGATGTGCAGAGAGGAGGTAGTTGTCATTCTGGGCCCTCTGGAAGCACAACCAGAAATACCAGGTGTCAGGACATTGGGTACCTGTTAGTTTGAGTGTAAAGAAAGGAGGCCCACACCATGAAGCACAGTGCTCGGCAGGCAGACAAACCTGTTAAAACCCTGGCTCTGCCCCTTTACCAGCTGAGGCTCCAGACAATCACCTTATCCTCTTAGAAATGGTCAAAGTCACCGGCTGCCAAGCAGCTATCAATGCCTGCCTGGCTAGCGGTGCTCTGCCGAGCTCAGGGGGTAGGGCTGGGGTGGTAAGTGACACGACTTCTCACACATGCCCGCCACGTGATAGATGTGCCGTCCAAGTCTTTTTCTTCCCTTCCTTGCCCCCAAAATCAAGTTGTCATTGAAGCGTAGTCTACATTCATAAGCTGATTTATCAAAGTTAACCGTTTACATTTTCTATTTGCCATGGCAAGTTAGCACAAATTTAGTGACTTAAGCTAACACATTCTGGAGAAGACCCTCCACAAATGTATTACCTGACAGTTCTGGAGGTCAGAATTCCATGCAGCTCTCATCAGGCTAAGGTTAAAAGAATACAAGGCTGGGCTCCTTTCTGCAGGGCCAGGGGCAGAACTCATTTTTTTTTTTTTTATCGGTACCGGGGATCAGACTCATGACCGCGTACCCACAAGGCAGGCGCTTATGCCGCTGAGCTAAATCCCCAGCTCCAGAACTCATTTCCTCATCTTTTCCAGCATGCAGAACAGCCTGAGTTCCATCCCCAATACCTCTGAAAATATTTTTTAACCACTGACATGAGGTGTTCAGGCTTTCTTCATCTCTTGAACGTTGTTTATAAGTCATTTCATGACTCCCTGGAAAATGGTGCCCAAATGATAAGCTACAGAATGCTAAGGAAATAATAGCGTTCTTTAACTTGAGATGGACTTTTCAGGAAGGTTTCTATTCCTCTGCTCACTCTCTCACACTGAGGAATTGAACTGTGGGTGGCAGATCCTCAGCTGATAACCATGGTTGTAACTTCACGTGAACCTCTGAGGACTGAGTCACAGAGCAGGCCCATCACCCCCTGCTGTCCCCTGGCCACATCTGAGTGCAGCCATGGCCTGCATGGGTGGGGCTTTCTCCCATCATCTGTGCCTTGTTCCCTCTGAGCACAGCATGGGTGCTGGTCTTAGTTTCTTCCAGTGGAGAGAGGTGTATTATTCAGTGACCGAACTCACTCATCACTTGTGTAGCTGGAGAGAATCAGATCATACCCTTCTCCCTATTTGGAAATAAAGTTATGATCCCCTAGAATTGTGCTAGGGGCTCCAAGGGAAGAGAGAGTAGGAAACTACTGAAAGGAACAAGGAATGGCAGTCTTGTACAGGCTTCTATTTTTATGGCCTAGAGGTTGTAAGGAAGCAGAACTGCATTTTGCCTGTAGCAGGAATGCATGGATTTGACGATGTGGGGGAAAGTGGTTTCCTGCCTTGCTCTGGGTGTCTTCAGTGACAGGTTCTTCCAGCTTGGGTCTGACTTCTGGCTTTGTAGCTGATGAGTTGTGGGACTGGGGCAAATCACCTCTCACCTGTGTCCCAGAGTCATTACCTGTGAATCGGGGATTGAGGACAATCTCCATCCTAGGTTGTGGTGAGGATTTGATACCTTACTCAATGTGCCCAGCATATAAGAAGTGCTCAGGGGATGTCACTGTCATAGCTGCAGTGTTAGAGCTTAAAGTTCCTTTTGATACCCAAGGCTGCCTCCTGTCTGGGCAGTGTAAGGAACAGGGCAGGGGCAGATTGGATGTGAGAAGGCCTCCCTAGGAAGGACTGGCATGTTCTGTGTGGTTCCAGTGGACTAAGCAGGACCAGTTTACTCAAATTTCAGGGAAACTTTCCAAACATATGAAGAAAAACATTTGTCAATCAAAAATGCCAAAAACTGAATGAGGCCCATAGAGATAGTGAGCTTTCTGTCACTGGAAGTATTCCAGAACGACTAGATGACCACTTCTAGCAGAGTGCTAATCAGAGACTCTCTTTAAAGTACTTTCCAATGTTTAGAACTCAGGCTTATATGATTCTGTCTTAGCCAAGTAGAATCACTCAGACAGAGAGCAGGGGAAGAAGTCTATTTGGAGGCAGGGAGACAAACAAAATAGAGGAGACCTTGCCCCCAAAGATGTCAAGGTTAAGTCCCTGCTGTTTACCCTGATGCCCAGTAGACAAGGATATTAAAAGATATGATCAAAATATACAGTGCATATTTGCTGGGCATGGTGGTGCATGCGTGTATTCCCAGCACTTGGGAGGCTGAGTGAGGCAGGAGAATCATTGCGAGTTTGAGACCAACCTGGGCTACAAAGTGAATGCAAGGCCAGCCTGAACTGCACAGTGAGTCCCTGTCTCAAAAAGGCTTAAAAAAATACAGTGAATATTTAAATGTTTAAAATAATATAGTAAAAGACACATTGCTGTTAACCCCCAAAAAAATACTCCCCCTCACTGCAAACACATTTATCCTTTCCTTTTTCCCACTTTCTGAAGCAGTTCTAGAGTCCAGTTTCATGAGAGTCTTTATGAGGTGTTGTCAAAAACATGGTGAATGCTGCTGCTTAGCGTGATCCAACAAAAAGACAGGCTTGTGAAAACATTATGGTGTGAGGTGTTCTACCTTATTCACTGGATCTGGCACTGAGCAACTTCTGGCCCTTCCCCGAAATCAGAATGAGCATGAAAAGTAAATGTTTTGAATTGATTCAGGACATTGAGGCAGCCATCACAGTGTAACTAAAGACACTCATGAAAGAGGGCTTCATTTGGTCACTTGAGATTTATAAGGGGGTGAGAGCCTTTGAGCTCCTTCCTGTATCACAGGGGAGCGAAGTCTCTGCAGTGAAATGTCAGGTACAGCTGTGATTAAGGGAGCTGGGATGGCCTGTGCCAGAGAGGAGGCTGCCGTCGGATTTGAGAAGGCTCCGAGCCGCAGGCTTGGGAAGCGTTAGTGGGTAACATTGCCAGATCTCTTCCCTTAGCTCACTAAAACCTATCTCCAGGCCCTGCAGGAGCCTCAGTGGTTCAGCACTGTTTCCCATGGGCCTCCTTGTGCCCGTTGGGGGTGGGCCAGTGTGGAAGACTCACTGGGAAAACACGTGGTCTTGTACACACACACACACACACAGGATTTGAGCATCCAAGTACCAGACACAGCTAACCAGAGCAGTTACAGCACCACCTGCAGATGTTCACAGGCCTCATGAGGGGAGCCAGAAGCTTTTAGAAGCAAGAACTGCTTTGATAAAGCTTGAAGCGTGTGTGGCAGCACATGCGAAAGCCAGACAGTGAGACCACTGTCACTGATAAGTGGGAGCAACGTATAGTTAATGTTTATTCTTTGGTGTGCCTAGTTATCCATAAAACATTTGTCTCACACCAAGCTTCACTGGACCAGGTGCTGAACAGTTTATAGTAGTTTGATAAAATGCCACGAAAATCTCCACCCTCAAGGTGCTTACCGTCTGCTGAGGTCCAACAGGAGCAATCAGAGTGCGATGTGACAGGCACAACAGCGGAAGACCAACTCCAGTGGAGGGAAGGGGTGGGGAGATGGAGGGTCAGTGATTTCTGCCCGGGTGTCTAATGATGGGTTCCCGGCCTGATCCCGCCGATGCAGAAGTGACACCTGGGAGATGTGAGCGGTGAAATCTTCAAAAATGAAGACATGGTGGTGTTGCTGTCTCCCAAGGCAACTGAGGTGTTTTCCAAGGTTCCTCTGCACACCCCAGCTTTGGGAGGCTGGCGTGGTACACGCTGCCTGGGCCCTCTCCATCTTAGCAGCCTGTTTGCCTCCCCCAGCCACAACCATCTCCTGTTCATTTGCCCTTTTGCACTGTGTGTGGCCCACCCTGGGTTGTAATGGGTTAACACGGGATGTGATGTCATGTCCCTGCCCTGCCCTGCCCATGCAGTGCACTCACATCAGAAGGTGCCTTTTGGCCAGGCATTTTTCCTGATCCCCCTCTACTCCTGGTGCCCCAGAGCTGCACGTTCTACCACACCTCTGACTTCTGGGATTCCCACGCGGCTCCCATGTCCTCCAGAAAAGTTTCTGAGTATGTACAGACAATGGGAAGCCACCTTTATGGGGTTTTTTAAACACAAACTTTTGCCAGTAATTCAGTTTGAGCCAAAGCCAGATTGGTTAGCAGAGACATTTCCTTGGGGTGAACTTATTTTCAGTCCAGGAGGCCGAGGGCTCCTACTGAGAGACAGGAGAGGGGATGCTGAGGCATGTCCATCCACACTGGTGCCTGCAGGCCAGTTGGGAACCCCAGCTCCCACCCAGGTTCATAGGGCATCTCTATTTTTAGATTTAGCCAAAGGAAAAAAAATTGAATTTCAGGCTTCTCTGCAACTTTTCAAAGCCATCTTTATAGAGATAATGTCCATTCCATACCATCCCTAACTTATGCTATAATTCAGCCATTTCAGTATTCTTTTCTGATCCTGAGATCCTAGGAAGATCCAGAAGCCTCAGACACAGGGGAGCATGCAGCATGAGCCAGAGTTCTCGTTTCCTGAATGTCTTAGTTACTTTTCTCTTTGCTTAGACAAAATACCCAACACCCAAAGTTTAAGGGGAAAAGGTGTATTTAGCTCACAGTTTGTAGAGGTTTCAGTCCATAATTGGCTGGCTCCAAGGCAGGGTGGCTTGGAAGAAGGGCAACAGTTCTTGGTGGCCAGAGTGGTGGAAGTCAGCAAAAGCAGCAAGAGAGAGTGAGAGTGTAGCACTCATATCTTTAATCCCAGCACTGGACTATGAATCCATCACAAACTCTGGATTCAGCTGCCTCCAAAAAGCCTACCCCCCATGACCCATGAATCTTTGGGGACATCCAGATACAAATCATAACACTGGGTCTTCCTCTTGATGAGTGCAAGGTGTACATGCACTCACAGGCACACACATGCCCACACATTCCCATCCCCAAGTGAAATGTTTGTCATTTTCCAGTTAGATTCTTATTTCTACATTCTTCAGACTTTTTCACCTTTCTACTTCATCTGCTCATTCTCTCTTCCTTCCAAGTATGCAACCATAATCTCTTCTTCCAAACACACAGTCTAGGCCATCCTTCAGCTTTTCTGCTGGCCAGTGGACACTGGGACTGAGCAAGGTTATTGCTTGTGCAGCATGTTCTTGGGGCCTACACTCTAAATATGTCTAAGCTTCCTCTTCCTGTCTTTCCCAGACATGTATCTTATGTATTTATATTTTTATAGTTGCTAAGGATGGAACCCAGTGCTTCATGCATAGTAGGGAGGCACTTTATCACTGAGCTACAGCCCAGCCCTTTTTACCTTTTGAGACAGGGTCTTGCTAAATTGCTCAGAGTGACCTCAAACTTGTGATCTGCCTGAGTGCTGGGATTACAGGTATGTGCAACCATGACCGCTTAGACCAAATTTCTGATATGTCCATTTTAACCAATGCAGATCTGCACTTGCACTGTGGGATGATCCTCAGTGGTCCATGATTCTGGTATAAGGGTGTTTTGTTTTGCCACAGTGGTAATGTATTTGTTGTTCTTTATCAAATAAGTATAATACTTTTTTTTTCTGGTACCAGGGGTCAAACTCATGACCTTATGCTTACCAAGGAAGCACTTAAGCCACTGAGCTAAATCCCCAGCC
Organism: Hydrochoerus hydrochaeris; assembly: GCA_004027455.1. NCBI lineage: Eukaryota > Metazoa > Chordata > Mammalia > Rodentia > Hydrochaeridae > Hydrochoerus > Hydrochoerus hydrochaeris. Next base: position 95,246 of record PVLA01003287.1, on the reverse strand, counting down.
CTATAACACATGTTTAAAAACTGTATAATGAGTAAAAAGCATATGCACTAACAAGAGTGAGTCTCCCTCGTGAGTCTCCTTCCCAGAAAAAACACTTGTTCTACCTAAGTTCCTTAGCATTTTCTATCTGCACTCACATACATGCATTATTTTCCTGTTTATAAAAATTCTATTCATGCACTTATCTATTCTATTGTTTTGTCTCGCTGACAGCAGAATCTCTCTAGGCTAGTGTATAAGCTTCTCCTTCATCACCCTTGCAAAGCAGTTGACTTCACTCAGGGTGCACCAGGACAGTGTTTTGGCCAAGCCCCCAGGGTGTCACGAGACCATGAGATGATCTCACCGGGTCTGCCATCTGCCCTGCCTGGCCAGAGGCTGCACCGGGAGGGCCAAGGGGCATCATGTGCCCTGGGTGTTTTCAAACAACAGCCCTTAGAGAGATCTGCTGAGTCTCACACTGTCTTGCTTCTGGGCATTTCTTTCCTGGTGGACTCCAAATTCTAGAATTAACTGCAGGCGCCTCTTCAGGCACAAGCTGGTGCAAAGCATCATGATCATCAAAAGTGGGCAAACCCTTCTGATGCCAGCATCCAGGATGGGAGGGCTCTTTGCCCTGGGAGCTATTTAGTCTAAAAGTACAAATCGATCACAGAAAGATTTGGCTAAATTAATGGAAGATGAGGTTTTAATGATAATAACCATAGCTGTCACTGATACAGCTTTTAAACCCCTTGATATGTATTAATTCATTTAATTCTCACTTTTTGAAGGCAAGACAGTTGAAATTCTGAGAGATTTGGTGACTTGTTCAGGATTACGCAGCAGTAAATGAAAGATCCAGAGTGGACTTTGATAGCCCGACTCTTGTGAACTCTTGCCCTAATGCCACCACACTGACGGGGCGGGGCACCTCTGTCAAAGAGAACTTGGGGATGGTGTACATGCCCTATTATGACATTTCGTGTGTGTGCTCTCTCACCACTATTTATTTTCCATTCTTCTGAGACCACTCTGAACCCAGGCTGTTCATCACCAAGGGATAGCTGCTAGTTAGCGATTGTGTCTGCATCTTCCTCTCCCCAAAATCTTGCAGGATATGTCTTCAGACTCAAAAAATAAAGTGAAGGTATTTTAGAAACCACCACCTCTCCCTCCCTCTTCCCTCTTGTCTTCCTTGTTGTCCTCATCTAATGAAATGTCATGTCAAAAAGAGGCAATTTGGGGCTGTTCCCAGTAGCCTTTCAAATGCCTACCTCCCCCACTGCTTCTGGGCATATTGCCAGCAGGCTGAGGCTTTGGCATGGGAAGATCCAGACCCTCTGTCCCCTCAGATCACCTGCCACATCTTCCCTTGCTTACCATGATTCATCTGGGCCCAGCACCAAAGGGTTGAGGAACTAGGACACTGCTCTCTTAGAATTCACTTCCACCTCTAATGAGGCCTTCCAGAGGTCCTCTCCCTTTGCCTGCTCTCTGGGTGGAACCAGCCTGCCTGTGGCCTCTGCCTACTGTCCCTTCCCCTGCATCCAGGCAGATTCTGCAAAAGCTCTCATGTTGGCCCCCAGTTTGATTTTTTTCAGGTTAAGCCGCCCCTGTCTTCCCCTCATTCACTGTGTATCACAATGACAGTGCCTCATCAGTCTGGAACATCACATTACTAATGTACTTGTTTACTTACCCTCAAAGCTACTCTATGGGACGTGCGTAGCACCACCACCCCCTAGTTACAAAGAAAGAATCTCCCACTGACAGCAGCAAGCCTGAATCACCCAGCAAGTGAGTGGGCCTGACTGACTGGAACCCTGGGCTTCTGACTCCATCAGGGTGACCTTTCCACCCTATCCCAAGGAAGACACTGAGCAAAGGACCAGAGTCCCCCAGAAGTATTCAGAATCAACACCTGCACCTCACAGACCAAGGTCTTTCATCCAGCTAACAAGACGACTAGGTACATTCTAAGAGGAACTGGGTTGGGGGGAGCAACCTCCCAGTGCACCTCCAAAGATGGCATCTCCAAATCATGAGGTCTGGCTTCATGGGAGAGCATCAGGACCAAGGGCAAGCCAGGCGGGGGGCCAGGGACCCTCCAGGCTCACTTTGGCATGGATGGAGGGTGTATGCTGTGAAAATGAGGCTGTCCCTGTCCACAAGATGTCTTCTGAAAAGGCTAGCCCAAGTGTTACTAGTGAATCCTGGTGGGGGCTAACAGAGCAGCAGGTGCTTCTGAGTTCCCATAATGCTCTTGGCAAGTGGCCACTGCCCAGCCACATTCCCATGTCTCTGGCTCACTTCCAATCCGCAGCTCCAGCTCTCACTCCCCAGACTTTCATTCCCATGCTGATCCTCCAGGAAACCACCACATGCCAGGTAGCCTCCACCTCTACCACTGTCTCTGGGTCCACTTGAGGTCCCTTAGCTCTGTGCCTGTTTCCCTACTTGCAAAATGGAGCTACAGTTACCTATGCAGCTCTCAGAGGTATGATCGGAGTTGCTCCTCCTGCATTAGAGTTTGCCGTGGGCTTCTTGTGTCCCTGGTGTGGGTCTCTGAAGACAGACATACCCAGTATCAATGCTAAGACAGCAGTTTCCCAGTCACACATTATCTTCTCTCACCCTGGCAACTGGGCCTCTGCGTATAAAATGGAATAATAAGACAGTAACATTTTCCGCTTCACATGGGTGGTAGTGAGGATTACATGAGATGAAAATGTAAACAGGGCCTGGCCACAGAACACTCTTATAATTAAGAGAAGCGTATGCATGGCTTCAAGCCTCACTCCCCGGCACTTTTAAGCACAATGCTGTGTGGGACTCTGGACTAATTGCTGCCTATTAGAACTGGAAGCCAGCAGCCCTGGCCTCCCCCATGACAGTGACACTAGAAACTGTACCTACTGGAGCTCGACTGAAAGTTATGACCAAGCTTATCACCACCAGTATATTGTTAAGTGACTGTGGAATAGCTGGTAATATGGTCTGATTAGGGACACTCATGTTTGGGGAATCATCTGCCAGGTGGCCTCGGAGTGCCAGCAGTAGTTAGTGAGCTTCTTTTTTCACACTGTTATACTTTTCAGTTTTGCTGATGGAACCCAGGGGCTTTGCACTGAGCTGTATCCTCAGCCTATTTATTTATTTTCCAGTACTGAGCTACATCCTCAGCCCTTTTTTGAGACAGGGCCTTGCTAAGTTACTAAGATGCCCAAGCTGGGCTCAAACTTGTCATCCTCCTGCCTCAGCCTTGCAGAGTGCTGAGGTCACAGGCATGCATCACTGTGCCCAGCTGAGCAGAACAGCTTTTGCAAACAGCATTTGACTTCACCAGTGGTTACAAGGAAAAGCTTTTAGTTAAAACAAACAACGACAAAAACAAGAAAACTCCAACTTATAATCAGAATTGTCTCTCAGGTTCAATCTTGGGATTTTCTGGGATGATTTATGGCCCTCAGCCTGCTGACAGTAGCCAGAACCCCTCCTGGTACACCGAGCCCCAGTGCCACCTCCCCAAGGGGCCTCATTCATCCTTGCATATGTGATTGCTGGTTCTCCTTGATCAAGCCCCACATCATTCCATTGTCTTCTCACCTGCCAACTCTTTCGTCTCTGTGTGCTCCTTATCTTCTCTCCATTTAATTTGGAAGTTCCCCTAGCAATCCGGGTCTTCTGTTACTCAGTTCTAGAACATTCTGTGGTAAAGTGTGCTGTGATGGGCCCCCAGCCCCTTAGCTCCTCAGAAGCTGGCAGCACTGACATCCCTCCAGCCCTTTACCTTCTGGGAGAGAGGGGCGGGACAAAAGCAGCCGGGGTTCCCCAGATACCCCAAGCTGGGGACCGGCTGATAGCAAGCATCTATGGCATCCAAGTAGCCAGGATTCGGTCTCGGGAGGATGTTATTTCAGCCCCAAGGCTCTTCCTTGTCCTCGTGACTTTCCGTGTCCTTCACAGAGGGATTTCCCCAAGACCCAGCACTCAGGAGGAGGCTCGGATGCCCTCTGCCTGCCACAGCCTTGGTGTCTGACAGGGAAGGAATTGGACCTTACATGTAAACACAAGGAACAAGTTCTCAGAGAAGACTAGAGCATCCGTTCGGTGGAGCCAGTGTCTATATTCTTAACCGTGACCAGATACTGTTATCAACAGTTTTGATCACTTATCAGTTTAGCAGATCAGCTTCTGGTACCAAGCTCCATTACATAGATACTGTGTGAGTATCTCAACCCGTCTGCACTGTCGAAATAAGCACAATACTGTAATTGGTTGTTGCGGGAATTAAGTGAGCCAACGCTTGAAGTGCCTGAAACGTGATGTCTATCAGGACGTGGCATCGTGTTTCCCACCTAGATGACTGGCCAATGTAGGGCAGCGTGGGAGGCAGGAAAGGGACCCGAGCAAAGGAAAGAGCTGCCGAAGCTAAAAATAGCCTTCAGAACAAAGTTCGTTTTGAAGTTATTTGGGGCCACCAGGTTTATCTCAACTTGATTTTTCAAGTTATCTGCCAGATACTCCTTTAGGATTTGTTGGTTTTAGTTTTATTTTTGTGGTGCTGAGGGTTGAACAACAGGACCTTTGAATTGCACCGTATCCCCAGCTCTTTTTAAACTCACAGACAGGGTCTGAGTTGCCCAGGGTCGCTTGAAGCTGAGCTTCTCCTGCCTTGGCCTCCAGAGTGCTGGGATGACAGGCATGCACCGCCATGCCCAGCTTCGTTTACGGTCTTTTAAAAAATACCCCCTTTTCCCCAAACAAAAAAAAACGCTTTATAGAAATAGTCACGTGCCATAAAATTTGTCCTTTTGCAGTGCTTTCTGCATTCACAAAGCAGCAGGGCTGTACCTGCTGCTAGCGCCAGTTTAAACTTGTAACTCGAGGCAGGTAAGGGCGACCCTCCTATATCCGGGCCAGAACCGCGGACAGAGATTCCGCTGAGTCACTGGCGCCCGGTCTGGTCCGCCCGCCTGGTGACCCGGCGGGGAACTGGCGCCCCCTAGCGCAGCTTGAGCGCGGCCGGGAAACGCCTCCCGCGGGCTCCCAGCTGCAAGTAGACCCAGGAAGCGAGCTGTGGGGTCTCACGGCAAGGGTGGAAGATCAGCTCTTAACTCCAGCCTGGGCCAAGTCATGACCTGTCCCCCATACCCCGGTCTGCAAGACCCCACGGTGACACATTAGCCTAGAGATGGGTTTTAACGTCGAAAAATCATCTCAAACCCAGCTAGCTTTTACGAGCTGTGTGACTCTAAAGGGGTTACTAAAGCTCTCTAGCCCTCAGTTTTCTCATGTGTAAAGAGAGAGCAATAATTCCTTCTTCTGGGGTTGCTCTTCGGAGAGGTTTCTCTTCACAGAGAGCCTCTCTGAAGCCCTAAACTGTGAATGGCTTTCTCAGGGTTCAGATTAATCCATGCTATTAATTCAACTGCCAAAAAGATGTTCAGCAGCCCTTCCTATACTTAAAGGGTGCTCTGGACCCCAAATTATTCATTTCATTTCCATTGTTTTGTCATGAGTGACAGGAATAGGAGGATGGGGACAGGTGGCAGAAGGTCACGTGATCTTTATCTCCTTCAGGCGAGACCAGAGGAACCCTGTGGCCCCTGGAAGACTGTGTTTCTGTGGGGAGGGCACGCTATGAGGGGCAAAGACTAGGGTATTTTTGTGGGCGCTCCACACTACCACCTCTCTGCACCCCACCCCAGGAACCCTGCAGCCAGTTGGCTTTCCTGGGCAGAGACTTGGAAAGAGCAAGGGAAGGTGTGGGATGGAGGGGCAGAACTGTGGGAATCTGCTCCCAGGGTGGCAGGGCAGGAAAGATCAAAGCCAGGTCCCAGCTGACCTCGGGCAGGGCACCTGTTGGCTTCCCATTTGCGTACTGTGCAGTTTTCGGGGAGCGTAGATGTGCTGCCGTGGGTAGGTGCTCAGGAACTGGCAGACATTCCACATGGCAAGCACAAGTACGTGTGGTGCACAGAGGCCATCTCTATGTGGACCAGAAGCCTGGGATTCCCTCATCTGTATCCAGACCTCTCAGGGGCAGCCCGAGATAACCAGGCAGCTGTACAGGAAATACGAGTTCCGCTGGACAGAGGCTTGCCCATCCTCCAGCCTGGGAAGAACCTGTTCTCTGCGAGCAAAGGGACCCAGGGTCTCGTCAGCACATCCCTGTGTCTCTGTGGGTCTGGAGGGCTCTGGGTGCACAGCCTTGCTCCACAAGGAAGGAGCTGAAGGTTGGTGGGCATTCCTCCCTGCTTCCCTCCTAGCAGCCCACCTCTCCACAAGAACAGGGGCAGACAGAGATGGAGACAGAGAAACACAGGTACAGAGAGACAGTCACAGAGGCAGAAAGTCAAAGACAGACATGGGGAAGGACAAGAAAAGTGGGGAAGTTGGTGAGGAAAGCTGCTTTGGTGTGTTTATTTTCCTGTCTGTGTGACTTGCTGAGATTATAGGCATTTGTGGCATGATGACATGCCTGGTCCAAGCTGGGAGCCTCCTCAGGGTCGTGCTTTCTTTTTTTTTTTTTTTTGGTACTGGGGATCGAACTCACGACCTCGTGCTCACCAGGTAGGTGCTCATGCTGCCGAGCTAAATCCCCAGCCCATGGGGTTGTGCTTATTTAGATATCTCAGTGCAAAGAGACTCATCTTTGCATGAGTCTCAGGCCTGCAGTGTGCAGTTGTGCCACCTGCCAGTTGGCTCTGCCCTTTGTCCATCCTTCCAGAGACCTCATCTGCCCTTGGCTTCCAGAAGGAGGACAGCAGAAGCCTGGTGCTAAGAAGGGAGGTTATGCCCAAAATGTAGACCTTTGGTTGGATGCCGGGGTCACCTGCCCCTCAGCCAGTCTGGGCTGGAGACCTGCTATCCTGTTGCTGGGCTCCTCGGATCTTAAGCTGAGGACACAGGCTATGTGGGCCCACTTAGGATAAAACATCAGAGTAGGGAGAGAGCTCAAGGGTCACAGAGTGACATTTTGGGGGACCTGAAAGTTGAAAGAAGCGACAATTTCTCTGTTCCTTCCACGTCCCTAATGTCTGAGACAGCATGTTGAAGATTGTTTTTTGGTCCAGGCTGTGAGGGACTGCTTGGTGTCACTGCTGTGCAAGACACAGCTTTGCATTTGGGCCCTGCCTCCTGCTGGCTTCGTGACTGTGGGTAAATGACTTCCAGGATTCCTGGGTGTCCTGCCTGTGGTGATGATGATGACGATGACAGAGTCTCTACTTCACGGGATCGTTGTGTGCTCATTGAGGGGCCCATGCAGTGCCCACGGTGAGCAAGCGTGAAGGCCTCCTGTTGCCAGGCCCAGGGGCTCCAGTGGTATCAGCAAGCAGCCTCTGTGCACCCCTCGCTGGCCCCCCAGGCTTACAGCCTCAGGCGCCAGCCTTTGGTGTCTGGCATAAGGTGAGGAAGAAAAGTCATTTGTCTCTGCTCTCTGGGGACCTCTCCTTTCTGAATTCTGCTTGCTTCCTATGGCAGGCTGACCTCATGGGTGCTCTGGAGCAAGGCTTATCTTTCTCACCATGGCACATAGGTTCCAAAACATCAGCATCGGACAGTTAACCTAGACCAGCTGGAGCAGGTGTGGAAGTAGGCACAGGGAACCGAAGGGCATTTGTTCTCCCAGGGCTGGGATGGGGTGAGCCTCCCTGCTTGGAGACTGCCCCCTGTGCGCTCCACTTTCCCCCCAAAGAAAAACATTGGCCTTTGAGGTGCAAGCAGTTTATTCATTTTGTGTAGTGAATGTTAGCCTGTGTTTACGGATGGTTTAATTTCTGCATGGGTCTTTGTAATTCATTCAGCTTCCTGTGAGTAATTCTGACTCTCCAGCCCCAAAGGGGCAGCAAGTGTGGCACTGGGGAGACTGAGGGGTCACTAGAAAACAGGCTGCGGAGCCTGTGATATTTTCTGTCTGGCCCTTGACAGCAAATATGTACCGACCCTTTACCCGAAGCTAAAGTGGAATTTTGAACCATCCATGAAAATAAAGACTCAAGAAAAATTTAAAATTATAACAGAAGTCAACTTATAGTAGAATATGGAATACGTTTTTTAAGAGTCTATTAAGTGAAATAAATCAACAATTAGGTAAATGCAGTGGCAGGGAATTCTTTCAAGCAAAGGTCTTCTTAAAGCAGAACCCTCCCGTGCTGCCCAGTTCCTTTCCTCCTGGGGGTTCTCTTTGACCTTGTAGTCCACCCAAGCACCCACTTCTAGTGTATTTATGGATGATGAGGGGGAGGTGTGTGTGTGTGTGTGTGTGTGTGTGTGTGTGTGTGTGTGTGTGTGTGTTACCCAGGGCTCCTACTGAGCTGTAAGCTATATCCCCAGCCCATTTTTTACTTTTTATTTTGAGACAGGATAAGTCGTTAAATTTCAGCCCAGGCTGGGCTGAAAGTCTTGATCCGCCTGCCTCAGCCTCTCAGACTGCAGGGTTTGTAGGCATCCCCCATCATACCCAGCATACTTTTGGATATTAATCTCTCTGCCCGACCCAACCCAAGCTGAAGCCCAGTCTAAGGTGTTTTCAAGGGCGCCCCTTGGATCTGCCTGCCTTCCTTCCTTCTCCCTCTCCTGCCTGTGTTCTAGCTCCAGCCTCTGCACTGTGTGCCTGGACCGGCACCTTCACCTCCCGGCCGATGGTCTCTCCTGAGTCTTTCGGTTGACCCTGCCTCTGCTGCCAGGTTCCCCTGGGGCACTTCCTCCGGTGCTGTGTGCATGCCTGTGGACAGAGCCCTGCTGGCCTCCTTGTCCCCCTTTCCACACACTGCTCCGCCCACTGAGCAGCAGCCACTAGCACCATACTTCACCCCACTTATCCTGACTCGGCGGAGGTACAGATGGGTGTGGGCGGGGTACTGGGAGCCCTGTCCTCTAATCCAGACTAAGTTGGGGTGATGGGTACCTCTGACAGCATCTGTCCTGCTTGGTCGCCTAAGAGCTGTTTAGACATTCCAGGGTAACAAAGGCCACCAAGGGTTAGTGCTAAGAGCCATGTGGTACAGGCCTGCCGCGTGGCACATTTCTTTTCTTTCTCCCTCTGCACAGGAATAAGCTGGTTGATGAGGACATGTATGCATGGGCTAGGGCTAACAGGATAAGGTGGCCAGGAGAAGGAAACTTCGTCAGCAAGCCTGTCCTTTCAGCTTGTCCCCAGAGGATAGGCTTTGGAGTTTCCACAAGAAACAGAGTGTGGCCAGCTGTCACATTCCTGGGTGCCTGCTTTCTCATGCCTCCTGAGCTCCTTTGATGTTAAAATGTGAGCAGCCTCTGGATTGGAGCAACCCGATCTCCTGAGGAGCCGAGCCACAGTCCCATGTGAGGTGTCTCAGGCTCTCCCAGCTTCTTTTTAAAGGTTCATTGAGTGAGAGGTTTTCCACTCAGGTCACATTGAAAAGCCCGGGGAAAAGAGCCTCCCTGGGGGCCTCCACTAGAAACTTCCAGTGACATAACCACTGTGGCAGTCCTGGCATTAGAGCCTGGGGCACAATCGTGTATGTGGTAGAAACCGACAGCCCTTAAAACACTGTCATGACAAGCGGGAGTGGCCCGTTCACTAAGGTGGACGTGAAGTATTAGGAAGAAACTGTGCAGATGGCTAGAGTGTAGCTCCAGCGTAGAGCACTTGCTACCAGTACTACAAGGAAGAAGCAAATTAAACAGTAGTCAGCAGCATTGACTGTGTTAGTGAGGTACTCTGAGAAGTGGAGCGTGTCCGGCCGGTCTCACCTGGTTGTTTGAATCCGATATGCTGATATGCTGTTGGTGAGTTACAAGCGCATAGAGCCGTCATGGTGCCATTTTGGCAGGCACATGGAGCCTTCGCTTGTTGCACGGGAGAGTGGAAGGTCATGACCTAGGAGATGGGGCTCTTTCTCCGTACCTGTTCCACCCCCCACATCCCTGGGACGTCTAGTCCCTCGGCTCAGCATCCAACCTACCCCTCACCCTCCCACCTTCTTTCCCCAGGCAAGACTTGAACTAAGATGGCTGAGCCCCGCCAGGAATTCGACACAATGGAAGATCATGCTGGAGATTACACCCTGCTGCAAGACCAGGAGGGGGACACAGAGCCTGGCCTGAAAGGTTAGTGGACACCTGTGCACAATGTGCCCAGTACCCTGAGGGTCACAACCGATCACTCACTTTGCTTTGGCATGGGTCGGCGGGAAGGGTTCACATCTTGACTTCTACAGGCACTTTCTGTGCTTTGTAGCATTAGGTCGTTGACATAATGAGAACAGAATAGAATGAGTCTCAGTCATTTGAAAAAACCAAAGTAACTCAAATTGGAAGTTATCTGAAGATTTATCTTTCCAAAGGAGACCTTGCCACAAGAATGGATGGCACGTGTCACAGACTGAAGGGCTTGTCACCCTCCATGATTCAAGGTGCTCGTGGAGTTGTTAGCCACCCCTTTTGGCCTGTAAATAGGGAATATTCATTAGCATGTGAAATGCATGGCCTTACCCATTGATTCTCATCCTTTCCTTAAATCGGGCTTGTCTGCCCTCAGTCTGCAAGAGTAGGTTAGTACCAGCTCCCACAGTCTATAACACAGCCTTTTGGCTTTATCAATTGACCCCCCCCCAATATCCATGTTTCATTTCACATAGGGCCACGTGTTCTGGGGATCAGGAACAACCAAAGCCCTCTCTGCAGCCCCCTGTCCTGGCCCCTCACTTGCTGCTGGGTCACTGGGCTGGCCCAGGGTGCCTGTGCTTCCACCCACATGTTCCCTCCCTGTATAGCTCTCCATGTGGCCCCTCTGAGGAGGATTTGGTCCCTGCCTCCAGACCCATTTCTAAAATGATGAAATTGCAACAGCCTACATTTCTCTCTTAATGCTAAAAATGAAACACAGCCAGAGTGTGGGGTAGTGGGTAGACACTGTGAACCCTTAAGATGAGAAGTGACATTTGCCAGCTGGACAAGGGGGCATCTCAGGGTTCCCCTGGGTATGAGAAGCAGAGACCACCAGCTCTCCTGCGTATAGAAGAACTTTCCCCTTCCTGCCCTGCAGCTCAGGACTGACTGGGGTCCAGTTGCAGAGGCTGGCTCCTATCTCTGTTAGCAGGAAGGCATGGGACTAAGTGGCATTTGGGAATTAGCAGTGTGGGTCCAGGTGAGTGGCAGGAGATAGAAGAGGCTGGGGCACTGCAGAGTCCAGAGCTGGAGCCAGGGAGGAGTGTAGGCTCCAGGCCAACCCCCCTGCCCGAGGTCATCATTAGCTGGAGTTCAGAAATGTTCACTAACTTCAGCTGTTAAACTGCCACGGGTGGAACCCAAGTTAGAATCACAACATGTTGCATTCAGAGTGGATTCTTCACATACTGAAATGTACCAGGGAAAAATACAATATAGATACAGGACAATTTGGTTTAAATACTAAACTAAACTGGGTGTGGTGGCACACACCTCTAATCCCAGTCCTCTGGGAGCCTGAGGCAAGAGGATTGCCGAATTTGAGGCTAGCCTTGGCCATTTAGCTATCTGGTGAGACCCTCTTACAAAATAAAAATAAAAATTAAAAGCTATCTGGCTCAGTACCAAGGCCCTGGGTCCAATTCTGGGCCAAATATTTATTTATATTGCAATAAATAATATATTATATTGCAACCAGTATACTATAATAATTGTCACATGTTAATCATAGAGTAAACTGGTTGTGGGTAGGACGCTCTCTACCACCTTCACAATTTTTCTGTAAACCTGAAAATTGCAAGTTCATTTAAAATACAGTCAAAAGAAATTGTGGTTTTTACCACTCTCATTTTTTTAAAGGACACTATATTTAATTTGTAAACTAAGAGTAAGTTCACCGTTATTTTGTGTTTCAAGGTGTCCTAAAGTGTGTTTGTTCAAACTGCTATTCACTTCTTCATCATAAAACATGATAAGTTCTATACTAAAACACACACACACACACACACTGCAACGTTTGATTTGCTAACCTTTTAGAAAATGCTGAGAAAGGAAAGCTTTTGAAGATGGTTTGCTTGCCCAACGAATGTACTTCCCAAGAAAGTCAGTGATACCTAAGAGATTTTCATAGATATCCTCAAATTTATTTTTGCTTCTGAGGGTTTAGAGTGAGCTGTTTTTATGTGCAGAGTGACCGGTTTGACTAGACGGAAGGTGTCACTGGGCTAACAACAGTTTAGAAAAGTGATGAAAGACTCTTGAGTAATGACAAAAAGCTACCTGTTAAATACCAGGACAAAGAGTAGCTAACTGGTTGCTAACAGCTGGAATAGGACTGGATCCCTGCAAAGTGGGTGAAAGTTGTTAGCTGGTAAAATAACACCCACAGTGCCTTAAAGAGCATTGCTGGATTAACTTGTTTTACCTTCCCAGTAAGACATGCAAATGAGGCTTCTCCCTCCTCCCTTCACCCCTCCAAGGAGGTTAACAAGGACTGTGCAGTTGACAGCCACTGCAGACAGCTTGGGGCACCCCTCCCACACAGGCATGTGATGCACTTACATCCTTCCTGGTAGTCAGGCTGGTTACTGACAAGACCCAAAGGCAGTCTGCCAGCTGCTGCCTCACCATTTGGCTGAAACCTTACAGGTCCTTACAATCCCCAGGACCAGGGAGTTGTACACATGCTGGAAACTTGTTTAGGATGAGCCATTCTTCAGCTGCATGGACACCGCCAAGGCCAGTGTCCAGGGATAGCGTTTGTACAAAGGTTGTCCACTCAAGGAACTTCACTTGCCTCTTTTGATCTTTGCATTCTGCTTTGTGCATTAGAACCACCCCTGCCAAAACCAACCCCTGTTTAAAACTGCTCAAACCCCAGAGACCCCTGTTACCCAAGAGGCAGCACTCCTCTCCACTAAATGGGTCATCACACCCACAACCTAACAAGTCCAGTCCATGCTCATGTGCCCCATTCTGGACCATTGCTGGTCTCCACACTGCTGGTGGTGACACCACCATCAACTGGTCCGTCATAATCTTAGCAGTGCCCTGGAGACCTCCCCCACTGCTCACCCAATCCAGACTTCCTCGCCACAGATCCTAATCAATGGCCTTTGCAGGCTTCTCTCTTCTTGTAATCCACCAAGGTTCAGGAGCCAACCCAGATCTTGACCCTTCGCTGTTTTTGTACATCTTGCAAGCAGGGAGGGAATAGCCTTTACTCTTCACATGGTTTATAAAATCCACTGTCCTGAACATGTGGCTTCTGCCCCAAGGTGTCTTATGACCACTAGAAAGAAGGCAAGAGGTGGGCACAAAGGGAGCTCCTTCCAGACAGATGTTTTTTCCTGAATATCCTGTCCAAATATTTATCATCCACCCCTGTCTGGTCAGGAGGCTGGAAGATGTGGCCTTTAACTGGACACAGCTCCATGTTTCACCATGTCAGGACTCTGTTTCCAAGGAGATGGACTCTGTAGATAGCAGTCTATGTCACAAAGCATGTGTTTGCACGGAGGGGGACTGAAAGTCTATGTCCCTGTGTACCTGAAGGAGTGTTAGTAGCATATAGGCCGTGGCTAAAGAGTGACCCTGGATTCGTCCACAAATGGCCAGAGCCCATTCATCCGTCTGATGCAGTGGTCAGCTATCTGCCAAAGCCCCAGGAATTCTCATTTGATGTTTGTCTCACCATCATCAGCACCATAAAAACAAAACAACAACAACAACAACAACAAAACCCACTCAGGTTCCTAGTGGTGCACCACGCTGTGTGGGGCCCTTTAGCCAAGGTAAGATGTAGTGACTGATGGTTGTCACCATACCTTACTGAGAACTTTCCATATCCAGGCCCAACAAACACAAAACACTGTGCATATCCTATCAGTGCTTTCATGCTCACAGAAGCCCCGCAAGTGGGTGGAACTGTTGTCATGCCCATGTTACAGGAGATAAAACTGAGGCAGAAAGAAGTTAGTACCTTGGCTGAGCCATACGGATGGCAGGTGGTGGTTTTGGACCCCGTCTGCCGAAATCCAGAGGCTGTGATCTACTTGTTTTCCATCCAGATTTCAATCTGAGCCTGGGTAGGACAATTAGGCAACAGCAGAAATCCATTCATCCAGCAAACGCCCGCAAAGAATGAGGAATTCCTGCCACGTGAAATGAGTAAGGTCACTGAGCTGAAAGCTGAGGAGCGTTGGTGCCACTGAGATGCCACTGGGAAGCTGTAGGAGCTTCCTGGGTACAGAGGGCCAGGTTCAGAAGATGAGGAAAAGCAGGTGACAAGATATCCTAGCAAAGGGCTTAGAAACTGTGATGGGAACTTTCGGTATTTCCATTTCATCCATCCATCCATCCATCCATCCAGTCATCTAACCATATATATATATATATATATATCCTGTATATATATCCAGTTCTCCAATCATTCAATTATCTAGGCATACCTCCAACTCCCTGTCTAATCGTCCATCAGTCCTGTGTCCATCATCCATTCATCCATCACAGTTTGAGCCATGGCTTACTGTCATGGTCCCTTGTGCATCTGGGTAGAACTTACCTGAAAGGAGAAGCCCAACATTGCCCTCATAAACCCTTGGCTCCTTCGTTGCAGTGGGGACTAGATCTACACATATAAATCCTTGTGGTTTGCAAAGTATTTCACTCATAGAATCCTCCCAACAGTTCCAGGAAGAGGCAGGTACAGCTGATGTCGTCTCACCCCCTTTATAAATGAGGAAACTGAGGTCCTGAAAGGCAAGTCCAAAACTGCCTGATTAGAAAAAAGGGGAACTTGGACTTGAACCAGACACCCTAGCCATTGGTCCAGGGCTCTCTAGACTGTAGGAGACTATCAGGAGCACACTCTCAGCTGGCCCCCAAGCCTGCTCTGGAGCACATGGATTCTTGGGGCTTTTGCTTGCATGGTCTTCTTTGCCCTCCTTACACAATATTTCTGGAGGCAGGTGTTCTTCTGAGCAGCCAGCTTCCTTCCAGGAACCAGCATTCAGCTCTGTGTACACTTAGCTCCCCAGAAGTCTTGCTCTTCTTCATGTAGAGGCCCTGACTCACCCAGCCTTAGATGCTGAATAAAGCACATAAAATGACCAAGACAGGCTGACTTCCAGTGGCCATGGTACCATTCAGGAAGGAATAATTCAATATTCCCTGGAGAAGTCAATGTCCTGATTTCTGTTGCGCCAGCAAAAGCCGCCTCACCAAGGATATTTATCACGGAAGGTGTGGCAGTGGACCTCTGTGGGTGTTTGGGCCTTTCAGCCAGGCTTTGGATTCTGAAAGGACAGTTTCCTTGTAGGCCCCCATGCCTGAAATTTCAAATGGAACAGCCCTTGGAGAGCTTTTTATGGAAGGAGCTGGGTAAAGTCCAAACATGGCCACATGTTCACGTGGGAGCAGGCCCTGGGTCTGCCCTAAGCTGATTCCTTTTCTTAGGCAGGAGTTGGATCTCTGGGGTGTTTTCTAGGTGTCCACTTGTCATTAATTAATAGAAAGTTCACACGTGGCTCAGCTCTCTGGTATTCGCTCCGTTTGTTACTCTGAGGACCTATGCTCCCCTCAGAACTGGTGGATCACAAGGTATCTCTCCTCCCACCAGGAGCAAACATGCATCGCCTTTGCCTTCACCCAGTGGTGCTGGTGTGTGGGCGGTCAGGGTGGGAGGGCGTTGGCCCCTTTTGAGGTTTGATCACATGGCCACAGGGCTCATGTTGAGGGGTATAAAGCTCAACTGTTCCCAGGTTCCCCTGAGAGCCAAATAAGTCTGGGGAAAGGCAGTCAACCTGAGGGGTTCATTGTGTATGTTCCAGAGTCTCCCCTGCAGACTCCTGCTGATGATGGATCCGAGGAACCGGGCTCTGAGACTTCTGATGCTAAGAGCACTCCGACGGCCGAAGGTGGGGCCTCCCTTCTCCACTGCTCCCTCGGACCCCCGCACCCCACCTCCAGCCTGCACTTGGCTCTGCTGTCAGCCACCCTTCCCGTGTAACCGCCATATGTGCCGCCCTTCCGGCTGCCTCTGCCGCTTCCTCTCTTGCTGGCTGAGACATATGCTCGTTCAGTGCTCTGCCGGGTGCTGTCTCAGGAGCTGGCTTGCTTTGGTGTTTAACCCGCAGCTCTGGGTCCCCTGCAGCCCGCCACACACTCGCAGAGACTGGGGCGTGGGCGAAGCAGGGCACATGCACAGGTCTCTCCCCTTTCCACTGTCCTCCCCGACCCCATGCAAAGCCCCTACTTTGCTTTTCTTTCAGGGGCTGCTAGGGCCCAGTGCAGCAGCTTGGCGGAGGAAGGGGCGGGTCGTACACCACCTCCATGCCCACCATGTGGGACTTCTCATTTCTTGGGCTCTGGGCATGGCCTTGTCTTCTCACCTGTCCTCTCCAAACATTTGAAGCACCTCATCTATTTCCTGAAATGCTTCTTAGTCCTGATTTTGACCACCTTCTCTTGCCTCCCATCTGTGTCAGTTGAGACTACTTCGTTTGGCTGCTGGAAATAGAAAACCCAACTCACTGGCACACATATGAAGAGATTTACTTGTGTCCCATAATAAGATGACTTCAGCAGCAGTTTCCCATGTGGTCAGTATTCTTCTGTGGTCACCTTCTGTCATCTTCAGTGACTGGATTGTTGCCTCATGTTTGCCACATGGTCGCTGCCTCTAAGCAAGAACAAACCGCAAAGCAGAGTGGTCAATATTTGGACTCTGAAGCCAAATATGTTCCCTTTTCATTAGAAAAGTAAGGTGTAGTAACTCATGCCTGCAGTTCCAGCATTCAAGAGGCTGAGGCAGGAGGATTGCAGTAAGTTTGAGGCCAGCCTGGGCTACATAGTGAGTTCAAGGCCAGCCTGGACTATATAGCGAGACCCTGTTCCAAAGGAAAAGGAAAGCAAGAGTTCTTCTGCAAGTGTCTGCTAACAGATTTCCACTTGGATCTCATCTGGCCTTCTGAGAATTAGGTCTCGTGGCCACCCCTGGCTGCAAAGGAGGCTGGGAGATTGAGCAGTGTGTTTTTCAGCCTGATAAGTAGAAGAAGTAAAGGGAGAAGGGCATTGAACATAGGTTTGGAGTAATCTGTTTATGGTGTTTGCTCCTCCATCTCTGTCCTTCCTGAAGAGGTTCAGGATTTATTCTCACACCTCTCCAGGCCTGCGCATTACTTTGAATGTTGTATCACAGGCTGATAACCTGGTCCAGCATCCACTTTTGGAGTCATCCAGAAAGCAACTGCCAAGTGCCTGCCAGGAGCTCCATAGAATGGCACATCCCTGGAGGATGCAGCTGCGTGGTCCTTACCTCAGGGTCCCCAGTGTGGAAAAGTGTTTTCTACTCTCCTCCTGAGAGCTGGTGACATAAGGCATTTCCTGCTCATCTGCTTAGAACAGTTTCGCAAGTTGCCGGCCACTGTAAGAAGGTCCAGAAACTGAACCAGATCTCATGCCAGCCTCCTTCACCACGGCTCCAGTGCACCATCACCTCATCCTGGAAGGAGCTCCCGCCTAGCATTACTGAAGCCCAGACTTGCACGTGTGTGAGCCCCACATGCTTTGGCCCTCAGCAATAGGAAGAGAGCTGCAGAACCTGCTCTCAAGTCGACCCCCATTTAAATGACCTTCACTAAACTCAGCTAACATTGGCTCCAGAGAAACCTTCAAAGTTGGCAGCTCCTTATGTGTGCAGTATGCCAGGGAGGGCTCTAGAGGGCCACAGGCTAGAAGTGTTTAGCTCGATGGGATGCTGCCACCGTTTCTGTGGGCTGTCCTTCCCTCCTGCCTCTTCCAAGAAGCTGGACCCATCTAGTGGTCAAGTACCTGGCTCTGGACAGGACTGGCTTGACCATTGCCATACAGGGGGCTCTGTGCTTGTTAATTGGGAGTTACAGACTTGGGGAACAAGGGCTTAGAGGTGAAAGACAGCTCAGAGGTCCCCTGTAATGGCATTCCTATTTTGCAGCTAAGGGAACCAGGGCCCAAAGAAGACAAAAGACTTGCTCCAAGCCACAGGTACTGGGCCTATGTGCAAAATTGCCAGTGCTGAGCTCCTGCACTGCCTTGAGGAGCACACAGCAGGGAATCATCATTTGGCTTTCAGCAGTTCCTCTTTAGAAATGAGAGGACAGCAGTTGGTCTGTCTCACTGCAATGCTTCCGCAAGCTGGTTCTCCTGGTGGGCGGGCTGGTGTCCAGTGGCCACTGCCCCTCCAGCAGTGTACTGCGTACTTGCTGAGGAGATGGGGCAGGAGCAGTTCTGGGATCTGCTTTGTACTGGTGTTTTCCTGCATGCAGCCAGTCCGTTCCTGACTCCCCGCCCTGCACTGCTCCTGCATACACAGCAAAGGCGAGAGCTGGGCGGCTGGCCAGCCCCTCTGAGGTGACTCTTGGTGGTTTCCAGAAGTGACTGCACCCTTAGTGGATGAGACAGCCCCCTGCAAACAGGCTGCCGCCCAGCCCCACATGAAGATCCCAGAAGGAACCACAGGTGAGGGCAGCCCCCCAGAGATCGCAGGGCAGTGATGGCCCAGTGAGGGGTCCACGTTGGGTCATCCTCATTTCCAAGTGAGGCAGGAATGTAGGCGGTACTGGCCTCTAGAAATCCCAGGTTGTTAGGAATTGGGGGCCTTGAAGCCTCCCTGCTTCCTGCCAGCCTCTCAGGGGGCTTAGGACTTTCTAGATTCATTCTGAATCCTCCTGCCCTTGCCTCAGTCATGGCATCAGATCCGGAATGTTCCAGCATTTTCTGAGGCAGGCTGTGCAGATTCATGCCTCCTTCACATCTGAGGTCAGCCACCCTCCCTCCTGCTGAGACTCTACCCAATGACCAGCTACCCTCAGGGGGTAGTTTTCCTCTGGGAGCACCCAAGCATGCAGCAGGATCCAGAGGACTGTGTCACACTTTGGGGAGTCTTCAGGGGGTTGTCCTGTAGGAGTTCAGAAATGTGATGTTGCATCCATTTCTAGCAACAAGTTGCCTTTCAAACCTGTCTTTCTAGAATAGGCATGCGAGGCCACTGCTAATACAGGCCACCACTGGCTTGGGGCTACTCAGTCACTAAAGGGTTACAATGCACCAGCCCTAGGAGAGGGCTGAGCACAGCCTGGAGCCTCAGGGGTCATTCCTTTCAAACCCACTTTCTTGGGCCTCTACCATTGGGGAATTTGAGAGTACCTAGCTGCCTACCAAGAAATGCAGGAGAAGCAGTGTACAGTGGTGCAGCCCACTACTCAGGAGACTGAGGTGGAAAGATCACTTGACTCCGTGAGTTTGAGACCAGCTTGGGAAACATAGCAAGAATCCATCCAAAAATAAAAAGGATAGAGGGAGAAATTCAGAAGGGCTCTGTACAGGATTTCCTACCAGTGGAGAGCAGGGAAATGTCCAGGCAGGGTTTTTTCTTTCCTTCCAGAAGATGTTCACTCTATGACTGTTTGGGAAGCCTGCAGCTATCTCTCAGGGTTCCCGCCCTGAGAGTGCCCATTGCAGGGTGTTCCACGAGACCCTTGCTCCTTCAAAGTGCAGCTCTGCTTTGCAAGACGATCAACAGTGAAGTCTTCTGAAATGGATGAGGGCCAAGGTTGAATTCTTGAAGCCTGAAAGGGCCTCAGCCTTGATGTGAAGGACCTTTGAAGGCCATGGAAAAACTGACAGGGTGAGATCACAGGTGATTTAATTGTCTCCTGCTGGCCTTTCCCAATTTCAGTGGAAATTTGTCCTCTGCCTAAGGATGAAACCTCCAGCCATCTTTTGATTCTCCATTACTCCTGGGTAATCAAAAACACCCTATTCTCCATTGCCTTGGTTACTTTCCTTTTGTTGTTGAGACAAAATACCTGACACACAAAATGAAGGAAGGAAAAGTTTATTTATCTTACAGTTTGGGGATGTTTCAGTCCATACTCAGCTGGCTCCAAGGCAGGGTGGTGTGGCTGAGGTGCAGTTGTTCATGGCGGCTGCAAGTGACAAGAGGGAAAAGGGCAAAAAGGGGACAGCACGCCTCCTTCCCTCCCTTATGTTGGATGCTCCTTACCTCACCCACCTGGGCAGGTGTAGCACTCACATCGCCAAACCTAGCTCTATGCAACAAGCCAATCACAAATGCTAGACTCAGTCACCTCCATGACTGAATGAGGCTTTGGAGGGATATTTAAACCATTTGCAAAACAGTCTGTAAATGCTGATCAGAATGGCCAGTCGCATGTGGCAGTCAATCTTCTAACCTCATTCTGAGGTGCGTCCCCTTCCGGGGCTGGTGTGGGCAGGTGGGAAGGCGGGAGGTGATATGAACTGCTTTCCACCCCAGCAGGTGTTTGGAGAACCTCTTCCCTCAGGGAGGCTCTGCTTGGGTTCTTCCAGACTGTCTCCCACCCTATCTCCTGTTTCCTGAAGATCCTCTGCACTGGGTTCTGGCACACATGTCTTTTCTCCTCTACCTCAGAGGTCTGAAGATCCAGCTCCATCCTCAGCTCCTGATGGTGGCCAGAGGATGTGACCTCAGGCACCCCATGACTGTCTCTAATGTGTCCATATCAGGTCCACGGGAACACTGGCGAGCAGACTGGTATACAGCCCTCTGGCAGGTCCGCAGCAACACACTTTGCCCAGCCACCAAGGCAGGACCAGCTCCCCTCCTGTCCTCTAGCACTCCCAGATGGGGCTCTGACAGCTGCCTATCAGGTTTCAAGCCAGAGGGTGACTTGCCACATGTCTCCATATGATTGGTGCCTAGAAAGACTTCACTCGGTCTGAGATGGGAGATGGCCATTGAGCCACCCCCAACCCCTAAAGCCACTCTGTCCAAGAAAATCGTCCTCAAAAAGTCTCTCCCCTTCTTTCTCCTTCGTGTTCTCATGGTGGCAGGAGGTTTTAGAGTTGGTAAGCATTTCTCAGTTGTTGTCTCTGACTCTGCTCCCTAGTTTACTTTAGTTTGCTATAGCAGGTCCATCTGCAGAATCCTGGTATTCCTGTGAATCTGCCTAGCGATACCATCAGGGTTGCAGTACATGGATGTTGTGGGTCTTGCGGTGAAAACCTTTGCCCCGGGACAGGAGAGGGTGATAGTGATGTGATGCCAGCTCTCCCCACTCACTGTCACCCTTGAGTTTTCTGCATTCCTCCGCCCCAGTCGAGGGTGTCACCAGACTCCAGTTGCCTCAGATCAGGCCAAGGATGTTGTCTCTGCATAAGTGCAGGAAGGAGAGTCTGCTCGCCTGTGCCATGGCAGTGATGGCATCCCGGAATGCCCTCTCTCATGCCCACTGTCTCAAGGACTCCGTGGCCATTTAGCTGGACTTCTTGTCACTCTCAGACAATCCTTCATTTCCATAACCTTGTCCAAGACTCATACCAAATCCATGCTCGGAGCTGAGATTCCTGGACCACTGGCCCGGCGGTTGCCCGTTGTTGTGTCACCGTAAGGAGCCATCACCATCTGATCTCCTGAGCAGCACAGTGTCGGCTCCAGGGGACTCAAAGGGTGTTTGTACTGGTGACCTGGTAGATGCAGAGCTTCTGAGCCTGCTTCCACCCCACCGCGGCTGCCCGAAGGTAGCCAACAGCTGGGTGCTTAGGAAGTCACAACGCCACGGCCCAGCGGCTCAGAGAATCTTTTTCCTTGTTGCTCTCTCTGTGGCAGCCACAATGAGCTGCGCTGGTAACCGGACATGTCAGCTTCGGTGCAGAGGCCGAGCTGCTGGTCCTTCAGGGTGGCGAGGTCGGCATGTCCCAACATGCCTTTTACATGCTGCCTCTAGACAGTTGTCTGTATTGTCCGGATTTCTCCTGTGTTCCAGGATGAATAGTTACTGACTTTGGTCCTGTTGGTGTGATCAGGGACTTATCTCAGCTTTCTTCATTCGGGGTGACTGGGATTCTCTGAACAGGAGCCTAAGGACCACCCTCTGCCCAAAAGAGAGAGAGAGAGAGAGAGAGAGAGAGAGAGAGAGAGAGAGAGAGAGAGAGAGAGAGAGAAAACTAGCTCCTAGGGTTGCCAACCCTCTCCAGCCAGGCAGTACTTTCCCCAAGTGTGCCACTGAGGGAAGTGAGCTATTTGGTGGGAAGGAACTGAACGGCTTTGGGACACCTACTCCTCCAGGCATTATGCTGAGCACCTTGACCAGCTTCTACTGCCCTGCCGGAAGGCGGGTGAGCCTCCTCTGCTTGGGGTTCCAGATGACTAAATGGAGGCTCAGGGAGATCAAATGAGTGGTGGCATCTGAGTGTGCCCCATGCTGCTCCAGAAATGCATAATCTGTCCATGAACTCCTGTCCTCTGGGTGGCAGGGCTGCTGCTGGGGCGTGGCTCCCAGTCCTGCTCATGGCAAGTGCCCCTCTGCACTCCGTATCTTGATATCTTGGTGGAGCAAGGTGTCAGGCCCTGGCTGCTTGTTGGAGAAGCTATCTCTTCCTAGGCCACAGTTACGGGCAAGGTGTGTGGGTGTCGTAGGTTTTGTGTAGGGAACTTTTATTATTACGATCCCAGGCCATGGCCTTTGCAGAGGACCTGAAATGGCAGCCCCTGGCACTCTGAGGACCTGCCTTTCTTTAGGTTTGAGGGAAGACACCAGCGGATGCAGAAAGCTTGGGGGTCCAATCAACAGTAACTGTCTTTGCTTTTGTCTTCTTCCTGTTGTTGCCTAAACCAGCTGAAGAAGCAGGCATTGGAGACACCCCAAGCCTGGAAGACCAAGCCGCTGGACATGTGACTCAAGGTCAGTAGCCCAAATTTCCTCCAAAAACTTGGGGATGACATGGAGGGAGGTGGACACATTCATATAGGCTCCACCCTAAAAGAGCTTGGACCTGGACCCTAATTCCTTCATCCAGAAGATCTGAGTTGCTGGCTCTTGTCAAATGTGGGCTCCTCAGATGTGGAAAGACCCCCGCTGGGTTTTTTATGATACCATTTCTGAGTCTAGCCTGAGGCGTAGTATCCTGAAGGAAGCTGGCCTCATCAGCTCGTGAACTGAGGACAAATGTCCCATAGAAACGCAGCTCTGCTGTGGGCAGCTTTCTGGGCGATTCAAGAGCAAAGCTGTAACTACATCGCAACCCAGCTTTTACACTTGAGTTATCTTCTGTTCAGTCTTCAGACCTTACTTTAACTTTCTTCTTCGGAACCAAACTGCTGTGTTCAAGAAAAGTAGCTTTCTTTAATCATTTATCATAAATATTTTAAGAACTTCATTTAAAAACCCCAGAGAATCTTAGAAAGTAGAGGCCTCTCATATAGTTGAAATATGAGCTGGGTTTGTTTTCTAGTTTTCTGGCTAATTTGAAAGCCTACTGTATACTGTGAAAGATTACAGAAGACCTGGAAAGATGCTGTTTTGTTTTGTTTGTGGGTTTTTTGTTTGTTTTTATTTTTGTTTTGTTTTGTTTGGTTTGAGGGTGGGGTTTTTTGTTGTTGTTGTTTGGTTTTTTGTATCTGGGATCAAACTCAAAACCTCACACTTACCAGGCAAGCACCTGAGCCTCTGCATTAAACCCCTGGCCCAAGATGCTGCCCTTTTCTCTAGAAAGTCATAGGAAGCTTACCCATCCTGTAGTGTGACCTGCAGTGCTGTCTGGCTGCAAGGGGACCAGCTGCATTGTGGGCATGGGGGGCCGCACTGGCCCCGAGGGGCTGTGTGTTCACAACCGCATACCCGTGTGCAGACACTTTTCTTCCCTTCCCTGATCTCATCCAAATCTCCTTCTTTTCCGAGCTCCTGGAGCTTTAGAGTTATAGATATGGTTAGAAGAGAGCTGGAGAATTCATGGGTTAATCTTTTGGGACCACGTAGGATGTTCAAAGAGTTGAAAGTTAGAGAAATAAATGGTGCCAAGCTGGGGAAGTAGCTTCGTGGCAGGGCGCTCTCCTAGCGTGTATAGTCCTAGGTTCAATCCCCAGGTAGAGCGCTCTCCTAGCGTGTACAGTCCTAGGTTCAATCCCCAGGACTACAGAAATAATTACGGGTGCTGTTAGCAGAACTAAAGACCCTCACTTGCCTGTCCTTAATGCACAGATACTAGAAACGGAGATTCTCATGTATAAGCTAGAAAAAATGAGGGTCCTCTTGATCACCTGAATTGGTGGGCAGCATTGTTGCATGACCAGTCATGCCCTGTGTTGTCACAGGGGGACAGCCTATGAGCCGACACATGCCTATAACCCTAGCTACTTGGGAGACTGAGGCAGGGGGATCTCCTATTCAAGGCCAGCCATTGTCTCACAATTTTATAAAGATGAGGGTAAAGGTGTAGGAGCTATAGTTCAGTGACAGAGCACTTGCCTAGTGGGCACAATTCCCCGGGCTTGATCTCCAGCACTGAAAAAAAGCAAAAGAAAAAGAAGAAAAGGAAAGGGAACCTCGCTGCACCCCAGCCAGGTTCCACTGAAAAGCCAGACTCTTCAGGAAATCTGAATTCCCTTGAAAGAGGGAGAAACTTCTGTAGCCCAGAGGATTGTGTACAGGAAAGCTGTGCAGAGACTGGTTCTCCCTCTCCAGCAAGAGCTCATCAGTAGATGGAGGGTTACCACCTACACCAGAAGGGGCCCCGGAGGTTACCAGGTCCAATCTTCCCTGCTTTTATAGGGGGAAAAACCAAGGGCCAGAGAGGAAAAGTGGTCACCCAGAGTCCCCCAACAAGTTGGCAGATAGCGCAAGAGAGCTTTCATTGCAAGCAATTAAAAGCAGTGGAATGAGCCCAGGGCCGTGTCTTTGCCTCTCTATTAGATGGACTTATGATGACTCTAAGTGTTCTTTTCTGATGGCAAGAATAGTGTCCCTCTCTTAAACAATTGCTGTACCTTTGCTAACTTTTTGCCACTGCTACCTCTTCAAACCCAGAAGAGATAAGAGTTCCAGGCCAGCACAGGGAGGCACCTGAGAGGCCTCTGGCCAAGGAGCTTAGCGTTCAAGTCCAGCCTAGACACAGCGGAGAAGTTTCTGGGGCCTTAGTGCTGCCTCTGGGTGAAAAACAGTCCGAAGCTCCTGTTCGGGAAGTCACTCGCCCTCCTCTGCAGCCTCCCGTCTGCCCAGCGCCTCCCCTACCAGGAGGTCCTCAGAAACCTACCCAGGAATGGGGACCAGAGCATGGGGACCAAACCAAGGAGGCCGTAGTCATTTCAAAGCCCTCCTTCCCTGGATATCTCCACATGGAGCCAGAGAGGGTCATCACTGTCCAGGAAAGCTCGCTCGGGGCACCAGGGTACCATGAAGAAGAGGCCTCAGACACGGGAATCCCGGGTCTCACCCTCCCACACATGCCCCACATGCCCAGGGCTCCCTTCCTGCCTGAAGGCTCCACAGAAGCCCCACATCAACCTTTGGGGAGAGGGCCCGAGGGCCTGGACAGAAGCCACCAAGGTTCTGAGCTGTTGAAGTACCAGCTTTTGGGAGACCAGGACCAGAAGGGGACCCCTCTGAAGAGGGCCCAGGGCAAAGAAAGGCTGGGGGCTGAGAAGGAGGTGGATGAAGACCGTGACATTGATGAGTCATCACCCCAAGACTCGCCTCCTCCTCAGGTCTCCCCAGGCCCCAGTGAGCCAT
The DNA here is from genome assembly GCA_004027455.1 of Hydrochoerus hydrochaeris. Lineage (NCBI taxonomy): Eukaryota > Metazoa > Chordata > Mammalia > Rodentia > Hydrochaeridae > Hydrochoerus > Hydrochoerus hydrochaeris. The sequence continues at coordinate 69,783 of PVLA01003287.1, read as the reverse complement.
CCCCTCATGCAGTCTCCAGAGAAGCTGCTGGCATCCCTGGCATCCCAGCCAAGGGTGCCATCCCACTCCCTGTCGATTTCCTCTCCAAAGTTTCCACAGAGACCCTGGCCTCACCACCAGATGGGCCTAGCACAGGGTCCGTGGTGGATGGGCATGAGCCTGTTCCTGAGTTCACGTTCCACGTGGAAATAAAAGCCAACGTGCAGAAGGAGCAGGCATGTTCAGAGCCAGATTCGGAAGGGGCTGTGCTTCCGGGGGCCCCAAGAGAAGAGCGAGAAGCCCTGGGCCCCTCTGTGGGAGAGACCACAAAGGAGGCTGAGCTTCCCAAGCCATCTGAGAAGCAGCCTGCAGCTGGTCTGCCTGGGAGGCCTGTCAGCCGGGTCCCTCAACTCAAAGGTCTGTGTTTGAGCTCCCTCGCTCGTCCCCTGGCACCTTCCTGTGTCATCCGGGCTGCGGGCACTGCCACTGAGCTTACAGCCCTCCTTGACTCCTGCCATCTGCAAGATTCTAGGACAGCTACTAAACCGACCACTTGGGCCGCTGTCACTCCCCTCCTCAACCCCTGCCACCGGGCCTGGCAGCACGTGCTCCTCTCATGCTTGCCCACTGTTCTGCATGTCACCAGCACCCCCCGCCCACTGCTTTAGCTCTGTTTGATTCTCTGTGCGGTCAGTGTATCACCCATGGTCCGTCATCCCACAGGAAGCTGGGCAGCACACTTCACAGAGAGGGTGACAGCTGAGGCTCACATTCACAGTCTAGAACCACCACCCCCGCCCCGCCCTGCCCCGCCTTCTAACTTGGCAAAATCAGGGCCACTTCTCAGATGAGGAGCCTGAGGCTCAGAGAAAGGTAAAGTCACTGACTGAATGTCACCTATAGGAAGTGGCGGAGCCAGGTTCAGAATCCAGGTAGGTCTGATCTGAGAGACACTCTCCCCACACCCGCCTCCTGTCAGACATGCAGAGGCCAAGTGCTGCTGCTCCTGTCAGCAGACAGCTTGTCACATGTGGCAGGCATAGCAACCTCCACATAGCAACGAGGGGTAGCCCAGAGCCCACCAGGTGTCTTTGGCCCAAAAGCCCTGCCCACTCTCTGCCCTGTCTTGTAGCAGGCGAAAAATAAGCAGAGGCAGGGTGCTCCCGGTCAGAGTAGCCGCTCCTCCCCGGGCAGACCCAGGGTGGCCCTGTGCTGCCGTCACAGGGCTGTTAGCGCCACCCCTAGCTGGAGCACAGTCAGACACCCCTTCAGGTTTGTATCCCAGGGGAGGCACAGGTTTAGAATGTTGGAATATTCTCATTCTAGAATTATTTGTGAGGGCTGGACACAGAGGTCCACAGCTGTAATCCCCAAACTCTGGGCGCCTGAGGTGGGAGAAGCAGCCAGTGTGAGCCTACTCCGGGCAACTTAGTGACTTAGTGAGACCTTGTCTCAAAATAAAAAGGGCTGGGGATGTAACACAGGGAAAGCCCCTGGGTTCCTAGTAACAAAAAATAATTATGTTCAGAACTCAGAGATTGGTGCCACGTTGGCTAACAGTCATAAACGTCTGTTAAATTTTGATTAGATTCTACTTGTAGAGACAGCTTTGAAATGTTGTAGATGAAGGAAACTGTGTTTAAAATTTTAAGTCAGAAAAAAAATTCTGTGTCCTGTTTTAAATTCCAAACAGTAGAAGACAAATGACTGTGACTTGGCAATTTACCGTGAGTTTCCTAATGAGATACTTTATTGAATCCTGGTCCATCAGATGTCAGTAGGTCTGAGCATGGGAGAGATGATGCCATGACCCAGTGAGTTTGATAGAAACAGGCTAAGCAGAGTTCAACAGGCTTCGCTGCTGCAGGGTCTGTCAGGGCCATTATTATGCCAATGTATGTTACTACCCTTTGGGAAAGGTACATAGTGTGCATTTCCCCAATTTATTTGATCTCACCAGGTCACATCGCTGGGAAAAGGTTTTAGTGAGTCCTAGCCTGACTTGGGGAATATTCGTCTCAGAGTTGCTCTTGTGACACAAATGGTGCTGGCTGATTGGAGCAAAGAGGAACTTGTGAGTCAGATCCACTTGCAGCTTCTATTGCTGGGATCCGCATTAGTCTCAGGTGGGCCTAGAAATCTGTTTAAGCAACTTCTGCAGGTGTTGCACACAGTCGGGTTGAAAAACCCCTGGGCTAGAGGAAGGTACCTGTCACCCCACAAATCTGGAAGCCCCACTGTCCTCAGAGCAGATGTAGTGTGATGCTGAAACCGGAGAAGCAGGTCAGTAGTCACAGTGGTGATTACTGCAGCGTGGGCATCTGTGAGAGGGGGGCTGGCGTCAGTAGGCCATGGCACAGTCCCCCATGGGTGCAGTGCTGAAATACCTGCCAGAGGCTGCTCCTAAAATCCTGATGCTGTCTGCTGGACATTTGATGGTAACTCGCCGGAAAGCTGACTTAGAGAAGAAAGAAGGAACAGCCTCCCGAGAGGCCCCTTAGTAGTGGGAAGACCCACAGGGCTGGGTCAGGGTAGGATAAGCTCGTCTGGAAGCAGCAGCACTGGTGACATAAGGTCCCCGTGAATGGAGGGCAGGCTCAAAGGTTACATCAGCTGCAAGGGGGTGAAGACATGACCTGGTTCACCTATTTTTGTAGCAGATGGCTGGGAGTGGGGATAAGGTGGTCAGCATAAGATGGCCAGCAAGGTGGACATTGGACTCACTCACAAACTGAGAGCTGGTGGCAGGGAAATCACTGGTGGCCTCTGTCAGACTTCTAGCTCCAGAAGGTAAGTGAGAACTTCACAGGAAGCCCAGTTGTCCTGAGTGTAGACAACTGCCGACCCTGATCATGGGCTCCTGCGGGGCACAGGACCTGGCTAAGCTGCCCCCATACCCTTGAGGCTTTTGAGTGCTCTCCGAGATTGGACTTGGCTCTGGCAGGGACAGGAAGGGACTGTGGGTGGAAGCCCACACTACCTTCCCTCAGCAACCCTGTGACCACATGTACCCCTAACAGCATCCTCTGCAACCCTCTGCATGTCCTCACCCTCCGCCAGCCTGCTGCCCCTCTCTCAGTGTTGCCTTAAGCTGCGCTGTGCTGTGTTGGCACTAACTGTACGAGACCTAGCAGACTGGAGGGAAGAGAGACTCAACTGGGATTCCTCCAAACCCAGCCAAATCAGACACGTACCTCCAATCCTGAACTGCTAGATAAGACCCGCTGGTGCTTCTTGTGAACTATGAAAATGAGGTGTAACACATTTCTCATTTTATATTTTATCAGCTCGCATGGTCAGTAAAGGCAAAGACGGGACTGGAATTGATGACAGAAAAGCAAAGGTAAGTCAACAGTTCACGAAACTCTGCTGCTTGTCAGGTTTACCAAGAGGCTGCCCTTTATGTCTGAAGTTTGTTCTCATGTAATGTGGTGTTTGTCACTAGAGTGGTGTTTAAGCGCGATGTGTTTTTCTGCAGGCTTTTAGAAAGTCCAGCATCTATCGGTGTTGATGCTCTGCCAGAGCCGGGCCGCCAGCCGGTTAATGAATTTTATGTTCCTAATTGCCACAGTCTCAGAGTAGTTTAATGAATGTGTTTACATTTTCGGTAATAAGGTGTGAGTTTTGCTCATCTTGTACTTGCCTCTGTGGGTGTAGGCTCAGTACACGTGTGCACACGCTCGCACGCACATTTAAGTGTGGGTTAGCACAGTAGACCCATCTTGCAGTGATCTGAGGTCCGGCCCCATCAGGCTTCAGCGCCAGGCTCAGCAGGAGGAAGCAGCCTGCGCACCACAAACCTCGCGCGCTGCCTGTCTTTCCACATTTCGTTTCAGCCACATTTTCCTCTCTCAGTAACTTTATATGTTAGAAAAACAAATGCTCCCCCAGCTGCTTCACATTGGTGATTTTCCAGGAAAATCCCACCACAGCCCTAGAAAAGACCTGTGTTAGAGGAGTTCAGAATTTCCACCATACACAAAGGCTGCAGGGAGGACCGGGAGGCAGCTCAGGGTGGGTGGAGCGCACTCGCAGCGCGCACAGGCCCTGCGCTCCATCCTCAGAACAGTTAAGCAGGTAACCGCTACCTGGAACGTCTGGGTGTGAATCAGTAGTGGAGCTCTGCAAGTCTCCAGGCCAGAAGATGGGTCCAGCGTTTGGTATCTTGGTGCCCTGGATGATCACCTGTGTGTCCCTGCCAGCCTGCATCCCCTCCCTTCCCTCCCTTCTCACTCCTGCTCCCTTCCTGGGGGTCTCCTTTTTTTTTTTTTTTTAACCAAGAATGGAACTCAGGACCTTGAGCTCGCCAGGAAGGCGCTGTGCCATTGAGTTCTAGCGCTGGCCCAGGGGTCTCCTTCTTGACACGGCTGACATAGAAAAGGTCTTAGCTGCTTAGGCAGGGAATCTGAAGGTGGTAAGAAGCACACAGCAAAAGCCCAGGACCCTGCTCTGTAGCTCTGTCATGCCAGAGCACCCCTAGATCCAGCCTCGCAGCTTGTATTCTCTCCTCTGCTGGGGCCATGCTTCCTGGTCCCCAGAGACAGGACAGACTGTGGGTGTCAGCCTCCGTCCATCAGGAGCACTGGTTCCAGGGGCCAGCCCCCTGCCCCCTCTCGGAGGTTTTCTGACTTTGCAGGCACTTCTGTTAGTCACCCTCCCTGCCAAGCTAAATACTGTTGTTTTCTTTGGAACGTGTGTGTGTGTGTGTGTGTGTGTGTGTGTGTGTGCACGTGTGGCCTCACTGGTATCACACAGAGTCTATGAGCACCTGTCACTTCCCCAAGTTCTAAGCAAAGAATGGACACCTCTGACCTATGACATGTTGGAAACTTTTTCTTAAGAAACAACCTAAGACTTTTGTATCTTGACGGTCTCCCTTGACTATAAAGCACCTTTATTGAGTATAAAGCACCTTTAACCAGTGTTCTCCAAAGTGGGAGGCACAAGAAGACCCAGTGGCTGCAGAAAGAACATACTATCCATATTTTATCTTCTCTTTTCAAGTTCTGTCCGGTGCTCACTTCAGCAGCACAGACACTAAAATATCTCGAAGTCCTGTCATATGCAAGTTTCGTAATGTCTGCCATACACTGACACTGTGACACATGTATGTAGCTAACAGATAGTTCCATGATAAAGGGACACAGTGGTTTTCCTTCCTTGCTGCCCAGAAGGGCCGATGAGTGCACCTGATCATGCTATGTGTGATCACTGCTCTAAACTATGACCTGTGGCTTTATGTTTAGTTACTGTCCTTTTTTAAGTTTGTTTTCTGTGCTGATTTTGATTTTGATTTTATTTATGTTTATGTTTAAGACATCCACACCTTCCTGTGCTAAAACCCTGAGAAATAGGCCTTGCCTTAGCCCCACACACCCCACTCCTGGTAGCTCAGACCCTTTGATCAAACCCTCCAGCCCTGCCGTGTGCCCTGAGCCAACTTCCTCTCCTAAATACGTCTCTCCTGTCTCACCCCGAACTGGCATTTCTGGAGCAAAGGAGATGAAACTCAAGGTAAGGAAAACACCTTTGACAAAGAACCAGACTGCTCTGAAGTGATACTCAGATGTGTTTTCTTAGCTCCAGAGACCTTTTCTAATTTTTTGATGGAGAAGGGCTATGCAGTGTAGCTAAAGTTCTGGTAGAGAAAGGAAAGGAGGCTCAGAGTTGCACTTTCCCCTCCCAGTGGTAGCCCCAGAGACACCTGGGAGATGCTAGTTTGAAAGCTGCCTCTTAACTGGGTGTGGCGGCACATACCTATAATGCCAGCACTCCGGGAAGCCCAGGCAGGAAGAGCACAAATTATCTGGGTAACTTTGTGACTTAGAAAGACCTGTCTCAAAAGAAAAAAAAAATTAAAAGGCTAGGAATGGAGCTCATTGTGAAGGCCCTGCTTCAATCCCTAGTACTGCAAGGAAGTACTAAGAAGGAAGGAAGGAAGGAGGGAGGGAGGGAGGGAAGGAGGGAAGGAAGGAAGGAAGGAAGGAAGGAAGGAAGGAAGGAAGCCATCTATTTAACTGGGTTCTTTTGCCCATTCCTATGTCCTCCTTTGGCTGGACACTATTGGCCGACAGCAGCTTGTTCCACCAACCCGCTCCCTCCCGAGCCTGAAGTGGTCTGTGTTCCACTTCAGTTTCTTTCTGGAGTTCATGTTGCATCTAACCGTCATCCGCTGGGGAACCAAACCCATAACTGCCTGCAGTCAGCGGACTATGCCTGTGCCAGCTCTCACTCCCAACCTGCTGCTGCTGTTCACCCACCAAGGGCTCTTCAGGGTTACTAGGAACTTAAGGGTCACTGAGAACCTAGGGTGGTTTGGGAGAAAATATTTAGCGTTCTTGTTCAGGTTAATGGAAGGTCAGGTTCACAGTGTCTCCACGGACCACTCAGTCAGTCAGCTGCATCTGTCATTAGAGTCAGCACATGGGTGTGCCCCATGGAATAGTCTCCCTAGCCCTGTCCTTTAACCTGAATGATGACCCTGATCGTTGCTACAAGCCCTATTAAAAATATGTTAGCACAGGCAGTGCTGATAACTAACGCAAACAATTCCCTTGAGAGGAATTAGTGACCAGGGTGCTTGGTGAAGGGATGGGGCAGTGGGGCTGTGTGCCCAGAAAACTGTTGAGATTGTAGATGTGTATTGCATTCAGTAGGCAAAAGGTTACCCTTGTCTTTGCTTCCTTGAGTCAACCTGGTAGAGTGAGGTTGACTGACTCGGTGACAGTCATCTTTCCCAATGGTTAAAACCCACTTTACCCTGATTTGGTTTACAGGGGGCTGACGGCAAAACTGGAACAAAGACCACTACACCCCGGGGAGCAGCCCCTTCAGGTCAGAAAGGGGCTGCCAATGCCACCAAGATTCCAGCCAAAACCACACCTAGCCCAAAGACACCACCTGGCGGCTCTGGTAAGAAGAATGTTCCCTTGAGTCCTAGTCCATGGAAACTCCCAGAAGGTACAGACCCAAATCTCAAGGTGCCACTGCTAATGCCTGGCAACTGATCGATGCCTGTGCTTTACTCAAGGTGCCACTGCTAATGCCTGGCAACTGATCGATGCCTGTGCTTTATTGAGCACGAGTGTCTTTGGTTTGGGGTTTTTTTGTTTGTTTATTTGTTTGTTTTGATTTTTTGAGACAGGATCTTGCTCTGCTGTTCAGGCCGATCCTGCCTCGGCCTCCTAAATACTGGGATTACAGGTGCTTGCAGCCACCCCAGACTTCCTTTTGGTTCTGAGTTGGCTATGGAATCCTCACTTTTTGTCAATCAAGAAATGAAGGTTCGGTATAAGCAACAGAGAGAGTCTCTCTGAGAGTTTCTCACCCCAAGTCCAGGGTTCCCAGGGGCAGCCCCGCATGAAGCATTTTCAGGCCCCGAGTGGGATGTGCGGCCCTGCCTGTCTGGAAACGCGGGCTGCTGTGCGTGTTCTCACGGGGCGGGGGCCAGCCCTGCACGGCGGCACTCCCGAGGGCTCTGAGGACTCTTCCAGAAGGTTGGGAGGTCCTAGCTGAGCAGTGGCCACCTGCACCCCATGAGTCAAACTCAGTCAGCGCTGAGTACCCAGCTCTGCACGGCTGCTGCAGTCCACGGTGCTGTTAGGGACAGTAGTGCTGTGGGTGCTCTGGTGACCTGTTCCTGGCTGTGGTGGACTGGCTCATGGCCATTTCTGCTGGCCTGGCCTGGCCTGGCCTTAGGTGGCCACAGAGCCTGCCTTGGCACTGTGTGGTCTTGAGGAGTGTGGAATGTGGCACCTGCCAAGACTGCACTAAGAGCCGCTGCTTTGTGGGTTTGCTTAGTGTCCTCACCTGGCGTTTTTCTCACGTGATCTAGGGGGAGTCGCGGTATTTTGATGTGGTTTGTATGTGATTTTGATCCCGGTGCTCCACACCTAACATTATGCCAGCTGACGTCCATGTTGGAGCGACTGAGGACAAGGGCGTGCCTTGCTCGGGGTCCCACCACCACCAGGCAGCTGCCCGCTGCCGCACAGATGCCCCCCCCCGCCCCCCGGCCCCTGACCTTGTTTCCTGCTCCTGCTTGCTGCCTGCCACTTCCCGCCTCCCTGTCCTGTGCTGGCTTGGACGCTGCCACTCGAAGAACTCATTAGCTAAGCCTGACTAGAATGAGGCTTTTTTTAAGCTTTCAAGCAAGTGCAGAGAAAGCCACCCTCTGCAGGGGCAAAATTTGAAAGAGGTAATTTTGGGGCTGCTTCCCTGGGTGGGCAGACCTTTGGTGTGTCACTGTCCCCAGCTTGTTTGCTGGGCTGGGGGACCTGCTGGGGCCAAGTAGGCTGCCCGTGGAGTTGAGTGAGGAGCAATTCACTCCCTGCTTCTCTCCGCGTGGTGTGCACAGACACATCTGTCTGGGGTAGGGGGAGCTGTTCACCCGGTGTTCTCATCTGCTTCGGGGCCAAGGCCTGGGGGCCCGGGGCTGGGGAGCATGTATCTCCGACTGTCTGAGGTGCTGGAAGTGTGGGTCCTCCCTAACCAAGGGTGCAGTGGAAATCCCCACTGGCATCTACTAGGTAGAGGAGTTTTGATTTTGTTTTTGTTTTTTGTGGTATTAAGGATCAAGCCCAGTGACTCATGAATGCTAGACCAGCATTTTGCTACTGAGTTACACCCCCAGCTCCTGGTGTTTATTTTGTTGTTGTGGTTTTGGTTTGATTTTTTGGTACTGGGGGGGTTTTGATTTTTTGAGACGGGGTCTCATTGTGTTGCTGAGGCCAGTCTTGAACTCCAGTGACACTCAGCTCCTAGTGGCACCAGAGGGACCCTTTACCTGTTACCACATCCCATCTTCAAAGCTGTGCTGAGGACTCTGATCTCTACCCCCGGTTTCCAGATGAGGGTCCAGCCTTAAGGAAGATAATTAGCTTGCCCTAGGGTGCTCTGCAAGCAAGTGGCTTGGAAAGGATTTGTACCTAGCCCACCCCTGCCCTGGAGACAGAACTCGCACTATTGCAGAGACCCCCATCTGTATCCTTCTGAGGGAAAGGAAAGGCATGTGCTGTCCTGTTGCCACAGAGCTTGAAACCTTAGGAGCGTCTGAGGCGAGGAAAGCCGCTTGCGTTGTCAGGCTGAGGCCTTTGAGCTCAGAGAGGGGAAGTGACTTACCAGAGATCACACAGCTAATTGGAGCCCAACTCTTGATGCTAGGACTGTGGGAGGGGAGTTGGGTATTGAGGAGCTGATGACCTCTCTGTTGCTTTCCTGGGGAATAAATGGGTGTTACTGTCCCTAAGTGACAAGCAGGCAAGAGGCAATGATTTTCCGAAAACAGGTTCCAGTGCTCACAGTGCCGCTTCACTGTGTTCTCGACCTTGTCCCCTGCTCTCCTTGCCTGCTCTCATCCTGAGCCTGGTAGTGGGACCCAGGGAAGCAGCCCTCGGGCTTGTGCTGGCTGCTGCTCCCTGGCATCACTCCCTCACTCCCTTCCTTTTCCCTCAGGTGAACCCGCAAAATCTGGCGATCGCAGTGGCTACAGCAGTCCCGGCTCCCCAGGAACTCCTGGCAGCCGCTCCCGCACCCCATCCCTGCCAACCCCGCCCACCCGGGAGCCCAAGAAGGTAGCAGTGGTCCGTACCCCACCCAAATCGCCGTCCTCCACCAAGAGCCGTCTGCAGACCGCCCCAGTGCCCATGCCAGACCTGAAAAACGTCAAGTCCAAGATCGGCTCCACCGAGAACCTGAAGCACCAGCCAGGAGGTGGGAAGGTAAGGGCGTTTGCATGGCCATTCAGGATGGCGTGTGGTGCCCTGGCCTAGGGCCGGCACCCAGCCTCCACCCACCTTCTGCTGGAGTCACCGTCAAGCTGTGGGTCCCCTGCTCAGGGGAGAAAGCACCAGTCTTTCCCTTTGTCCCCTTGGTTCCTGCGAAGTAGATGGAGATTAGGGGGCTATTTCTCAGTGGCAGGGGGCTCCTACCATGATGTCCACCTGCCCTGTAGGTGGCATCTGGCCTAGGTTAGGTTTGTCTTTACTCCTTAGTTCTGGGGAAAGTCAGGGGTTCCATTTGGAGCAGCTGATTTTTCTGGGGGCTCAAGTCTCTGGTGGTTGTAACAGTAGAGAAATGAGTCCCAAGGACATGAGGTGGAGGGAGACAGGAGCTGGTCGGCCCCCTCTTCTTCTTGTCCCTGTCCCCCTGTTTCCTTGTTAGGTCCGATACACCTCAGGTAGACAGCAGAGTCCTTTCCCACAGCTCTGGAGGCCCCGAGCCTCGGACAGAGGCCTTAGTGGGGCTGTTTTCCTTTCCTCGATGGCAGACAAAGCCTTCCTGCGTGGGCCTGCCTGGCCTTCCCTTGGTGCTCCTACAGCCCCCCATGTTGGATGAGGACCACCCAAATGACCTCATGTCAACTTAGTCACCTCTCTAAAGGTCCTGTCTTCAAATATAGTAATCTCAATTCATGAATGCTTTTGTTGGCAAAAAATTTGGTTTGCAAACAGAAGCGTTTGGGAAAATGTTATGAACTCTGCACTGGGTGATGAACATGAATATGGCCATCTTTTCCAGAATCATGGAATGAATTAAGTTCGAGAACCAAGGTACTACTGTACAGTCACTTTCTGAGGTTTTGTGGGTTGGGACCATAACATAAAAAGGAAAAGTACAGCTAATCCCAGAGCGCCCCTCCCCACCCACCCTGGGGAGGGGGGCAGAATATTTGTGGAGGATCATAGTTCTGCTGCTGAGACCACCGTAGGCTGCCTGGGGTCCTCTCAGGACTGGAGTGGGGGCAGAGGGAGTGTCACAGATCTCTGGCGCAGTGCTTCACCTCTGGAGACAGCTGGCATCTCCAACATGTCCTCCCCCACTGGTGACAGCTCTTTGTCACCCTTGACCAGACCTGCCCATTGACAGAGGAAACCGTCAGCCTCGTGGACATCTGACCCGAAGCACTGCACTTTGCTTCCTTTAAAGTATGGGGCTTCCTTTTAGTCCTCAGTGCCTGGGGCTCCTGCCTGGTGGGAGGCTGGCAGCCTCTGCAGGTCAAGGCCCGGAGGATCTCTGCCCGTCCTCCAGGTGGCAGGCTGCCTGTAGGGCCAGTGCCAGGCCTCATCCACGTCACTGCGGTCTTTAGATCAACAGCTTGGTCCTGGGCCTATGTGAAGGCCACATGTACACAAAGTATTTTCCAGATGTCCCTCTGGAAGATGCCTGCCTCTTGCGCCAGGGCCATTGGCTTGAAGTTGACCCTCTGTGCAGCTGTAGGGGAAAGGGAACCCGAGGGGCAGGCTGTCATGCTGGGTGTGGTCACCCCGTGAGTGTCTGCAGCCTGTCACCCTCAGAGGGCCCGAGTGTGCCCTGTTTGTATAGCACATGGGGATGTCTACCCTCATTTTGGAAATGAAAAAATCAAACTATATGGTGAGTTCTCCACCGCTGAAGAGACTGTGCCACTGTGACTGGTGGAGTTGTGGTGACTTATGCTGTGTGACAGGGAAGCTGTGGGGCTTTTCCCTGCATGTTGAAGCATACCTGTTGGCACCCCATCTCTGCGTGACATGTGGGGCCCCTGCCAGTGAGGGGGGCGATGCAGAGCTACTTACTGTCTGATAGAAGACGACAGTTGGGTACACAGAAGATGTGGCCACGGATTACATGGCCACTCAGCCAGCAGCTTCCAAGAGCCCCCGTCGCCAGGCCCTACATGGAACCCCTCTAGGCAAGGAAAAGATGGACGGCACTCACGGCTTCCTGGGAATGCGCAGGAGGCGAAGAATGAGCCTTCTCTTAACTAAGGTCTCCTGCCCAGTAGCAAAAATCCTGGCTACAGGTCCTGCCTCTCCCCACGTGGGCTTGTGTGTGGCTTTTAAAGGAAAAGATTCCCTGTGACCCTCTCGTGGCTGGATCACCCCAGTGAAGTGACTCCAGGTTACCAACATCCTCTGTCCTTCACTAAAGCTGGGGGACTGATAAGGACCCTCTGTGCCTCTGTCATGGCTCTGGCGTCTCCAGATTGCTAGTCTTCTTTCACTTCTGGAATCTCTGCTGCCACCCTAACTGGCTGCTCACGTCCTGCCCTCGACACCTACATGCCCGGATTCTCCTGGCACGGGGCAGTCAGCTGCTACAAGGTGCTGTCACCCTAGCCATGCAAATCCTCCACGCTGCTCCTGTCCCTGCTCTGTCACCACCCTTGTCCCTACACAGGTTTCAGGGCTCCGTCCCTGGTGTCACACTGCCCTGTCAGCCTGGTCCCGGACCCTGGCTTCTTCAGGACTATGTCCGCTGATGCCCATGCCCCACGGGCTGGACCTGCCCTCCCTCTCTGAGTTTTGGCCCTGCTCCTGCTGCCTGCCCCACTCAACCTACCTCCCCTTGCTCTGCCCTGTGTCTGCTGTGCGGGGGACACCCAGTCTACTCCCTGCTTCCCTCGCTGCATCTGTCACCTCTCCATCTCCCACACCCCAGCTCAGTGCCATGTCCTCTGGAAAGTCTTCATGGGTCCCTCTCTGCCCTGAGCCTGTGAGAGCCCTGAGCATCCTGGACACATTTCTGCCTGCCTGGCCTGAGTGGAAGGGAAGGCGGAGGGCAAGACCCCAGGGCCGTGCCGCCAGGACTCGTGCACGTGTGTCTGAGGCTGGCAGAAAGGTTGGCTGCCCCTCTGGACAGCTCCAGCAGCTCTGCCGAGAGCAGCAGGGACAGGGCTGAGCCAGGAGGGCCCCTCTTGGGCTGGTCCTGCCCTGTACCCTTGGGCCACACAGCCCCAGCTTTGTCAGCTTGCCCAGCGTGTCCATGTCAGCTGGGTGGTTAGAAGAGAAAGAGGCCGTGGCTTCCTCACAGACACAAACAAACAAACAAACAAAAGAGTGACTGCTCTTGGGGTTCCTGGGGCTGGAAGCGTGAGAAGTGACAGAGAAGTCTTAACAGCCTCCCCTCAATCCAGTGTAACCTAGAGAATGGGCTGAAATGAAGACAAGGAAGCCACAGCCACAAAGACCAACGCGGTGGCCCCTAGGGAAGATAAAAAGGGGAGACAGAGGGACAGATGGGCCGTGGGCAAGGCCGTGTGTCTCCTTCTGAGCTGCACCAAGGGCCCAGCTGGAATCTTGGAACCCTGTGGCCCCACCTACGCCGGACACGCACAAGAGCTCAGTGCGGGTTTTGGCAGCAAAATGACCCAAACTCTGAGAATCCGAAGAACAGCACGCCTGGCCGCCAGTAGGTGCTCACCTTGGGGGGCCAGAGCCTCGGCCTTTTCCTCGCCTGTGCATCTGTTTAAATCACTGATTGATTGGGAAAAATATAGAATATCTTTTTTTTCTCCTTTAGGCATTTACTCTGCTTTCCTGATTTGGTGCAGTGAACTTGTATTACTCCAAGAGTCCAAAATGAAAAAAGAAAGAAATTTATTTGTTTTTTTGTGCTAGGATCTTGCTCTGGTTTAGGCTGGCCTTGAATTCACTGTGTATCCCAGCTAGCCTCAAACTCCTGGTGACCTTCCTGTTTCAGCCTCCCACCCGCTGGGTTTAGCCACCACATGAGGCTGAAAACGAAATGTTTTTAAAAGAAAAATGCAAATAATCCATTGGAGGACCGGGAGGGTGGAATGAAGGTGGGGACTGGAGGGCAGGAGCAACTAGAGCTTTGGGTCCTGCAGAGCCAGCTGGGGGTCTTTAAACATCTAACGCCCAAGCATCTCTGGCCCCGCTGCAGCCTTGGGGTGGGCCTGCCCAAGTATCAGCAACATGCACCCCAGGCTGAGGCCCAGTGTCCCACGAGGCTTGCCTGCTGACCTCCATGTTCAGTCCCAGCTGCTGGGGCCTTACCTGCATCCTGAGGCCGATGACTCCGTCCCGGTTTGTAAATCCCACAGGGCTGGCTCCTTAGTCACCTCAGACCACCCCAGGCCAGCCGTGAGGCTTCATGGCCTCCCGAGCTTACCCAGGCCCGGGTGACATGTGGGGGATGGGGCCAGGGGCTGAGACAGGACAGACAGGAAGCTGAAGGACCAGCTTTGAAAGGATAGTTTTAAATTTATTAAAACTTATCCATGGCAGGTATGAATGGTATGAGATTGGCTACCTCATGGCCTGGTAAATCTGTGCAGTCCTTTTGGACATCATGAAAGACTATTTCTCATTTTCACAATTTAATCCTGCTGGGTCAGTGATCTGCTGAAGGGAGGGATACATACTTCCTGGCTTGGGACTAGGCTAGAGGCTCGGCCAGGCCACCTTGAGACTCTGTGTCCCTGTGGCCTCTGTAGAATCCCATACACAGGAATTCCAAATGCCATGAATTCTAAATGTTGGAAACAAAAAAAACCCTGAGATTCAGAAAAATCAGTGAGCACAGAAATGTATATTAAGCTTCATTTATAATCACAAAGCAAAAAATTTTAGTGTCTAACACTGGTATGATAATTGGTACTGTAAAATAGACATATGCTTGGTACAATGGTACACACCTGTCCTCTCAGCTCTCTGGGAGACTGAGGCAGGAGGACTACAAGTTCAAGCCCAGGCTGGGGAACTTCGCAACTTAGTGGTACCCTGTCTCAAGATTAAAATCTTGGGCTGGGGATTTAGCTCAGTGGTATAAGCACCTGCCCTCCAAGCACTAGGTCATGAGTTCAATCCGCACCTGCCCTCCAAGCACTAGGTCGTGAGTTCAATCCCTGGTACCAAAAAAAAAAAATTAAAAACTTGAAAATGGCTGGGGATGTAACTCAGTACAAAGGCCCTGAGTTCAATCACCAATACCAAAAAACAAAAAAATCAGGAAAAATGAAAAACACCTATAAATATAGGGCTACAGAAATTGTACTTGTTTATTCTTTAACCATAATGTAATGACTGAAACTGAATTGTCTTTTCTTATCTCCAAATTACCGCAAGTACTTGGAAATTAAAAACTTTGTCTACTGCCCACTCAGTGCTCGGCCATGGAAGTGGCCTGACTGGCTCTGGGCAGTCGTAGCTAACGTCACTTCCTCTGAAGATGTCCAGGCCTGTTAAAGGACAGAACCTGGGAATCCAGGAGAACAGCAGGAACGCAAACGCGGGAGCTCAGCGAGGCTGGGACTGCAGTCCCCGAGATAGCCATTAGATGGCGGTGGAGCGCTGTAAAGGGCCAGCTCCGTCTTTGACCCCCAACCTTCATACCCCTTAGTGGCGACTGCATCCTTCCTTGAAACTGAGTTTGTTTTTCTCTGTTTACATCTTCCTCTCCTTCTCCCACTTTGGCTCTCTTTCCTCTACTATTCTCTCATTCTCATTCTCTCTCTATTCCTTTCTTCATTTCTTCCAGTACTGGAGATTGAATGTAGAGCCTTTGCACTGAGCTACATCCTCAGCTCACCTTTTAAAATAAATTGATTTACTTATTGAGACGGTATTACTGAGTTGCTAAGTTGCCGAGGCTGTGCTTGATCTTGCAACCCTCCTGCCTCAGCTTCCTAAGTAGCTGTGACTACAAACATACACCACCACATACGTCACTACGTGCTGAGCTATTTCTCTTTTCACCCCTCTGTATCCCCGTGACTTCTTCATGACTGATAACTATGGAAAACTTACGTGCTTTTAAATGGCTTACATTTGTTAACAAAATCCCAGTTGTCACATTTAAAAGTATACATGTAGAACATGCATGTGGAATAAGATGAACTTGAACCTGGGTTAATTTGCCTTTCCTTCTGCCTCAGGCCACGTTGGGACTGCGTGACTTGGGTTGTCAGGTCCTGTAGTAGCAAAGAGCAGAGCCAAACAGACCCTCCCTGGGACAGCTCTGTACCCCTGAGACCCTCTGCACCCAATCCTGTATCCTGTGTGTCTGTTCTTCTAAAAACTCTTGGATGAATAGAATCATCTTAAGCTTGAGGCAGTCACTCTTTACAGAACAGTGTCCATAATTCTGAAGGCAATTCCCCTCTCATTTTAATCTCTTCTTTGATCAACTGACTTGACAGGAAATAGACAGAGCTTCCCATGTCAGTCCCCGGCCGATCACCTTGGGCCTTGAAGACAAGGCTTGCTATGGACGTGCAGTGCCCACCGCTGAGTAACTTCACACCAGAGCACTGCCCTGGCCTGTGAGCCCTGGGGACACCCAGCCCAGCCCAGCCAGCCAGGCAGTACTGGAAACAGGCCAGAGCTGGTCTAACAGCTCCTGTGGGAGGTCGGGGCAGGAGTGGCCTGAGAAACCTGAGCTCAGACAGAACAGATCAAAGCCCAGTGAGAACCAGGAACATCTTTGTGCTCTCTGAGAAACGGTTTAAGCCAAGTGGACCCCCGTCCCCCCACGCCAGGCTGCTCTTCCTCCTCCTCCGGGGTCAAACCAGAAACCAGGACCACAGTGCTTCTCTCCTGAGTCCCCCAGGTCAAGACTTGGCACTTCCAAAACAGTGCTCTTTCCCCCGATGAGTATTCCCAGTGCCTTCCCGGAGCTGAAGCTCAATACCATGTTATTCCAGTTGAGAAATTAAATTGCAGAATTCCATTTTACAATGCCAGATATTACTCTTTTCCCTCCCTTTCTGTAAAAAATCTACGATTGTGTAAAGGGTGTTGACTTAATGGGGCGGCTAACCGTAATTCAGATCTGCTTTGTAAATATACTTGTGTTTATTGTCAAATCCTGCAAAAACTTTTTGCCTTTTTGTGAGGTTGGAACAAGAAAAAACCACATGTGGAAAAAAAAAGTGTTCCTATGTATGTTGCTGGCCTTGAGTTATTGTTTAATGTCCTTTAATTCACTTGATTAGTTTCTTTTATGGATTAGTACAGAAAACCAGGTTATCTTCCTTGAAAAACTGGTTAAGATTTCTTTGTCAAATAAGGAGAGTTATACAACCCATTATGTTTCCATTTTTGCTTTCACTTCTAGGAAGCTCAAAGCTAAATTTAATAATCAGTCATAATTATCAGTCTTAATTATCTCCCCTTGTTTTTAACATTATCCTTTAAATTTTCTTGTTTCATCATTGAATTTATTTTCTAGTTCTAACTTGCCCTCATTCCTTTTTGAAAGCAAGCACATCTGTTTCTGAGATTTACCCCATGAAAAGTTACGAATAAAAAATGATTCCCCAAGGAGGGATTCATGTAGGAGTGCTTAAAATCTGAAGGTGAAGCCTGGCACAGTGGGGCACGCCTGTAACCCCAGGAGGCTGGGGCAGGAAGATCACAAGTTTGAGGTCAGCCTGGGCAACTTAGTGACATTCTGTCTCAAAATCAAAAATAGAAAGGAATGAGGTGAAGCTTAGCAGTGGAGAGCTCGCCCGCGGGCTCTAGAGTCTGAGCCCCAGTACTGGGGCTCACCCCGTGAACACACCCTGTGCAAGGGTGACAGAGTCTTTAAAGAGAGTGGGAGAAGCCTGTCCCATCCCTTACCCACCAGAGCCAGGCAGGAGAGAACTTTGGGGCCCAAAAGGAGTGTGAGTTTTGTGCATTTAGTGTGTGAGGCAGTAACCCCAAGGACAGCTCCAGCAAAACTGTGTCACATGGATGACTTGTGCCTACAGAGAGGCCCGAATCTGAACTCCTGGGAAAGTCCTGAGCCTCTCCAGTTTCGAGTGGTGTCCTAGTCTGTGGATAAGGGTGACGAGGGACAAGAAAAGCCACACACAGTCACTTTATCCAACTCTGAATTTAAACACCAGAGAAAAAATTATAAAGGAAGAAATGTGAGCATGTAGAAATGTGACCATTTATATGCTAGAAGAAACACGCCTACCAACACAACAGGAGAGAAAGGAACGATTCGGTAAAAAAGACTTGCCGAATAAGCCAATAGTGTATCTGCATTTATTTTGGTCAAAGATGTAAGCAAAACAATTTTTATGACATTGCATCATAATTATGATTTTGAGTTATTCCAAGGTGACAGTGATAATAAAAGCTGCCATTTGTTGCATAGTTATGTCCAGGCCTTATTTTCAGTGTTTTCCAGGTGTTAACTCATTTCACCTCTCAAAGACTACAGGAGGCCAGTATTGCTCCCATTTCACAGATGGGGAGGCTGAGGCAAAGAGCTTAACTTGCTTACCCAAGGCCAGTGGCTGAGCCAGGATTCTTGCCCAAGTTTTTTGGCTGCCATTCCATGCCCTTGACCTGGAAATAATCACATGGGTAAAAGCCAAAACAATTATTTGAGTAACCAATTCTGACAGCAGTATGGTGAAGCTGGCTTCCTCAATAGTGCTCACAGGGAAAACCAGACCACACCTTTTAGAAAGCCATTTGGAGAGTCATATTGAGAGGTCTGTTTTTTGTTTGTTTGTTTGTTTGTTTGTTTGTTTGTTTTGTACCAGGGATCGAACTCACGATGACCTTGTGCTTGCCAGGTAGGTGCTGTGCTGCTGAGCTATATCCCTGGCACCATATTGAGAGTTTTTAGAATATTTATAACTGTGACCAAAAATTCTATTTCTAGGACTCTGCTGTGAAAATAATTCATAGTGTGGAGAAGAATTCTTTGCAGAAAGATGCTCATGGGAGGCTGGTCATTTACAGTAGAATCAGTGCAGAGGTTTAATAGCACAAGAACAATATTTACAAAACAGAATACAACATAGTATTGAAAATAAGGGCCAGGATTTAGCTCAGCAGCACAGCACGTGCCTAGGAAGTGTGAGCTCATAAGTTCAACCCCCTGTACCAATAATAATAATATAATAATAACAGTAATAATGTGTACCTGGGTGCCGTGGCCCAGGCCTATGGTCCCAGCCATTTAGGGGGCTGTATTGTGAGGGTCACTTGAGCCCAGGGGTACAAAGCCAACTTGAGCCACATAATATTAATACTACTACTAATGCTTATGATATGATGTCGCTTGATAAAGCAGGATTTGAAATTACATATACACAATAATTCTATCATTGGTATGTGTGGGGTGGTAGTTATATATAAATGAGACTCAAGGAAATAGAATAAAATGCATTAGTGGTTGTGTTAGGTTGCTAAGGAAACTGTTACTAGTTTTTAAACCTGTTTTCAAAATGCATGTTACATTTTCTAGTGAAAAAAAGTAGTAGAGTTTCTTGTTGTTTACTTTTTGCAATACCAGGAGTGGTACCCAGAGCCTCAGCGAGTGCTAGGAAAGCACTGATATACATAAAATTATATTTTGGGACAGGGTCTTGTTAAGCTACAAAGCTTCCCAAGCTGAGCTCAAACTTAAAATCCTCCTGCTTCAGCCTCCCAGAATGCTGGGATTGCAGATGTGTGCCACCAAACCTGGCTCCTGTTTTATTTATACTTTTTTTTTGGGGGGGGTACCAGGGATTGAACTCAGGACCATGCGCTCACCAGCAGCGCCAGGCAGGTGCTTACACCACTGAGCTCAATCTCCGGCCCATGTTTTATTTATATTTAAAGGAACATAAAAGAAAATGAAGAGGTGGGTTAGATATCTGATTCCAAGGTTTTCAGATTCAGACTAACACAGTTTAGCCCTAGAGGCACCTGGCCCCAGCCTGCGCCCATAGTCTTGGTCTCCCGGCCCCGGCATTCACAAAGGCATCAAGTGAGGCCTAGTTTTATTTTCAGATTTTCAGAAACCAGATCAACCCTGCTTGTTCTTAATTAGGGACTCCAGTTGGCAGCAGTTCATGTTATAATTAATAAAAAGCAGGAGACGTTTCTCCCACAGAGTCCCTGAGGGGAGGGACACCCAGCGAGGCAGGCGGAATCCCTGGTCCAGCAGACATGGAGTGCAGAGACCTTTCACTCTCCGTCTGTGCTTCCTATTTTACAGTTTTGAGACAAATTAGGGAAAAATCATCTCTACACTTCTCCTTGGGACCAGAGAAAGAGGAAGCAGCTGCAGGGCCAGGCAGCTAAATCCGCTTCCAGAGCTGCTGAGAACAGAGCACAGCAGGCTCAGACTCCTGCGGGCACCAGGCTGGGGTGCTGGCAGCAGAGGGTAGGTGGGGAAGAGCCCTCCTGCGAGGCCACGCTGCCTTCGCCCTGAGGTGCAGTGTGAATTACCCAGGAGGCCGGATCCTCAGATCTAGCTGCGTGGCATGGCAGTCGCGGGGGACTTGTCTCACACACGCTGGGCAAGCGCCCCACCACTGAGCCCCACACCCCAGACCCGGCGTTCTCCTTCGGAGAACATCTCCGCGCAGTTCCGGTGCCGGGCAGGCCTGAAAATGTTCTGCTGCCCTGGGAGGATGTGTGAGTGAAGACAGTGGCCTCTTACTTGCTCATATTGATGTGATTGGGCACCTTTTCCTGCCACCGCTACCCGTTGAGCCCTCATCTCATAGAGGCCCCGGAAGTGCTTTTGGAGGGACCCATGGCTCACACTAAAACCTTTTGTAAAGCAGGTACCAAGCTCCTGAGGTCTCTGTTGGAATCCCATGGTTGTACAACTTGCAGTTCTTCCTGGGCAGCCTGCTCTTCCCCTCCTCCCTCTTCCACCTCCCCTGGGGAGACGGTGCTCCCCTGCCCCTCCCCAGACACCTGTGCGCAGAGCGCCTCTCCTCCCGCCCGAGGGCAGAAAGCAAGTGTGGTGGATCCACGTGTGGTGTGTCACTCATCCTTTTTTCTGGCTATCAAAGGTGCAGATAATTAATAAGAAGCTGGATCTTAGCAACGTCCAGTCCAAGTGTGGCTCAAAGGATAATATCAAACACGTCCCGGGCGGCGGCAGTGTGAGTACCTTCACACTTTCCATGCACCGTTCTGCGGTCTCAGTCTCCAGAAGTGGCATGAGTGTACAGACTTGCAAGGCATTGCATAGAATAAATCATTTTGGGCTCAGACTCTGCTCATGTACCCCAGAATAATGTAGCTCAGGATCCCCGCACTTGTGTCGACTGTTCCCCGGCCCCCTTCCTTGTGTTCCAGTGAGGACTCCAGCCTGTGAGGCTGGGCAGGCAGCACAGAGATGCTGGCAGTCTCTCTGGCCCCCCCAGGAAGCCGGGTCCTCACAGCGTGATGCCTGTGACTGACCCCACTCGCTGCCCTGGATCTGCCCCCAGGAGCCCCACAGCCCGTTTGAGTTTGGGCTGCAAGTGGTGGCATCTGAGACTGGGCCCTGTCACCTCCTCCCCCATCTCCTGGGCAGGTTCACGTTAGGTGGCTCTCCTGTGGGCAGGTGGCCCATTTGTTCTAACCAGTGGACACAGAGGTCTTACTGTCCACCTTAAGGGCAAGAGAATTCAGTCTCTGCTCCACTCAGTCTTCTGCATCTTCGAGGGAGGAGCCAGTTCCTAAGCCTCACCCTTCCTAAGCTGGGTTTATACCCAGCCCCTCTCGGGAAGAGACTGCAGATGCCAAAAAGCTAAAAAGCACATCGCAGGTGACCCTGTCTGGGGTCACTTTGACAGGGAAGTGCCACTTGCAGCCATCCTAAAGTTGGTTTCCTCCAGATATCCCTGGGAATGCCCTGGCTCCAGGGCATGTGACTCTGAGGTGTGGGGCTGGATCCTCACTTCCCATATCCATAGGCTCAGAAACTGGGTCATCCTGCTGCCACCCTGTGTTCTCTGGGTAGTGTGTGCAAGCTCGTCTCACTCCAGCTCTCTGGGTCAGCTGTGAGTGAACTCAACACCTGGGAACTGGGTGATTTGAGACCCTTAGCTAGGCACAGTGACACACAGCTGTAATTCCAGCACTCTGGGAGGCTGAGGCAGGAGGACTGCAAGTTCAAGTCCAGCATGAGAAATTTAGTGACTTGGTGAAACCCTGTCTCATAAAAAAAGTTTAGGGGAGGGGGACTGATACTCACCCACGGAGGGGCTGGCTTCTGAGAGCAAGGACCTGGCTGCTGCAGGCAGTATAGTACCCATGTGACTGCTGGAGCCCCCTGGGTGGGATCTCCCTCCAGAACATGAACCTTGCTGCATCTGGCCTGGAAGGTTTCTTCTTGCATTGCGCTGTCTCTAGCTCTGAGCACCTGACCTCCTCCTGCTCCAAGGCCTCTGAGTAGCGAGTGCTTGCCCTTCGGCTGCTGCATGGGCTTCACTAAAGCTTCTTCTCCAGTGTCTAAGTGTCTCTGCTGTCCCCGCTCCCTGCACTCTTGTCCCTCCCACTTACTTGTCCTCTGCTGAGAGGAGAGGAGAGGTTGTAGACAACACCCACCACTGCCCAATGCTTGCACCTGGGCTGCTGCGTGGCTGCTGTTTGAGAGATTCTAGCTCTGAGTCTGGCTTTCTGGCTCCTACTGATGCGTGCTCAGGCCAGAGGAGAAAGGTCATGTGCTTAATGGTTTGACTCATGTTCAGCTGGCTGGCAGGGTCATGGGTCACAGAAGTGGATGATCCTGCAGGGCAGGACAGGAAGAGAGCAAATGGACAGTGTGGCCTACTCCTTCTGGTGACAGGTACTCGACTGTCCCAAAGAAGTTGCAGTACGCAGGCTACGTGGGGCTTCCTTCAGTATCTCCTGCCCTGTGTCAGCCTGTGGGCTAGCCTGGGACAACCTTGCATAGAGCCATGAGATAGCCCAGGATGACCCTGGGCACTGTCCTTGGTCTTCAGAGAAAGCCCATCTGGAGAAACTTGGTGGTGGTTGTGAGCCCTTGTGCCCTGTCAGCCTCTGGCATCGTGGGGCACTAGGTCCTGCCTCTTCCTTGCTCCCTGTCCCTGCCTGGTTTGGAAGGGCTTCTTGGGGAAGCCCTGCACCTTCTCCACTTTGGATGGCAGTCCTCCTGGCTGGGCTCCAGGACCTTCTCCAAGTCTCTGTCCTTCCTCCACCCACTCTGGTCTTCCTGAGCACCTGCTAGGGGGTCTACCCCTCACACCTTTCTCCTCTGGCCCTCTCAGCACCCTTCTCCTGCCCCACCTCTTCCTGGGTCCCTCTCACTATCGGCCTTGCTCAGGCCACAGGGAGGGAGGGAGGCTCTGATCACGGTAGCACTGCTTCGGCTTCCACCATCTACCTTCTTCTGTCCCCCAGCGCAGAGCTCATGGTGTCCCTAGACCTATCTACAGATGGTCTGTATCCTCTAAGTGTGCACGCCTGCATTCCCAGCACTCGGGGCTGAGACAGGAGAATCACAGTGAGTTCAAGGCCAGCCTGAACTGCATAGTGAGACTGTCTCAGAAAAACAAAACAAAAATTTTTGGCTTCTTCCAAATGTCCTTGAGGATCCCTTGTGTCCCTGTGAGAGGTGGGCTTCAGGTCCTCACGCCCCACTGCCTCCTCCATGCGCTCAGGGGACACTGTCCTCCTCCTGGCTGTCCGGGTCTGCTGTGAGTGAACGTAACGCCTAGGGACCTGGAGGTCTGAAATCATAAGCAGGCTGCACTCCTTCACCCTCCCCACACATTTTCCTATGCTTCATTTACCTCTCCATCAATGGACAGAAAAGGCCAACATGGCTTTGAACTAAAATAATGTGTGATTGTTCTATTTGGACCTATGTAAAAACTCTTTTTTATGTTCTGGCTTTGAGCTGATTCTGACACTTCAAGGCCGTCTCTCCCCTAGAGCCTCCTGTGTTCACACAAGGTCAGTCCGGAGACCCGAGATCCAGTAACTGACCATCCAGGCCCCTCACAGCTCTGTATCCCACGGGGGTTACCCCCCAGGGGAACTGCAGTCAGTGTGTGGCTCAGGCCTGTCATTCCCTGAGGCAGGAGGACACTGGACCCCTAGGCTGGCTCTGAGCCCTGGTGCCTGCAGTCTTCCCGTGTGTCTGAGTCCACTCACATTTGCTGAGACACTAACTCTGCAGTTTCTGCTGTGTACCTTTGGTGTCACTTTGCTCCTTTGGTAGAGGCTGAAATGTCCAGGGCCCTGTATGCGCAGGTGCCAGCTGGCTGTTACCTTGGGCAGCTCAGCAAGTCTGGGTCTTGCTTGCTGACCATTTTGCCTTGGTGGGGGAGCTGACGTCTGTGGATGCTTCCTGGGATGGAGCCCACTCGTGTGTCCTCAGGCCTCTCCCCCAGGCCCAGTCCATAGCACACTCTGGTCTTTCCCAGGAGCCTTTGTAAAGGCTGAACATACTGATCACGCTGGTCACTTTTTCCGTTGTGTCTTCTCAGAATGTGATCAGTCATTTCTATGTCAGTAAAAGGAGGAACTTTTTTTGAAGTACTTTCTAAATAAATGGTTTGGCCCATGATGATGACCAGGTGTTCCTGTTTTCCCGAGGGCCTTCTGCTCTGCAGGGATTGAAGATACTCCAATCCCAGTGTTATTTTGTGAACACCCAACTCCCTTGGAGTAGGTTGGCCAAATTTCAATAATACATGTTTCCACCCTGACTACATACGTCTCTTGCTGTAGGAGGGAACCGATGACCAAGTGGTCCAGGCTTATACAGCTGCTTTTCATTGCATTATGTCCATCATAAAATAATGCCATTTTATTCTCTCTCTCTCTATCTCTCTCTCATCTTCTTTCATCTCCAGGTGCAAATAGTCTACAAACCAGTGGATCTGAGCAAAGTGACTTCCAAGTGTGGCTCACTAGGCAACATCCATCATAAACCAGGTAGCCCTTGCAAAAGGCGAGGGTTGGGACAGGAAGATGCTGGGGGTGGGGGCGGGGGCTGGGGGCAGGGGTGGGAAGCAGCTGGGAAGGATCTGTAGGCTGAAAGTGCTAAACATGGAACTTGTTGGAACCTGGAATACATGGCTGTCCCAGTTTGCTCTGAACAGGACTGTGTTGGCCAAGATGAGGTGGGGAGGGAGGAGAAATACTGGTCTTGGCTCAACCATGGCTCTGCAGTGGGCTGTATACAAGGGCTGGCAATGGGCCTGGCCTGACCCCCAAAGGGGTCCCAAGCCAACGCAGGAGATTCTTCACACGCCAGCCACAACGTGAGACCCCTGGGCCATTGCTGTGCTCTGACGGTGGTTTTTTTAAAACAGAAAATGGGGTTGTTAGAGCTCGGCCACTCTTCATTCTGCACTGTGAGGAACCAGTCTGTTCCCGTTCTGCAGTGGTGACACCACGTCTGTGCTGTCC
The DNA here is from genome assembly GCA_004027455.1 of Hydrochoerus hydrochaeris. Classification (NCBI taxonomy): domain Eukaryota; kingdom Metazoa; phylum Chordata; class Mammalia; order Rodentia; family Hydrochaeridae; genus Hydrochoerus; species Hydrochoerus hydrochaeris. Next base: position 44,923 of record PVLA01003287.1, on the reverse strand, counting down.
AGTGTGGCTAACTACATACAGCGATGGAGCATCTGAAATGTTGCTAGTGCAGCCGAGAAACCGAAAGGCCAGGGAGGGAAAGAGTGGGGGGCCAGGATCTTTAGGGTGGGTTTTTTTGTTTTTGTCTGTCTTCTTGAGACTGTGCATTTCAGGCTGGCCTTGAACTCATTTTGTATCCCAGGCTGGCCTCGAACTCACAGTGATGTTCCTGCCTCAGCGATCCGAGTCCTGGGATGCCTGGCCTGGGATGTTTAGTTTGATATTCAATTTGATTCCAGGGTCTTGTGAGTTGTAGCTTATAGGATGTTAATATAAAAAGACCTTTCTTGTTGGAAATCAGCCAGTTTGGAATTTAACACAATTTCCCCTGGAATGAGCTGTTGTTTACTTTTGTAACAACTAAGAAGGAAGAGTTTGCAGAGTAAATATTTGATGCATATCTTGATTAAAAGGAGGCTGCTTTAAAGCCCTTTGCAAGGACTTGTATCCAAACCCATTCTAATGAAAAGAGAGTCTCATCAATTCCTAAGGAGTGGTCTCTGCTTGGAATCACTTGCCCAGCCTGTGTTGGAGTCATGGTGAAAGTCACGTCAAGTACCCCCCTCCAGAGTGGAGGGGGCTGACCTCATTGTTGTGCCCCCAGCAAGTCCTGGCATTTGGCTCTGTTGGCTGCAGACTTTGTTTAATGTAGGCTAAGTGCACTAAACCATAGAAGAGGCGTTTCTGTGTTTTGTATTTTAGGAGGTGGCCAGGTGGAAGTGAAATCTGAGAAGCTGGACTTCAAGGATAGAGTCCAGTCGAAGATTGGGTCCCTGGATAATATCACCCATGTCCCTGGAGGAGGGAATAAGAAGGTAAAGAGGGCAGGGCAGAGAGGAGGCACATTTGGATATGGGTGTTGACTGACTGAACAAGGCTGGTCCAGTTTTCCAAGAAGGAAGTGAAAGATCCTGTATGGACTGGCTTGAGGTGGACTTTGGGCAACAGCTGGGACACTGGCCCAGGCTTCAGCTGCCAGTTGTGGTCACTTAGGAGCTTTAACAGATGTGAGGCTGGAGATGTGGGCTGATTGGTTTCAGGTACAATCAGATGTCTGGAGTTTTCAAAGCTGCTGTGTGATTTTTAGTGTCATCAAAAGTGAGAAACACTGCCCTAGGCCTTGGGGCTCACAAGCACCCCTGAGAGCACATAACCATCCCCCGAGCAGGCCCGCACATCGAGTCCTAGGAAAAACCTCATTTTCTAATTTGGTTACTAGGTAGTTAGCACAAGGGCAATGATGCTGAATCACTGCCTGTCCATCCTGGAAGTGTCCACCTGGAGGCTGCTGGACCATGAAGTCCCCAGCAGCTCCAGGCTGTGGCTATCTGTGCTGTGGTGATGGGGGGCACCTAAGTGATCTCCCCCTAGCTCAGCACAGTGTGACCATGGCTGCACTTTTTCTCTTCTGCACATCTGCAGCCACAGTGTCTTCTGCGGCTTCCCACCCACACCTCCATGGAGCTCTGGAGGTGGCTCCCCTTCCAGTCCCTGGTGACTCCTGTAGCTGACTGGAGAGAGGCGTAGGGAGAAGGGATGTCCCAGAACAGGCACAGAATCAAACTCAACCTGTTGTGAGAAGGGCGCAGCTGGCTGGAGGCTGCATCTGGGCTCTTAGCATCATACTGTGCTGGGAGGCAGCCTGGAGTCCCCTGCCTAGGCCAGTGCCACATCATACTCTTGCCCTCCGCTGCATGCCCTGCACCTCACCCCTGGTTTTGAGTGGGGAGGCACACCCCATCTGTGTGGTTTGAATGGCTCACAGTATAGTTTCGTGGGGAAGCATTTGCTGGTATGATCACTGCAGACAGGGCCCTGAGGGGCTGAGGGGAGGCAGTCCCAGCCCTCAGACAGCCCCATCCACGCCTTCCGGCTCCCGAGGGCGCTCGCCCCGGTATCTCTGGAGGACCAAGTGAAATAGAAGTTTCTGTGGCACTTTTGCTGCCCCAAATGCTAGAACATTTCCCAGTACCTGGGTCACTGTCAGAAGCAGGTAGATAGAGGGACGGGAGGCCAAGGGCCAGGAGAACACAGAGCAGAGTCCAGTTCTTCAGAGTCCAGGACTTCATTTGTGTCTCACACCTACCCTGGCTTAAAGAGGGGCCTCCTGGCCCTGGGGTTCTTTAGTGACCCTCTTGCCTGGTACCAGCCCAGAGTCTGATCCAGGCTGTCTGGGGCAGGCCTGGGCTATTGAGATTCCCTGGGTAAAGGAAGGTTTCTGCAGTCTTCTGGAAGCTTCTATGCCCTGGACAAGGTTTCAGGCTTGACTCTGCTTGGAGGTGTCATTTAGGCAAAATCTGCAGATCTTCAACCTCTATTTCTTCTTCAGCAAAATAGGATGAACATACCGGCATTCCAGTGGGCTTGAGACCCAAATGAGACAGTGGTCTGGCATGCTGCAGTCCCCTAAAAACTTGAGTTAGGGACACCGTGGAGTCAGACTTCTTAGCTCCTCTGTTGCTTACTTATTTCTGTGTTGGCCCAGAAAGGGTAGACAGACCCTGCTCCTGCTCAGACACCTCCTTCCTAGGGGGTGGCCAACATCCTCCTGGGATTCATTTCCCTAGTGTGATGAACAAAACTGCCAACAATCAGTAAAGTGCACGATCGGCTCCTGGGTTCCTTTCGGTTTGGGAATGTTTGAAATTCCTAGGTATAAATTGCTTTTTTCGTAAGAAACAAAGCCCTTAGAAAACATTAACATAAAGCCATAAAGCTAGGTATAGTGGTGCAGGCCTGTAATCACATCTAATTAACCAGGAGGCTGAGACAGGGGAATTGCAAGCTCCAGGCTGGCCTGGGCCGCACAGGGAGACCCCATCTCAAAAATAAAATAATAAAATAATAATAATAATAGTGTCAGTGTTCTTATCAGAAGTTTTCTCAAATGCAGTAGTATGGAAGGGGTCTCTTTCAGAACAGGGACCCTAGACAGGCACAGTTGTGGACACCTGTAACCTCAGTTCTCTGGGACACTGAGGCTGGAGGATACAAGTTTGAGCCCAGTCTGGGCAATTTAGCAAGACTCAGAGTAAAAATAAAAATAAATAAGGTTGGGGTGTAGTTCATTGTGAAAGCTCTGGATTCAGTCCCAGTACTGCAAAACAAACAAAAGTAACCCAAGGTGAGAAACATGCATGCAGTTTTAATGGGAACCTGGTTTTTCTGTACGACCACATTTAAGCCCTGCGATAGGGGCTCTGTACGAGTACAATTAAGCCCTGCAATAGGGGCTCTGCACACAGGGTCCACAGACTGCTGCTGTTGTATTGAGGGTGTACCTGTGTATGCATTTACTCTGGCTTCACCAGATGCTCAGCTGGGGACCAAAAGCAATGTTGAGAATTACAGTGCCTGCTACTGTGGGTTAATTATACACATAATGCTTTCCACTTCCGGGTTTCCCAACGTGCTTTGGGACTCCTGGCTATGTTTAGATCCCTTACTGGTCATTAGCAAGGAGAAATGTGTATGGTTCATGGCTGGCTTTGGTGGCTCTAGGAATAGTTCTTGATCTGTAGCTTTTCCATTAAGACTTTCAGTTGCAAGTGGGAAGTAAACAATGCACAGAGTTTGGGTGTAGGTCATTGGTATAGTGCTTGCCTAGCATGTGTGGGACCTTGGATCTGAGCCCAAGTACCTCAAAAAAAAATGCCTTTTGACCTAGCAATTCTGCTTCTAAGATACACTTGTCTGTGAAATGATGTATATACAAGGTTACTCAGAGTTATTTGTACACAGCATTGTTTGTAACAGTACAACACCGAAATGCTGTAAATAGCCATCTGCAGGGGAGTAGATAAGTTTCAGCACATCTGCCGTGCGGCTATATACTGCGCAGCCATCAGCAAACATGGGAAAGCTCTCTTTACGGAGAACAGAAGACATTAACTTTGAAAACCAAAGTCCCAAGCATGTGCATATTATTACTATACAGATTAAACACACTCGTGTGTGTATGTGTGGGATAGCTCTGGAAGGTCGTTGTCTCTGGGGAGGCAGGTGAGGGGAGGACCGTGCTGCCAACTGGAGGACAATCTAAGATCCAGTTCTCCCCACCCAAGGCCCATGGGTGGGGCAGTTGGCAAGGCCTGGCCCTTTTTTCCTGGTGTGCAGCTTACCCTTTCTCCCCCATCTCTTCCCTGTAGATCGAAACACACAAACTGACCTTCCGCGAGAATGCCAAAGCCAAGACGGACCATGGGGCAGAAATTGTGTACAAGTCACCGGTGGTGTCTGGGGACACGTCTCCACGGCACCTCAGCAATGTCTCTTCCACTGGCAGCATCAACATGGTGGACTCGCTGCAGCTCGCCACACTAGCTGACGAGGTGTCTGCTTCCCTGGCCAAGCAGGGTTTGTGATCAGGCCCCCGGGTTGGTCAATAATCATAGAGAGAAGAGAGAGAGAGTGTGTGGGAAAAAAAAGAATACTGATCTGGCCCTTCGCCCTCTGCCCTCCCCTGCTGCTCCTCACAGACGGGTAAATAGGGTCATCACCTAACCTGCTTTTGTTACTCGGCTTTGGCTCGGGACTTCAAAATCAGTGATGGGAATAAGAGCAAATTTCATCTTTTCAAATTGATCAGTGGGCTAATGATATTTTGAAAATACATAAAAACATGGCCACATCCAACATTTCCTGGGCATTTACTTTGGATTCTTCCCCCACCCCACCCCCCTTGAGTAGATGAGGGAAAGAGAGGCCTGGAAAACTGTTTTGGGGGGAGTTTCGAGGAACTGGGGTGCTCACTACCTCTGGCCACCTCCTGGGGGGTGTCACAGGGACAGCAGCAGCAACAAAGGACTTAAAACTTGGTAGGTGTGTGGAGCCACAGGCAGATGACATCCCTGTGCGAGTGTAGGGCAGGGGACAAGGCCAGCCAGGGTGGGCAAGGGAGGAGAGGCTGGGGTGAGGGAAGGACGGACAGAATGGGGAAGGACACTGCTGCCTGCTGAGTGTCCGGGGAAGAGCTGCAGGACAGGCAGGTGGCCTCAGTGACCCACCACAATCTCCCACCCTGTGACTCCTCTTCCTGGTGGGCTGGGATCTGCTGTGGGCAGTGTGCTCCCTTCTGGAGGGTGTCTTGTTGTGGAAGGGACAGTGGACAGGAGAGGAAAGGTCAGTAGGAGGAGGCACCATTGTGGATTACTTCTTCAAAGACAGACCTTTATGTCTCAGAACTCCAACGCTCTTCTCCCTCCTATGCCAAGCTGGTTCTCCCCTCACCCCTAAAACCCTGCTATATTGAATTCTGAAGATTGGAACTGCAGCCACTATTATGGTTACTTTGAAGACCTGACTTCAGGGCTAACCAGTTCTCTTTGTAAGGACTTGTGCCTCTTGGGAAATATGGGGCTGCTCCCAGCCTAGGCCTCCAGCATCTAGGGAGTGTAAAGGGTCCAGGCATGCCTGGGAGACCCCATTCTCTCCATGGTCACTGCAGCCCCCTTTGCCTGTCCCTCTATGCCCGTGTCTGCTGTGACAGATCAGTCACTGTCCTACCCTCATTACATCATACTGGCTAAGTACCCCACCTCCCTCACCCCCAGTCATGGACACAGGTTAGATACGGGGACACCTACTCTGTAGTAAGGGTCCAGGTACAAGAGCTGAGGTACAGTCTCTAGCTTTAAATTCCACTCATCCAACTAATGTGCCTGTCACAGAAAATCTAGTGACCTTATTTGGTTCTCTCCCCTCCCTGCCATCACATGTGAGCCCAAGGTGGGGCTATTCCAGGTTGACTTTAGACTTTTTGGCTTCGTTAACTTGAAGACAGGCTTTTCCCTCCCGGGCCTGGTCCCCGGCCTTCCAGTGTTGAGCTCACAGCAGAGGGGTGTCCTGGTTGTTACTGATGGCACCAGGATGGGCAGACAAGATTCCCAGTGTAAGAGTGACATTCTCTGTCCCCCACTCCCACTCCAGCTTGTGACTGCCAGCCCTGAGTCCCATGCTGTTCAATTCCACACGCATGGAGTCAGCTTTCTGTACCCCAAAATGAAGAATGCGCCCCTTGGAAAATGGTTCTTACCCCAGTCCCACCTGGCAGCAGTGCTATCTGATCTGTGGGAGCAGCTGAACATATACATAGATGTTGCCCTTCCCCCCCATCTGCACCCTGTTGCATTGTGGTTGGACTTGTCTTTTTGCGTTTATATTTGGATTCACAAGTGTGACTATGATAGTGACAAGAAAAAAAAAAAAAAGAGGACGCATGTATCTTGGAATGCTTGTAGAGGCTTCTAGCACATCCTCATGGGGTGCTGGGTGTCTCACCCCCATCTAGGACCTTGGCTGCAGGCTAGTGATTCCACTCTCCTGTGCTGCCCAAGTTTTGAGTTTCTTCAGCATCTGGGACCCAAGAGAACAGACTCTGGCTGAGGACTCCCTACTATGAAGGCCTGAAGCCCAGGACGGGGAGAGGCTGTGGTGCTGCCTTCTCCCCAGGGCTCGCTGTGTCAGAGCAGCCTGGCTGGCCTGGTTTGCAGCACAATGGTTTTCTTCAGCCACAGCCTGAAGCCCCACAGCAGTCCTTGAAGAAGGTCTTACAAACTATTGTACTACAAGAAGGGAGCCAGGGCCAGCTGGGGAAGAGAGCTGCAGGCCAAGAAGCCTCATGAGCCTCTAGGCCACTCACTGTTCAGCCGGGGAGCCTGTCTGCTCTGCCTGGCCTCGCCAGCAGGGACTGGGATGGGCTGCCTGACCTGGACAGACACCAGGGAAATGGGCTGCCTGAGGAACAGGTCCAGTCGGAAGACACCACTGGTTCCCACAGGCTCATCGGCTTATTGATCTTGCACAAACTCTGCCGTGGGGAAAGGGAAGCAGCCTTTTCAGAAACTCAGCAGCTTCAGGCCTGCTTCTGCCACCTCTGGCTTAGGTACAATTAAAAGGAAACCTGGGGACTGGCTGGGCGAACAAAAATTATCTAGGTCCAAAACTTCCATTGTGAGGCTCCCTACTGCCCCGAGTCCACTGTCCTCAGAGAAGTTGCGAGGGAGTAAAAATGTGGTTTAGACATATGGCCTCTTCGTTACTGCCAGGTATGATCCATTTCTTCTCGCTCCTCCTTTTCTCCCCTGAAGCTCATGCGCTCTCTCTTATCTGTGCAGTAGGTGGGCTATAGGGGATAGGATGAAGATTATGGTTTTAGGGTGATTAGGTCAGTGCTGATGGCAGACTGCAAAGGGATGCCCTGGCTTTCGAGTTTCATGAGGACAGTGCCCCCAGGGCTAAGCACTGTTCTGTTTCCCCACCTTCAGAGGCCAAAGTCCAGGGGTGGGCTAGACAGGATAGACTATATGCCTGGTTCCTTCAAGCTGTGGATTCACTTGATCAGAACTTCCATTTAAACGGACTTCTATGCTAAGACTGTATCCTGTTTGCGATTGCTTGTTGTGCTGTGGGGGGAGGGGAGGAACACATACAGTATCTCACATGGGCAAAGAGAAGTCTTGGAGCGCTGCAGTTAAGCAGCCTTGTAACCCTTTTCATTTCATCCACACTTGCTAGACAGAGGGGCCAGGGGCCAGGAGCCTGGGCCTTCCAAGCTCCACTGACAGGCTTTCCCAGTTGCAAAGGAAGCCGGCTTATCCCCACCCACTTCCCAACAGGTGCAGGTTGCCAGGCTTGTGTGGGAATCTGATATCTTGTTGCCTTGGCCTGCTGACCTTTTGTGGAGTCCTCACCCCACAATCACACCTCCCTGAGACCCTGGCATTCTTCTCTGTAAGAGCTTCATGTGGCACTTTGGTGTCACCTCCCACTGGCTACAGACACAGTCCACATTTTCAGCAGCTGCTGAGATCTCTTCATTCACCTTGTCTGTATTCCCCAAATAAGCCAAGAGATGGGGACAAGGGCAGAGGTGGTAATCAGTTACAGGTCTGTGGTTTTATGAGCCTTCTATTATCTCTCTGGCTTTGTAAAGGGTTACCTTGGGCACCAATCCAGAGTCTCACCTCCTGACAGACTTAGCCCGTGACTCTGCTGTTCTGGGCAGGTCAATTTCCAGCACTTGCAAGTCCCATGATTTCTTTGTAATTCTGAGGGAGGGGGGAGGGACACGAAATCATCTTAGCTTAGCTTCCTGTTTGTGAATGTCCATATAGTGTATGGTGTTTTAACAATAATTTACATTGACTGTTGCTGTAAAAGTGAATTTGGAAATAAAGTTATTACTCTGATTAAGTCTCTGTGTTCATGGATTCCAAGGACAAGAAAATGAGTAAGATATGATTTCCAAGTTTTTCCTACACTTAGGAATTTAGGACAGGAAATGGCAGTGTTGTTAAAAGCTGGACAAGGTTAACAGCTCTGAGCTGGTAGAGGAATAATTCAGACTTGTTCATTCTCCATTCAAGGTCTCATTCTGGTGCTGCAAACTATCCAACTCAATGGCAGTCAGTACCCTTGTGGCTGAACCTACAATGCTGCAGTGCATACGACATCCCAGTGCATTCACACCCGAGGGAGCTCCAGTGTGTATTAGGACTTTGCTCCTAGGTCAATCTAGAGTACTGAGGCTGAAGCAGAAAACCAGTCAGTCAGCTTAATAAAAGGCACAGTTTCCTTCCGGGTTTACATACATACATAGCTGCCTCTTCTTTTCTTTGGAACTCTGTAGACTGAGGAATGTTTCTACTTCAAGACAGGGATATTAGGGCTGGAAAAGGACATACTTGCAGCCTCTCCCCAGCAATGTCACAAAGGGTGTGCAAGTCCTGAGATTTTTGCACCAAGTTTTAAATATTACTTTGCTCAAATCTTCCTGATGTTTTAACCTCTCTGCAGACAGCTGCTTCAGTCAAGCAGATTTTAACCTACAATTAGAAGAGCACCCACAGGCCAACTGAAAAAAACTGTTCTCAGGACAGCTACTTTCAGAACTATGACTACAGCCTCACTTAGATGTGTGCCCCTTGACTGTCCAAGACAAGAGGAGAGAACCAGGCCCACTCACTAATCCACCTTGTTCAAGCGAACTAGGCACTTAGCCATTCTCAGAAGACAGACACTGTACTATCAAGTGGCAAGCAACTCTTGTGCTATACAAGTTACTGACCCCCAACCCAGAAGTGTGATGATGAAAAGTAAAATCTCCATTAAACAGCAAGACTATATATACTGACAAACTCATCATCAGAGAAAAGAACATCAGAACCCTTAGAAGCAATGGACCAACTGCTTTCACTCAACAAGAAAAATAAGATGATCTGTACAACTTTTACACCTCAGTGAAACTGCCACTCCCCATCACATAACCCTGCCAGTGTTCCCAGGAGACACAAGAGATGAACCGAGGTTCAAAACAAGCCACAGAACCCTGAAGCGTGGCTCCAGCAAAGCCACATCCAGAGCAGCGACCACTAACCTTGTACCTGCATCCAGTATGACAAGAAAGGCCTGACACACAGTATTCTGTAACTCTTTTTTTTATTTTTTTCATTTTTCTTTTCTTTTTTTTTTAAGCACTAGTTTGTGCTTTGCGAACAGAATCAAGACATTAACAAAGATCAGCTTCTCTGAAGAAAAGCATTTCTATAGAACAAAGACAGCTACATGTTTTGCTGCCATTACACAGCTCAAAGCAGGAAAAGAAAATATTTACAAAATACAAGTTTTTTTAAATTTTTCTTTTTACAATGCTAAAAGGGTTATTCAGAATTTTCAACCTTATAAATAGAAGCACTTTATGCATAGGGAAATGGTGCATTATTGTTGTTTAAAGAAAATGACAAATCCTTTAACTTGCAAACAGGAAAAAAAAAAGAAAGAAAGAAAGAAAAAAAAATCACTAATGTTGAAAATTGTGAAAAAACCCCCGAACCATTAAGCAGTTTGTCTACTATTTTTATACGATTACAAAATGGCAGGAAAAAAAGTCCTTCCCCCCTCCCCCTTTTTGGTGATGTGATTATACATGAGACAGGCACAAGGTTAACAAAAGAGGGTGATGGGAGTGATGGAAACCACAGCTAGGACCAGACAATGTTCCACAGGCAAGGGGAGTGCAGCAGACAAAGTCTTAATTGACACTGACAGGAACTGGAGGTGAAGGAAACATGATTCAGTGAACCAGTCAGTGAAAGCAAAACTATATAGGGAGATGGCTGCTTACTTCCCAAACCCCCTCGGGAGAGAAGAGAACGATTAAGTAGTCCTAACCCTAACTTTATAGACTAGGACGGGTGGTAAATACCTTCAGAGTGAAAACATTGATGTGCGTGGATGTGTACATGGCAGACAGGGAAGGGTAGGAGAGGGCAGGATGGGGGAAACCTGAGCAGCCACAGCCAGGTTACTGCGATTAATGAGTCAAGACAGAGATGACCAAATGCAGATAAAATTGAAAAAAAAAAAGTCTTGAGATATTGGAGACGAGGGGGAAGCCTTTCTACCAGCTAAGAGCTCAGTGAGAGCAGCTGGCCGTTACAGCAAAGAGATTCTGGTGGGGCCTCCAGCCCAGAAAACTGGGTGGACCCAGCCAGAAAGGAAGGCTACAGATCAGCCAAGCCGCAGATGGGAGGAGAGGGTTAAAAGCCCACACAGCACCCTTGCTCTGTTCCACCCTAACATAAGGCCATGCTGAACGGTAGCTTTCCAACCCCTCTCCCCATCTGGCTTTCCCACCCTGCAAGTTGGTGCGAGGGAGAGGGATGATCATCTAACATTGCTAAGTCCAGTGATTCAACAGGGCAGAGGATGTGCCAGGACCAGGCCAGGAAGGTCTTGTCCTGAACTTCTGTCTGCCAACTGGAGGAAGTGCTCAGGTGTGTGACAAGAAGACATGGAAACAAAAACAAAACAAAAATTAAAACAAGGAAAAAATAATAGCAAAGGAGGATCTAAATTCCTTAAATTCACTAAAAACTGTGAAAATTTCCGGCATATGATGTTTGAATATCAAACGCAGAGATTTCTGAAGCTTTAATGCCAGGTTAGTGAGTCTGTTTATAGATTCTCATCTGTTCATCTGTGAGTCGGACGTTGAGCTGTGACTGTTGCTGCCAAATGCCGACTCTTGAGGGTGACAATGGGAGGCGAGGTGGGTGCCATCTCTGTCTCTCGGCCAGTCTTGCTGCCTGAGGTACGCCGAGTGCAGCGGGCTGCCCGTTCCTGTGGATCCAGGTGGTCCTCACACTCTGCCTGGGGACTGTATGGCAGGGGAAAAGTCCGCCGCTCCCATGGCTGGACAGACTGCGGGCAGACAAGGAGTCTGGTGAGGACCCACTCCCACACAACTTCTTGCTTTGAAATTGAGACTGGAGTCCATGCTTAGTGCAACGAGGGTGCATGAGGTGGTTCAGGAAGACCCCTGTGGGGGGCATGCTTTTAACACTAGCCAGTATAGTTCCACCGTACTTCCTTTTTTTTTTTCTTGCAGTGCTGGAGACTGAATCCAGGGGATTGCACATGCCAGCCAAGTACTCTGCTACTGAGCTACATCCCCAGGTGTCTTTATTTTTTGAGGCAGGATCTAAGTTGTCCAAGCTGGCCTGACATGCACGTTCCTCCTGCCTCAGCCTCCCAAGTAGCTGAAATTACAGGCATGTGCCTACATAACCAACTCATTTTACTTTTAAATAATTTCAAGTGCAGCCCCCTCCATCCCCTCAAAACAAGGAGGGAGTGTCATGAAGAGTCATCTTCAGCAGGTGCTATCCCCTTCCCAATTCCACTCCCATAGCTCACCAACCTCTAGGCAAAAATGGCATCCCTTACCTGTTCATCCAAACCCAGCTCTGGTGTGGAACAACGGGTGTCTTCGCTGGCTAAGTGTCTCACAGTGTCCCGAGCCACAGGGGTGAGGGGCGCTGAGTGTAATTCTGGGCTAATGGGGCTCCGAGGGGACTGACAATGGGAGAACTCGGACAGAGAGTGGCTACTACTGACATCAGGGGAGGAGGGCTGTGGGGTGGAGGGGTTGGCACTGCCCAGCTGGGGGGTGGTCCGGCCGTCTGATGACCTGTAAGACCTGTACACCAAGGAAGGCAGACGTCAGTACCTGAGTAATAAGGAATTTGTCTGTTTCTGGAGATGTGAAAAGGAGACATGAAAAAGGCATCCCTACCAAAAAAGCTGAGGCTGACTGACACCAACAGTGTTTTCCTAAGACCCACCAAATCCCATTTCCTTCCCTGCTGCCCAGAGGGGCAGGTATACATTATAGGACCTGGGCACTGTGTATGCTATTGTCCACAGAGAAAGCCATGGCTGAACAATGACCTCTGAAGCTCCTCTAAGCTAATCCCTGGCACAGTACCTCATAAACCCATGGGGATTTGGAAATTTGCCCAGACCCTGAAAATTGTGAACAAAACACAATGTAACAAGTGGAAGTGAAGACCCAAAATCTTTCTATTTAAGGATCTGTAGGTTTTGTGTTACTGTTAGGGATATAGACAGGACAGTGACATGAATATGTCAGTTCTCTAAGATATGATTATAAAAGCACAGTCTACTACCCAAAAGAGGGCTGAGGAAGGCCTTAAAAGCTCCTCTGAATAAATTATCACAACGCCAAATGGCCCCCAAGTGCCACAGCCAACTAACAGAATTTATGAGAAATAGCTAGGGACAACTTGGCAAGGATCTAGCATCTGACTTGCACATCCACTAATTCCAACAAAAACCAAGGAAATTTTATATTCTCAGCCATTGCCAGTAGATGAATGAAGAGTAATGGGGCAGTGACAATTCTGCACACAAGTAGAGCTCCAACTTGCTGTCCTCTTCCCCCGACAGGCCCTGGGAATCTGTGCTTCCCCCATCACCTGCTGCCCCGCCGCTGGGGTGGTACACTTGTGGTCCACAGCCACCGAGCCCTCTCCATCTCCTCACATTTGGCATGCAGGGCGGCGAAGGCTGCATCTGATAGGTCTTCGATCTGCAACGGAATGGCTTTGTTGGTTGTCCACGCCCTCCTCAAAGGGGAATTTAAGCATGGGTAGTGCATACCAGCCCCACCCTTTTCTAGGTTCTTCCTGGTCAGGACATGACTACACTGAGCTTGTAACTTGACTCACACAAGTTTTATGGCATCTTGAATGTGTGTACACACGTGTGAATATAACCATTACCTCTTCATTCTCCTCATCTGGATTCTCCTTCAGAGACTGAAGATCAACCTCTCGCCAGCTACAAAAAAAACCAGGAAGAACGATCATGGGATGTGGCAGGTGTCTAAAACGGGCTCCCAGAAGCCAAAAACAAAAGCAACCTGAAGGTGGGGTTGGGATTAGGAGTCTAACAAATTCAAGCAAACAAACAAACACTACCAACAGTGGATTGGCATGTTGCTCAATCTTTTGATTTGACAACAAAAGTTGGAAATATTTTTATGTGAAATCCTGCTTTGATACTGACAACAAACTATTTTAAAATGCACTGCATGAATTATCAAAACATGCCTATAGACTAGTAGTGACCAGTGGACTGCGAGGTTGTAGCCTCTAGTCTAGTCAGAGGATTTATATCACGGAATGACAGAGAGTTATATATAAAAGCCACTTCAGTCTTATCAGGTGATACTCTCTTTTAAAGAGAAAACAGGACCCCAGGTTAGGGTTCAAAGCTTTGTCAGAAGAGAAGAGGAATAGGAGAGGAGCTAGCTGGCTACTGAGGGCTTCTACCTGGGAGTAAGGATTTCCTTGTATTGTAGTTTCTCTACGCGGGTTGTTGCAGCAACAGACATTGGGATGACAATGTTGTTAATATCGAATGAACTCTCTCCCCTTCTCCTCCTCACTGGCTGCTGTAAGACAAAGGTTAAGTTTAAGGGGAGGTACAACTCTATAAACATCACTTAGCCAAGGGCTACAATAGGGTCAGTGGTAACTGAACAACTGAGTCTCTGGGTGGAGTTTGGTAGTGACTGGGGCAGTAACTTACACTGAGGAGATTGTCCCCTTTTTACTGTGCAAAATTTGACTACACCAGTAAGTTTTGCAAAATGTTTTTCAGTGGGAAGTCAGTAGGTTTTGCTTTATTAAACACAAAGAGAAACACACAAAAGAGGGTAAATATACAAAAATACAAAAAAATAAAAATCCTTTATAATGGATAAATACTTGTCAGTCAAATTGGAAGATTGACACTGACACCAAAAACTACCACTAAGAAAAAAGAGAAAGATGTAGGATGAAAGAACCAATTGTATACCTATGTACAGCCAATGGTTATTAGAATACAGACTTTGAGCCAGGCATAGTGGTACACCTGTAATCCTAGCTCTCAGAAGGCTGAGACAGGTGGATTGCCCCAAATTTAAGACCAGCCTGGATTACACAGCACGACCTGGTCTCAAAAAACAAACAAACAACAGACTTTGCCCTACACATCAATCTGTCAAATGATACCAGAGTGACAATTTTAGAATGTAAATATAGACACAAGTAATAGATAAATGCAACACACTCACACCTAGAATTTTCTGGAAGAGTATTAGTCAGAAGTTAGTATTAGAAACAAATTACTGAAGGAAGGCCACTTGGTCATATTAAAAAGGAAAAAGGCAAATATCCCAGTAAATAGAACTGATGCACATGGAGGAAAGCAAGGAAGACTGAAATTTAATTTGAAGTAAGACATTTTTAGTAACATAAATCACACCAGCAAAACAAAAAGATCATATTTTGGTATTTTTTGGTATGTCTTCTTAAAAGAAAATCCTGATATATTAGAAACCTGGATTGGTTTTTTGGTATGCCACTTTTTTCTATTAACCCAGCAAAACAGAGCTCTATTCCTTTGCATATTCCCTTTACTATTTTTTTAAAATATACTTTGGAAGGGGGATAACGAGGCAGGGTCACATTTTGTATTTTAGGCTGGCCCCAAACTCACAATGATCTAGCTTCCTGCCTCAAGCTCTCTGGTGCTGGGATTATAGGCATGTGCCACCAGGCCCAGCTTAAAAAAAGTATTTCAGACTTTTCAATTGTGATGGTAAAGAATGTGTTACTACTCAGTTTTGTGTTTGAGGGTATACCATTAAGGTTCAATTCAAAAAAATCTCTTTGATGTTTATTACTTGTTATATTAGATGTTGTGGATTTTTGTTTTGTGAGTCTCTGCTATGCCTAGATCCAGGGTAATCAGTTATATATTTTTGTACTTTATCAGAACTAAAAGCTGATTTTATTGGGCATGTCACAATTAAAAAATTTTTATTAGTACATTTTAGATACACATAATGGTAACATCATAGGGAGTTTGTACCTGTACATATCTTTTTCTTTTTTTTCCCATTCCTCTCTCATGTCTTCAACCCCTCTCCTTTGCCTTTATTTATAAGAGCTTTTTTCCAATTTTTTCTATTTTTGTGCCTTCCTCTAAACTTCATTTTATTAATAATTTTATAAATTAGTATCTTAAATTTATATAACCAGTGTTAAAAAGTAAATGATTTCTCCTATTATTCTTGGAGAAAGAGCCCAAAGCCTTCCAGTAGCATTAACAGAAATGAACAGACAGAGACTAAGAGGAGGACTGAGCAATAGCTCACCATTTGGAGAAAACAAAGTGCTTTGATATAAATGAAGATTAAACCTTTGGCAAATTAAAACTTTCAAGGATTCACTTTCAGAGGAAAAGTGGGCATCTATGGAAACTGAGCAATCAGGAAGGAATAAAGCAGAGAGCCAAACAGCCTGGTCTCTCAGATGGTAGAAAAAGTCTCCTAGTTGTGTCTACCCAGACAGCAAACAATTTACTCTGAAATAGACTGTTAATTGAGTTGTGAAAGGTCAGAGGGAAACAGTGGTATGACAAATACACTGCCGTGGCAGCAACACAGCTGAAAATACCTAAGAGGCTGCATTCACACACAAACCACCAAGTGTGGCTGGTGCTCAGAGTCCATGAAAGGAGATGAGAAAATGTTAAGTTGTTCTCCATGACTATTCTTTCAATTCTTGGGAGTTGCCATATAATTTGTTCATCCCATCATGATAGGTCATTTTCAGAGAATATTAAAATTCAGCACTTCCCTATAATTTCAGCTGCTGTCATTTTATGATTTCAGATGATCACAATGTCGTTTTCACTTCAATTTTTTTTTCTTTATTAGTAAAAACCAGACTGTCACTGACCTCATGAATTTAAGGGTAAATGTTTAGCCAAAACATCTAAAGAGATTTTTTTCAATTTTTGCCTGGCTAAGACTCAGTGCTTTCATACCCAAAGACCTTCTTCTCACAGCCACATTTCTGTTTAAATTCTATATACACTGTAAGAGTTGGGTGTGGTAGCACACACCCCTATAATCCCAGCACTGGGAAACGGAGGTAGAAAGATCACTGAGAGTTCAAGATCAGTCAAAACTACAGGACTAGACCCTGTCTCACAAAACAAAAGCAAAATAAAGAAGGGGAAGAGAAGAGGGAAGGAAGGAAGGAGAGGGAAGGAGAGAGAGAGAGAGAGAGAGAGAGAGAGAGAGAGAGAGAGAGAGAGAGAGAGAGAGAAGAGGAAAACATTGTAAGGTGGCCTCAGAAGACAGTCTTCCCTGTATCTTGGTCAGGAATGAATACAGTCAGGTGTGGTGGCACACATCTATAATCCCAGTCCTCTGGGCAACTTATTGAGACCTTGTATCAAAATAAAAAATGGCTGGGGGTGTGGGTCAGTTAAAAAAAAAAAGCCCTATATTTAATATTCAATACAGTGGTGATGGTAGTTTTTTTTTTCCTCTGTGTCTGTGTGTGTGTGTAATGAAACTGCTTGCTGGCAGAAGCAAGTATGTTTGTATTTTCACTACATTTCTTGGGCCTGTTTACACTTGCCGACAAACAGGCTTGTGAGATTGTCTAATAGGCTCTACTTCTCACCTCTGCCTAGATACCCCAATTCTATTAGTTAACTCATGTGGTCTAACTTTACCACTCACTCCTTTTAGAACAAGAGGCAGAAAGCAAACAATGAGAATGGCAAGTGATTCTTAAATGTAGCTCTACATCAGAAACAAGATAGAGGGCTTGAAAAACTGAAAACACACACACACACACACACACACACCCCTTTCAAACTCAGGAAGGGTGACAGGTGAGAAAAACAGTGACATATTCATCAGGTCATGAATCTCAGTTTAGATTTCCAATCACAATTAGACTTCTAGAGACTTCTTCTCTGATTACATGAAGCCCTTTGCTGGTATATAACTGAGTGTGAGGGATACCATATACTTTTATAACAAACTTTATGAGTGAAGGAGATGAAGAAGGGTGGAGAAGGTGGTCATTTAGAAGATGGTCTGACTTGTAACAGCAAAGAGAATAATGTGAACTCCTATCTGATGACAGAAGTCTAGTAACTGTATTTTGTGAGCTTCAATGTTTCTTGATTGCTTAGGGAGCTGTGTAGGTCACTTCTGCAATGCCCAAACCAGGCTCAGACTGTAGTGTAACTGTGTGAGGTGGCTCAGCAGTCAGACTGCCAGGTATGAATCATACCCTCACATAAGATGCCTTACCTTATGCAATTTACCTAACCTTAGAAAGTCATAATTTTCATGTCCACAAAATGAGAATCCACCTACATTTCAAATGGCATTATGAGATTAAACAGAATAACTATAAAGCACAAGTGTTTTGATAAATATCACAGCTCCAAAGTTGTATTACTGTTTTAATTGTTCTTACAATTATCACACAAAAGAGCCTTTAACAGGTACCATTAGAATGTTTAAGAGGGATTAAAATGAGTATCAAAACAGAATTAGTCTAGAATGGCTATGCAAACAACTTCTAGATGCAGTGTTGCACTATGAAAGCTAATGGGAGTGGGGAAAAAGGCACCACAAATGGCCTGCCATTATGAGTACTACACGTACATGCCACCACACTTATCTGCTTAATCTGTAATACTGCCCTGCCCCGTGCATATAAAAAAAGGGAAGGACTCTGTCTTCATCTGTTTCTTCCAACACCTTGACATTTGCAGTTAATTTGTAATGTTCTATTTCCATTTGCCAACAGAACAGAAACAAGGAGATGTCGTCTCCAATGCCCACAGGTTATCTCTCCTATATTTCTCCTCCCACATTCACCTCTTGGTTAGGCACTGGAGCTGTACAGTTCTTTGTGAAATTTAGTTCTGCAAATCCTGAATGGTCTTGATGTTTGCCTGCATCATGCTTTTTATGGATGGCTCAGCAAATCCACCTCTACTATGGAAAAACCACCCAAGGTTAATGACTTGGCAGAAAGTCAAGTACTACCACTTTGGCTTAAAAATGGTTTCATAACCCATCCTCTACACTGTTCTCTAGAGCCATTTAAATAAACAACTTGCACGGGGGGGGGGGGGGGGCGCAGTCAACTGCACACAGGTACTTACAGATGTGCTGGCTGAAACCTGTGAGCTAGAGCTGGTGGGCACAGAGGTGTCTGATGAGGCGGAGAGCTGTCGCACCAAGGGACTGTGTGGCGTATGGTGGGTGGTTGCCAAGTAGCTGGAACTGCTGATGTCTGTGTGATGCTTTAACACTGCAGAAGTCAACAGAAAAGAGAGGAATACATGGCTATCTTAACCAGTTCTACTTCTCCAGCAAGTTAGGAATTCCAGCAACATACACTAAAGGCAAAAATGCTTTCTAAGCCTAAAGGATAAAAAGATAAAGCAAACTGTTTGATGGGAGGCAAGAGACTGGGCAGAGGTTGCTGCAGCAGTAAGACATGACCTGTAATTAGAAGCAGTAGTGCCCCCTGTTCTGTTTTCCTAGAAAGTGAAGGACAAAGCTGTAGGGGCAGTTAGGAGAAATCTGGGCTGTCTCAGAAAGCCCTGAGCAGATGCAAATGCAGGTAGAGGTGCCGGGCCTGGCCCTACCTTCACTTCTCTCAGATGAATGGTCTCGCAATCTCATTTTGCTGTGGTTTGGGTCATGCACGGGTGGCGGTGGGTTGAGCAAGCGCTCTGCTTTTGGCGCTGTCACTCGCTCCACCATGGGCACGGCCCCCACATCGTCTAAGTGCTGCCTGTGGGTCCTGTCAGGCCGGGTTTGGTGATGGGACAGCTCTGAAGAGGGGAACAGAAAAAGAGCTTGAGATACCTTCTCTCAAATCTTTTCTTATTTGAGTTTTGAGCTCCTGAGTTTTCTCTAGACCAATACTATATACATAGGGCAGTAGGACAATCCTTCGGGGTTGAAGACTCTAGTAAATAGCACAATGGCTACAACAGACATAAGGAGACCACAACTACAGAAGGTAGCCTGCTCACAGATGGACCCAATGCCATGCTACTGCTGGCTGCTCACTGAGCATTGTGTCTTGCCCCAAGACCCATGGCATTCAGAATAGCTTTCAAAGTCCATCTGAGAGCATCCACGATAAACAGAGGCAGTATACTGTGAGTTGAATTTTTGAGAAACAATTATCTTTCCCAACCCCAACATACTGGTGGCATGTAAACTAGTAACTTGAGAACATAAAAGAAATGAAAATTAAGAACCAGGACTCTAGAGGGTCTCTCAGAGTTCCCTGAAACTTACTGGCTGTTGTTAAGAAGGAGTTGACCAACTTGTGCCTGTCTTTTCGAGTTGGATCTGTCACACTGCTCTGCATGGGTGCTCTGTGCTTAAGTGAAAACTTTTTGGGAGGTTTGATTTTGTCAAAAGGCTTATTCTGCCACTGAGATTTCAGCATGCTCTGGAAATGCAGGCTTGTGGGGACATCTGCAAAACACAAAACATCACAGGTCAGTTCAAATACCTGTCCTCTAGCTTCATCACGATGTGAGGAGTGTCCACCAGTCTCACTTTCCAGTCTATACCTGTACCACACCCATCTTTATTTGCCTAGTGGCCTGACACCTGGTAGAGCAGAGGATGTCATATGGAAGACCATTACTTACAGTCATTCTTCTATTCAAAGCAGGTCACTCTGGCCTTTTTTTTTCTGTTTCAGGTGTACACGTGTGGGAGTGGGAGAGATCACAAACACTGCCGGGTGTGTTGGCACATGCCTGTAATCCCAACTACTTGGGAGACTGAGAGAGGATCACTGCAAGCTTGAAGCTAGTCTGGGTAACTTAGAATTTTTTCTCAAAATAAAACGGATTGGGGATATAGCTCATTTGGTAGAATGTCTGTCTAGCAAGCCTTAAGCCTCCCAATTATTCCCTGCCGCCCCACACACACACAAAAAGGGAAAAAACAAAACAAAACAAACTCCTGACAACACCAAAACCAAAACTTTGTGAAATACATTTTTGTAACTTCCAAATAAGAGGTCACACTGCTGTCCTTTCTTGTTTTACAGCCCTACCTCAACATTGTCTGTTTTTTGTTTTTTTAGCTAATACTAAAAACTACAAAGCTGGGCAGGGTGCTATACACCTATATTCCCAGTTGTGAGGAGGCAGGAGTGTTGCCAGACTAACCACACAACCAAGATGCTGTCTCAAAAACTAGGAAAAACATCCCAAAAAATAAAACAACCTCACAAATCAACTGTCTTTTAGACTTAATTATAATTTTAACCTTTTATCTTTTAAAGTCTCTATTTTCTAGATTCATTTTTTTATTCTCCCAGGAATCTATCCTTCAGTAATTTCTTTAGAAACTGAATTCTGGACTTAACCATTTTTCTCCCAGATCTTTAAAATTACTTTTCCATTGTATTCAAACATCCAGGGGGTTCATGCTAGAGGAAATATGATTTCTTACTGGTAGATGATCCAGTTTTTAAGTTTTTACCAAAACAAACAAACAAAAAAAACAATACAAATACCCAATACTAGCTTGTTATGTTGCACTGACTATACAAATCAATGTGGTGAGAATGTCACCTGTTTTGCCATGGACACCAAGTCTTTCAGTATAAGAAACGGATATCTTTCCCCCATTTATTTACTTTTTCTTCAAACTTTCTTCCCATAGCATTTGATAGTTTTCAATTAAAAAGGTATTTATTTTGTTTAGCTTACTGTGGAGTATTTCATGATCTCTGATGCTGCTTAAATACGGTACTCTTGGGACTGGGGCTTTATAGCTTGGAGGTAGAATGCTTGTCTAGGAGGCGTGAGGCCCAAGGTTTAATCCCCAAAATGAGGAAAAACAAAAACAAAGTAAGACATCACAACTCTATTATGTTTTCTGCAGTGCCATGGATTGCACCTAGGGCTTTGGGGATGAAGTGTTCTATGACAAGGCTACACCTTCAGCCCAATAATGGTTTAAAAGTTTCAATTCCCAATTATTTATTACTAGTTTATAGTAGTATAATAAATTTTAATATAATGATCTTGCATCCTGTAACCTTAAAATCTATTTAGCTGCAGTTTGTTCTACTGATGGAAGAGAATTTTACGCATACATACATGTATACCACCTACAAATAGAAACTACTCGTTTTTTGTCATCTGTAGGCCTTTTATTTTCATTACGAGTTACTAATCTAGGACCTGTAGTGACAATTTGCAACTTTGCAACTTTCATACTTCCTTTTATGTTTTTGGAATTCGGACATTGCACCACTGTGGATATAGAGATGGCTGGGGGGGGGGGCAGTCTGCAAAGTTTTACAGGGTAATTTTAATCTAAAGGCCAGCATGTTTTTATCTGTGGCTTCTAGTTTCCCCAGGGAATCACCAACAACCCATCCAACATTCATTCAAAAGTTCCAGCCTGACTACATACCGCTGCTTTTAGCATAAAACAAAAACACCACGAACTTGATGGCTGAAGGCACTGGTGGGGTAGGAATACAGGGGGAAAAAAAAATCCACCCCAGCTATTCCAAAATGAGCTCAAATTTATTACTCAAGCAACTGCCCAGGTACCTACTCTTTCTGCCCTTTAATTCTAGAAGAACCTTCTCTAAATAGCTCCCTTCCCACAGAAGTTTATTTCTGCGTGTGCTCTAGGCTACTTTTTCTAGCCTATTTCTTTCTCCAGTTAGCCTGTTTCCCATCTTTCAAAACTCACTGCAAGTTCTAGTCACTGACAGCATTTTTTTCCCCAACTATGAGAAATTTATTCTACTTACTATATTTTTTAAATGTTTATGGATTTTGGCTTCCAGAGAGATGACAGGATTTGACTAAGGTGGGGAAATAGGGAAGAGAGAAACAACTACTGAAATCATTCTTAAGATGACAGGCATTGTGTGTGCCTATCATCTAATGTTTATCACTCTACCAGATAAGCATCATTAATGCTTAAAGAAAGGAAACAACTTCATAGAGGTGAAATATGCATGCCCAGGGTTACCCAGTTTAATAAGTAACAGCTAACATTCAAAAAGAATTATACAATTCTGTTGGCCATACTCTTAGGCATTACATTATGCAGCTGCAGAAAGATATGATTCTGTGATGAAGTTCAGATTATTCCCAATGAAATGAAGAATAAAGGCTACTTTTCAAAGGAGTTCTACACTATAAAAAAAAAGTTAATTATGCTTTCTTGTAGCATAAATAGATTTCATGGTATTTAAAGAACTAATCTGAATACTAAGCCTTTTAGGACTGGAATAAAACAAACTCTTTGATCATTTGGGAGGGGTGATCGAAATCAGGACTTTTGTGTTTGCCAGGCAGGCACTGTGCCACTGGGCTATATCCCTGGCCCCTAAACATACTCTTAAATGAACAAAATAACCTTTCTGGTGCATGTCTGCAGTATCAGCACTCTGGGAGGCAGGAAGATCACAATTTGAGCACAGCCTGGGCAATTCTGTGAGAATCTGTCTCAGAACAAAATAAGAGAAGATTAAAAAAAAAAAGTCTGGGGATATAGCTCAGTGCAAAGGTCCTAGATTCATTCTCAGGAATGATATCCCCCAAAAGGGACAAGTAGCCTCACTATGAAAGATCTCAGAACAGACTACTGGACTTTAAGGCAGCAAAACAATTACAAAAATCATGAAAATTTTAATGACAAATTTTGCACCTTGTCCCTTCCTTTTTTTTTTTTTGGAGAGAGGGTCTCCCTGTGTAGTCCAGACTGGCCGTGAACTTAGGGCAATCTTCCTCCCAAGTCCTGGGATTATAGGCATGTGCCACCACACCCAAATCACTTGTTCAAGTGTTAAAACACAGTCTGTAAGAATAGTGCTGTCTTCTCAAAAATTTCCTCATAGTCATTCTTTTCCATGCTAAAAACAAATTGATAGCTAAGTGCAGTGTTGTGGGCCTATAATCACAGAACTCTGGGAGGTTGAAGCAGGAATACTGCAAGGCATAGAGCCTAGCCCAGGCAATTTAGTGAGACCCTTCTGAAAATAATTTTAAAAAGCGCTGGGCATGTACCCGAAGTATAAAGGCTCTGGGTTCAATCCTCAATATCACACAACACACAAAACACACACACACACACACACACACAATTCACCTATTCTAACTCCTAAAATAAATATGAAAAATATTTTTTAAAAAGAAAAATAAACCAGGCGTGGTGGTGCATACCCACAATCCCAGCACTCAGGAGGCTGAGGCAGGAGGAACACTGTGAGTTCAACACCAATCTGGGCTACAAAGTGAATTCAAAGTCAGCCTGAACTGCATAGTGAAACCCTGTCTCACAAACACAACTCCATCCCCCACAAAAAAAACAACCAAGAAAGAAAGAATGAACCCATATTGGTCAACAATCAAGTTTAAAAGCATTAGGGCTGGAGCTATAACTCAATGGCATAAGCACCTGCCTGGCAAGCTTGAGGTCTTGAGTTCAATTTCTGGTACCAAAAAACCAACCAAAAAACTAAACTAAACAACAACAACAACAAAAAACAAGTTTAAAAGCAGTGAAAGCTAGAGAAAGGAGAGAATTATCTTCTGCACATTCTAATTCACCTCTCTGTCGGTAGATGAGTTAGCCCAACTGGCAAAAGATACTTACAAACATATGTAATAGGATTCCAAAAACACAGTAATATTTATTTTTTTACTTTTATCATAGTCATTGTGTGCCTAAACCTAAGAGAATAGGAAAGTAAGAGACCTGGCTGCAGTCAAAACAACAAAATGGTCTAGAAATAAGAAGGCCTGGATTCAGGTCCAGGTTCCAACACTGAGTCAAGAGAAGAAAACCACAAAATAAATCATTTGGCCAGGACAAAACCTACATGCACCCCCACCCAACTCTACTCTAGAGATTGAGGCCCAAAGCCTTGCACTGTATTATACCCCCAGCCTTTATTTAAAATTCACAGCAGCGTTTCTCTAACTTGTCTAGGCTGGGCTTGAATTTACGATCCTTCTGCCTCCGTCTCTGAATGGCAGGATTACAGAAGCATGGCCACCATCCTGGCTTTAAAATCTTTACACTAACAATGAACAAGGGGCTAGTAATGTCCTCTAACTCCACCTCCCTTACTGTGGGCTACAGATACAAGTTAACCAAGCCCGAAAGTCATTCTATTTCTACCCAAGGCATTAAGTTCTTGAGAGACACAAAACCCCCCTCTTGATAGTTACTATCAATGAATCTAAGTAAGTGCAAAAAAGAATATCTATTTGTTACTATTAGACCAAAAGAATGACTTCTGTCTCAATTCTAATCAATGATTCAACTAAAACCTCATCTCCTAATCCCCTCCTCCATTTCAATGCTGTTAAATGGAAGTCAGCAAAACTGTAAAATGTCACCTTGTGCCCTATAGTTGAAGTATTAAGCAGCATTGAGATCATAACAATTTAATAGGCCAGGGATATAGCTCAGTGGCACAAATGCCTGCCTGGTAAACACAAGGTCCTGAGTTCGATTCTCGGTACTATTTTTTTTTAAAAAGGTAATAACAGTTTAAGAGACTGTAAGATTGCCCTAAGTTTTCTATGTATTCTTTAAACCCCTTCCACATAAGCATGAACTAGAAACCAGTTAAATCCCCCAATCAGTGAACAAAAATGAACTCAGGTATAATAACAGTCTGAGTTCATACACTAAATAGTAGTAATACCTAGAATTTAAAAAGTTAATTGAAACCAGGCATGATGGCAACATGCACATGATTCTAAGACTCAGGAGGCTGTAGCAGGAGGACTTTGAGTTCTAGGCTAGCCCAGGCCACACACTAACACCTTGTCTTAAAACTCCATCAAAAAAGCCAGGAGTGGTGGTGCAGAATCGTCCTGAGCTCAAGGCAAGCCTGGGACACACAGTGAGTTCAAGGCCAGCCTGACCTACGTGGTGACTGTCTCACGCCCCCATCCACAAAATAAACAAACAAACAAACAATCAGCAACAAAAACCTAAAACAGAATGGATACAGGCCCTGTAAGCAAGCCAACAAAGGGTATGAAATAGAAGAAAACACAATAGGGCTATGAGCAGTGGCACACAGCTATTTGAGAGGCGGAAGCAGGAGGACCTTGAGTTCAAGGTCAGCCTTGGCAAGTCTGCCTCAAAATACAGATAAAAAGGGCTGGGTACAGTTAGGCTTTGGGTTTAATCCCCAGTACCACCAAAACCAACCCAACCCAGTATGTGCATAGGCAAGTGGGTTAAAATGCCACGATTAGAGAAAAAACATGAAAAAAAGGGAAAAACTTCAACTACTTAACCTTAAGTTACTATTTACTCAAACAAAAATGAAAAGTGAATGAAAAGAACCTGCCTTCAGGCCCACCAGGTTCTTTTTGTTTTCTGAGACAACGTTTGTTATGTGGCCTAGAACAGGCTCAAACTTATGATTCTCCTGCCTCTGTCTCTCAAGTGCCCACAGGACCACCAGGTTCTGTTATTACATGATTCACCTGACAGTTGCCACCATTTTCTCAAATTCCCCTTCTTTGGTTGGTTGGTAATGCTCACTTCCTCCTCCTGCTTCTAGCCTCAGAAACAGTTTGGCAAGGTCTCTTGAAACAGATTTTCTCGGCCAGCAGGTGGTGCTCTTATTAAACCCTTTTTTACAAATTTAAAATTAACAATCTTTTTCCAAAGTTAAACATCCTCTGTTTCCAAGTAATGATTAGCTAAATTGACTACAGGTAAGATGATAAGAAAACAATTCCCTCTCACTGGAATACTAATAGGCTATTTCATCTTAATCCCCTACTTCTTTAGGCAGGGACAAAATTGGTTGTGCATGGATTAATTCAATTTCTTACCTAGACTACATATTGGGAGTAGCTAAATTGTGATAAAAGTAGGTGACAGCTGGCTGTGGTGGTGCATGCCTGTAATCATACCACACTCAGGAGGCTGAGGCAGGGGGGTTATCACCAGTTTGAGGCCAGCCAGGGCTACACACTGAGTTCAAGACCAGTTTCAACTACGTAGTGAGACTTTGTTTCAAAAAACAACAACGTTATTTGGGGCACAGAATTAATTATCACATTGAAATGGTTCTAAATGTGGATAAGGAACAGACACCCAACAAGTAAAGATATTTGAAATTCAGTGAAACCATTTCTTTATATCCGTGTTTTCTAAGACTGTAACAATATACAGGAATTAAAGAGTTAAAAATCACTGAACCTTATTAAGGGGGAAAATACCCTGGAAGTTCTGCCACTTTTAAATATTTCCTACAGAAAAGGGTGCAAAAATGTGATCCAGTAATCAAATCTGAGAACAAGTACAGGAACCACACAGTAGTATGCTATGACATGTGGGGAAAGACAATACTTCAGGGAACACTATTTACATAAAGTAAATGGTGCCCTCTGGATTTGGGCATCACTGTGGGGAATCCCCAGTTTACGTTATATTCTGAATGGCAGTTACTTGGATCAAAGCAAAATTATTCTATTTTTTTTTAATTTTTTTTTTTGCTTTTTTCCAGTACCAGGGATTGAGCCAAAATTATTCTAATATCAACAATATTAATATGGTAATTAGATCTATAATAGTTCATAGATCCTACTTGGGATGTATCTGTATCTCTATATGCTTGTCTCATTTACAATCTCGTAAAGAGAACTTAATGGCTGATTCTATGGTTAAGGGGTGTGTATGTGCCCAAATAAAAATGATAAAGACCAGAGAAAGGGGATGCGCTTTCTCTTTCCCACCTTAACACTTCATTTCTATCTCTACTTGGTTGGAATGAGATGGCATGGTACAATGTTAAGTATGGTAGAGGGCAGCAGTCAGATGTACAGGTCTGATGCAGTCAGCAGGATAGAAGGTGTTAACAAGAAATGGGCACCTCCTAGTAGAGATGCTGAGTGATGGGAAAGAAGCTATTGGAGAGGTGGTTTGGACAGATCTATTTCAGAATTAGAGCAGCCCATCTGCAACTATCCACGGCAATACGTTTGACAAAAGATGACCCCCATGCTTATCATATGCTATTTAATGCACCTAATTAAAAGTTCTAGGTTTTTTTTAGATCACACAATTCAACAATATAATTATAAGAGTAACGCCCCGAATTTACTCTTCTTGGTGGGTCCTTCTGAAGCCCTGAAATGGGTAGAAATATAATCTTTCTCTTTTGAGACAGAATCTCACTATGCAGTTCAGGCTGGCCTTCAAGTTCCTGAGTGCTGAGATTTACAGGCATCAATCACCATGCCTAGCCTAACTTCTCTTAATCACCTTTCTGCAGAGTACTACGGGATACAGTGAAGGAAGAACAGGCATCAGATGACCCTGGTTTGAATTCTAGGTTTGGTTTGAATTCAAACTCATTAGTCATTTAGCTTTTACCACCTAACTAGGTATTTTCTTAATTTGTAAAACTGAAGGAATACCTTGTAAGATTTCTAAAACAAGCAAATGAGAAAAGTGCTTTATATATTGCAAAATGCTACACAAATTAACTGAGGTTATATCAGCTATAATCCAGGATCAAAAAATGGTGAACGGCAATGCTGGAAGCTGAAGCACAAAGGAAAATGTCTGAGTCAGATGTGTGTTTGCCTGTAATCCAGCACTATAGGACACTGAAGCAAGATGTTCACAAATTCAAGTCTGGTCCAGGCTATCTAATCTTATCCTAACCATCCATCCATCCATCCATCCATCCATCCATCTAGGTTTTCTGAGACAGGGTTTTGCTTTGTAATACAGGCTGGACTTGAACTCATTATGCAACCAGCTAATCATCCCGCCCTAACTTTCCAGGTAAGGGGCTTATGAGTGGGCACTACCATATCTGACACTGTTTTCTTCTTGAGCCAGGGTCTTGCTATGTAGGTTCAGGCTGGCCTTGGACTTGCAGTGATCCTCTTGCCTCAGTCTTCCAAGCAGCCTGGGCAATTTAGCAAGACCCTGTCTCAAAATGGAAAAAAAAAAAAAAAAAAGAAGAAAAAATACCAGGTGTGGCAGTGTTGCATGCCCATAAGCCCACCATTTTGGGAGGCTGAGGCAGAAGGACTGCTGCAAGTTTGAGGCCAGCCTGGGCTACACAGTAAGTTCAAGACTGACCTGAACTACATGGAGAGACCCTGTCTCAAAAAATAAAACATCAAGAGCTGGGGATTTAGCTCAGCGCCATAAGTGCCTGCCTTGCAAGCATGAGGTCATGAGTTTAATCCCCAGTACCAAAAAATAAAATAAAATAAAATATCCCCTCTTCCTCAAAAAGACTGAGGGATGTAGCTCAATGTAAGGTCCTCGATTCAATCCCAAGTGGGAGAGGGGTTTGAGAATTTTCTAGCCATTATGTTTTAACCAGCTTGCTACTTGCATAGTTCAAGCTTTCTAAAACTTTTTGCTCTGTTGTCACGGCACCAAGAGTATCATCTCACATCCTTCTGATAGTCAAAGTTTTGGTAACAAAAGCCAAAACTACTAGTAGCTACAAAATTTAGGTGGCCAAGAAAGAATTCAATCATCTTGAAGAACAGATGCAGAACAGGGAATTACAGTTGCTCAACATCTATATAATCATCAACTAATTGGGAAGATTCTCTAGAAGTGAAATTTTACTGTAACACTGCTGTGCCTATTTGTTTACCTACTGTGTACAGCTGCTTTTGTGGCAAAATGGTAAAGTCAAGCCAGATGTGGTGGTACACGCCTGTATGCTCAGCCATGAGGATCACTGGAAGTTTAGGCCATTCTAGGCTATGTAGTGTATTCAAGGTCAGCCTGAACTACACAGTGAGATTCTGTTTCAACACCTCCCCGCCAAGCCCATGCAAAGGCAAAGTCAAACAGTTGTGACATCTCACAAAACCTAAAATACCACTGGCTGTTTAAGAAAAAGTTTGTACCACTGACTTCCATTTTTTCTTATTCTCATACCATCCAAATAAACTCCACATCTCACATAATTATTTTCATCTCTCAGATTCCTAGTTCAGTTATTCTCTCCTTTCAGAAACCTGTACTTCATCTGTGAGGTATTACAAAGGTTATAACAGGATCTCTTACCATCAAAGGGATTAAAAAGTAGAAAGTGTATTTCATTGACATATATATAAAACAGTGATCTGAAAGGAAATTCTTACTTTCTATAAGAAATGGGGACAGATCATGAGATTATGGGGGGAAATGAATGAAAACATCCCAGGTAATGAAAGCACTAACATCTGAGGCCTGGCCAGGGAAGTGGTTTTAAAACATTTCTTTTGTTTAAGATCATTTAAAATGTTTTTTTCTTTTTTTTTTCTAAGAAAGGGTCTCTACTATGTAGCTTAGGCTAGCCTCAAACACAGCAATCCTGCCTCAGCCTTCTCAGTGCTAGGATTATAGGTATGCATCACTATGCCTAGCATTCAGGAGGCTAAGGCAGGAGGATCTTGAGTTTAAAATCAGCCTGAGTTACAAGGCAAATACAAGCTCAATCTAGATTATATAGCAAGACCTTGTCTCTAAAAATGCCAAATTTACTCTAAGACAGAAGGACAGAATCTTGCCACACACAATAGTCTAGACAAAGCAAAGTATCTCATTTTCATTCAGTTTTTATTTGTTGAATCAAAACTTTTCTTTTTCCTTTTGGTAGTGCTGGGAATCAAACCCAGGTCTCCCTTACACAAAGTGCATGTTCCAACACTGAGCTGTATTTCCAGACCTCAAAACCTGTTTTTACTTAATACTCAGGGAATTCCCCTTCAGAAACTCTGAAATCTTAGAAGTGGTGCTCCTGCTGATATTTATATTTTTCAAAGTTTTTATATTCTTAAGCAAGACCACTCACAAGACGCATTATGGCTGACATTTTGTCAACCACTGAAAAATGGGAGGTAGGAAAAGAGAACTGGCAGACACAAAGTCTTACTAGGTAAGTAAACTTTAGAAAAAGTGCTCATGGCAACACTGAAGATCCATGCTTATGAATATCCTAAAAAACTCTCGGGTAACCACATACAACCAATATAAAGACATTCTCCAAGAATAGTGCTGCCTATTCTGTTTTATGGTACACGCAGAACAACATATACTAGAGACTGCTGGCAACTGACCCTGGGTAGCTCTCTCAGTTCTCTCCTCTACAAACAACCTTCACCAACCTGTAAAGACCAAGAGGGAAATCTCTTAGCAAGCTGTAATCTTTCTAATAGCATTTTCTGGTCTGGTGCATTTCTCTGCAAAACTCAGATTTTGCTGACTGAAAATGGTACCCTTATAGTATCAAGCTGCATTTTAGGACCCTGGTTGATGTCCTTTTACCTGGAACCTTTTGAAGTTTCTTTGATTAGATTTTATGTCTTTCTTACCATCTGGAAATGCTAGCACAGGATGAATACAACAGTCCAACTGGGAAAGACGTTCCAACAGAGGGGCTTCATAGTGGATTTCAGGAGGCACTGTGTTGATACTACCTGAACCACACAGTGCACAGGAGGTATTCACATCACAGCCAAAGCGGGTGACGCTGTTCCGATGAACCTGTAAAATGCCAAACAGAATCCTGATAATTCCACATATGATAAAAATTGAGCCTCCATTCATCCAAGATTCAGAAAACCTTTCCAGATAGCTACATGACACTGCTAATATGCTATTTGATTATTTTAAGACACTTCCATTTCTCTGACCCTCAAAAGTGATTAAAGAAACTTTCTTTTCAATGATGAAATTCAATTATTTGAAGCCCTAAGGGCTTCTTACATCAGTATCAAATTTTATAAACTTTACAAAATATGCATGCTTTCACCGCCTGATGGTTTTCAACTGCCTATTAAGGTTAAGTAGTTGGCTCCTGATTTCCAGGATATGACTTACTCACTGCAGCAACTTCAACAACTTGGAATCCTCGAAACCCAATCATTCTGTTCATATTTCCTCTGCAAGACTTTCAAGTGGTCTCACACAGGACAGCAAGTTTCTGGGGACTACAAGTGATGGCTAGTCTCAAACTTTTGATCCTCCTGTCTTGGTCTTCCAGCATAATTCCAGGGATTATGGGAATGCACCACAGCATTTGGTACTCAATATCTTTATTAGCTTAATTCCAAGAAATTATTTCCACTAAGCTTGCTATTCCACATATGAGGAGACTAATCAGTAACAGCCCAAAGTGAAATGTGAACTAATTTGTCTTCAAAAGATTCAACTCAGTGAAAAATTGGGATTTTTAAATAATTTTAAGTTTGAAGGAGAAAAGCTGGTCATGCTGATTGGAGGAGTCTTATATTCCAGTATTACTATGAACAAGTCTGGCATTTGCCAAAGTATGACTCATAAAATTATCTGAGCAGCACCCTAACCTAGAAGAAATAACTTATTGGGGAAATGGCACTATGAGAAGGTATCCTAGGAGAAATGGCAATATTACAATAAAGACAAAAAGGTAGCACCAAAATTCTGCTAGCAAAAACTCCATTAACATTTGCTGCAGCTAAATTCATTTTCAACACAGAGCTCTCTTCAAAAGTGGTTTCCCTTTATGGACCTATTTAGGAGAAGATAAATAAGAACAGCGTGGTCTTTATCAGTATTCCCAAACCTCCTCTTCCTAGCAACTACATAGATGGGTGGTAAGAAGTTGTCTTAAAGGTTAAAGCAGAAAAACTGCACCAAAGTAAAAATTTAAAGATGCAATCATAGAAGCCACTGAAGAATGAAAGTTACTAAATGTTTCACTTCTGTGACACAACATTAATTTGTACTGTCTGTGGAAAAAAGTCTTTATGCTCTTACAGGATTATCTTTCTGGAGATAATATTTTGAGGAAGATATGTTGGTAAGAATGAAAAGTAGACCACAGTTGATAAAAGAGTATTGAGGAAAAATTTTAGCTAAAAATTGCACCAAGATTAAAAAAATACCAAACATCAAAAGAAAAAACATTAAAAGGGTAAGATGGAACTGAGGGCAAAAAAACCCAACTCAGTAGAATGCTTGCCTAGCATGTATGGGGCCCTGGATTCAATTCCCAGCTGCATGACCAAGGTAGTGGGGATATGGTTCCTTCCATGGGCTAGCTCTCCATGTATGACATAAACAATATTCCATTTTATGGCCAGGGTATATCATTAGTGAAAAGTCCAGGTAGATTTTGATGTTTAAAAAAAAAAAAAGACAAAGCTACTAAAACTACGAAAAAAATATAAAAGTAGAAATTCCAAAAGAGGATATACATTCTAAAAATGACAAACTTTAAGAACTTAAATTCTCTGGGAGTTTTCCTTTAATTTGTCCCTATACCCACCACCTCTTTACCTCTGGAGGATAGGAACAGATCAATAGACTAGATAAGCTGTCAGGCTAGCCTGAAAAAGAGAAAAAGCTCAAAACAAAACTCCTCACACATATATAAACATTTCTAAACAAGCTATGTGTATCCATCTGTAAATGGAACATTCATCTACAGCCACATTTAAGTCCCTATAAACTAACCTGGAGAAACATCCAATGTATGCAAGTTAAAAATTTATAATGCAGAAAGAGAGGGGAAAAAAGGACTGCACAAAACTATTGATACAGTTATTATGGGGGTAGAGGTTATTGAAGGCTCTCATTTGGTATATGTGTCTATAATTCTATAATGTTTAATTAAATATTACATTTTTTTACCACATTTAGTCAGGGTATTCAAAGTGCATGCCTAAAAAGAGGTAGGGGCTCAGATTAGCCTGTTTCTTCAATAAAGTCTTCAGATATTCAATTAAAATGCCATTGGACAAGCCAGGCATGGCGGCACATGCCTGTAATCTCAGCATGTGAGGCTGAGGCAGGAATATCACTGTGAGTTCAAGGCCAGCCTGGACTATCTACTAAGTTCAAGACCAATGTGAACTACATAGTGAGACTGTCTCAAAAAAAATTTAAAAAGATGTTGAAATAAGGAAATACCTTTTTTTTTTTTTTTGAGACAGGTGCTGTGTAGCCCAGGGTAGTCTCGAACTTATACCAATCCTCTGAATGTAAATCAATCTGATTACTTCATTCTACCTCAACTGCAATCCGTCACCCTGTATAAGTCACTGTTTGACCACATAGGTTTCTTCAACAACATCCTAACTGACTCTATTCATCCCTCCTTCTACCTAATTAATGCTGAAGTCAGTGTAATTTTATGTTAAGCCTCAGATACACCCATTTTTTGGTTCTGAATTTTCAAATGACTCTTATCTCATAAGGAACAGAAATCCATCCACCCACTGACCCACCTACCCTCACCTATGCATTTCTGAGACAGGGTAGCACAGGTTGGCACTTGTGGTAATCCTCTTGCCTCAGCTTTTTGACTAGGATTACAGGCATGTGCCATCATGATGCATCATGCCATCATGCATCATTTGGCTCCAAAGTGTGTCTCTGTCTCTCTTTCTATAATTTCATTTCATTTGTTTGCACTATAGGGACAGAACCTAGGGTTTTGGACATGCTAGCCAAAGGCTCTAGTAGAGATACACCTCCAGCCCTCAAGAGTAGAAGTTCTTGCAATGGCTCACACGAGGCTTTACAGTATGTGTCACAACATTCCCTCTCTGCCTTCATTTCCTTTTATTTCCTGCTACTCACCCACATTACCTTACCAGTTATTCTGCTTCCATGCTGTATTTCCCTAATTATAGCAGGCAAACTTTTCAGATCATGGGTCTCTGTACTCGGCTCTTTTCTCATTAGCTTCATGGTCATTTGCCCACCTTATGCACAACCCCTATCACTTTCTTTAAAAAGACTTTTAGAAATAAAAGATACAAGTGAAGGGGATAGTCAAAGTGAAAAGTCTGTTCATGATTATAAAAACAAAAGCACCCTGGAACAAACTTGACAAGAAATATAAGCATTAAGCTTAAAGATTTCAACATTCTGGTTGATGGGGAAAGAGGAGAGAAGAGGCAAAGGGGATTTTAGCTAGATGTGTATCAGATTCCTGGCAGACTGAAGTAAGAGGATTGCTGGGAGTTTGACATCAGTCTGTGCTACAAAGCAAGATCCTGTCTCAAGGGAAAAAAGGGGGGGGTTATATTAAGCATGTCTAAAAAAGAACTGTAGAGCACTATATAATGGTTAAAAGTATGGGCTATACACCCAGATTGCCTGGGATTTGATGCTATTTCCTAGTGGTGTGACTTTAGACAAGTCACTAATTGTCTTCACCTAAAAAACAGCACAATACAAGATAGGGTTGCTTTAAGGCTAAAATTCATTTAGGATAGCATCTGGCTCTTACCTCTGATAGTTTTATATAAGGGGAGAATTTGATGGTAGAACATTTTACCATTGATGGCTCTGATTTTTAATTCTAGTTTCTTCTAAGTCACATGATCTCAAAGGACCAATAAAATGACTTCAAAACACTACATAAACATTAGCAAAATTAGTATATGACATGATTCTTCAACCACTAACACTGTGGGCCAGATGACTGCTCAGTATTGGGGACTGTCCTGTACAGCAAAGACATTTAGAATCATTTCTTATCTCTACTCATAGAACACAGACCACACAGCCTCCCTCTGTGACAATCAAAAATGACTACAGCCATTGCACTGTCTCTCTCAGTGTAAGATTATCAAAATCCATGGGTTTCAAATTATGGCCAGCTAAGATAGAAAAATGCACAGCACAAGCTCGCCTTAAATACTGATGGTAAGCAGTAATAAAGTTTTCAAAGATGAATACTTCCTTTTCTTTACTTATGGTTAAATAATGCTCCATTGTGTTTATATACCAGACTTCTTTACCCATTTATATATTCCATCTTTTGATAAGGACCTAGGTTGATTGCGTATCTTAGTTACTGTGAGTTGTGCCTCAATTAACACAGGTATGCAGTGATCCCTACAGTATGTTACCTTTAATTCCTTCAGGAATGTACCAAGAACCAATGAACTATTTTTAGCATTTTTAAAAAAAGATATAGGGGATTGGACCCAGTTTTTGCACTAAGGTTTTTTTGTTTTGTTTTTGTTTTTTGGTTGAGACAGGGTTTCATTATGTAGTTCAGACTAGCCTTGAATTCACAACAATCCTCCTGCCATCAGGGCTGGGATTACAAGTGTATGCCACCACACCTGGCTTGCACTGAGCTGTAACCAAGCCCTTTTAAAATATTTTTAAGACAGTGTCTTGCCAGGCATGGTGGCACATGCCTGCAATGCTAACACCCAGGAGGCTGAGGAAGGAGATCACCATAAATTCAAAAGCAGCCTAAGATATACAGCAAGACCTTCTTTGTCTCTCTCACACACACAAATATGAAAGGAGAGGAGAGAAGGGGAGGGGGAGGGAACAGGAGGGGAAGGGAGGGGAAAAAAGAAAAGAAAGGAAAAGGGAAAAGAAAAAGAGAAAAAAAGGGAAAAGTATAGTCTTGCTAAATTGTCCAGGTTGGGCTAGAATTTATGATCTTGCCTTGGTCTCCCAGAGTTCTTGGACTATAGGCATGTTCCACCACAGCCAACTTCTACTTTTAGTTTTCAGAGGAACATCCAGAATGATTTCCACAGTGGCTATAGTCCCATTAGCAGTTTAATCACTGATTTTTAAATGTACTTAAATATAAGATGAATCCACACTAAAGGATGAATGTAATAAAATATCAATGGTATTAATCTAAAGTTTAAGTATTCACTACACAAATGATCGTTTTTAAAATGTTAAATTTTGGTGTGTATTTTAATAATTTTATAATGAACTGTAGAAGGACTTTTCCTCCTGGCCATGATGAAATAACACTGATTTATCTTCTAGTAGGTAACAGGCAATGTCAAGAGTAGTAAATGAATGGATGGCCTCTAACATGGCTCTGGTTTTCCTGATAGAAGGACATTTTAGACTGCAAAGCATGAAGTGAGATTCTAAGCAGAGAAGGATGGATGGCTCGTGAGTCGAGGAAACAAACTCTCAGGGATGAACACTCAGAAGTTAAGACAGATTTTTCAAGAAGGATGTCAAATAGAAAAAAGATTCCAGAAGTTTTCTTGAGATTCCCTTGAGTGTTAATCAATACTAAAAATTAGAAGTATAAGCCAGGCAAAGAGCAACTGAGGACCTTTAAGCTAAATGGTTTTCAAAGCTAATACAGCTTTGGAGAGTTTTGAACTATGACCAGCTAAAGTGGCACAGAGGATTCAGGTAAGATCCCAGAGGATCCTTTCTGGTTGTAGAGCTAAACTAGTAAATGAAGACAAAGACAAGATCTGCTAACAAAATAAAGTCACTTTACAGGAAGATAACATAATCTATGTGCTATTACAAGACAAAATTAAATGTCCAGCACCTAATAAAAATTGCTAGATATACCAAGAGGCAAGAAAATATTACAGGGACAGTCAGGAAAATATAGACCACAGGAAACTAAGGGATAAATAGCCCAGTGTTTTTCCACAAATAAATTATAAGGAATAGGAATATGATAAATACTTTAGGGCAAAGCAACATTGAGAACCAGAACACCCAAATTAATGACAATATTCTGGGGCCAGAATTGCAGGAAAGAACCATGGAAATGAGCTTGTATTCTGCAGCTGCTTCTTTCTGCAGATATCAGTTAGTTCTTGAAAAGATGCTTAGCTCTCAGTGGATGGTGCTACTTTTGAGAAATAGGGATGGACAATATGAAACACAAGATAACCACAATATAATGCCAGGCACTTGTCCTCAACAAGGTGAACTGTGAAGCTGTGAAGAGCAGGAGGTTAAGAAGCTTAGCAGAAAGCCTCTGAAAAGGGGAGCTTTTGGCACCTTCATTTCATTCATTTAGCTGTCATGGGGATCACACTGAGGGCTTTGGGCAAGCCAGTCAAGTGCTCTGCCATTCAGCTACACCCCCAGCCTGACAGTCTCATTTTAATGAAGAGACAAGAATTCAGATACGCTAAGGGGAAGGAAGGGCACTGGTCAACATACCACTGGGTATGGGAAACAGTTATGTCCTAAGAATGAACTGTCCTAAGAATAAAGAAAGGTGCTAAGAGCCTCATCAAAACTAACCCAGCCACAACTCAGCTCAGTTCCCAAAAAGGATTATGTTTTTTAGCTACCACTATACATGCCTAGCAAGAGAAGAAGGTAAAGGCTCTGTAGAGAAAATTATTAGGACCTCTACAAATTTTAAGATATGCAACATCCAAACCACTGAAAACAAACTAATACAAAACACACCAGAGAAACAGAGACTCCAGTTCCCTAGATTTTGGAGGCAGAATTTAGAAAAAATATGCCTAGGAAAATATGGAGAAAATAAGTAAGATTCCAAAAGTTCTTACATATATATAAATAGAATCAAGCCAAGTGTTTGGCAGGTCGAGGCAGGAGGATTCCAAATTTGAGTCCAAAATGTGTAACTTAGCAACTGAGACAACTTCCTTCAAATACAAATTACAAAGGGACAGGTATGAAGCTTAGGATTCAAATTCTCAGATGGGGCAGGGGTGGCAACACACTGTTAATAACACCATAATAGGTGAATAGGACATAAATATAATGAAGTTATGATAAATGAAATAGTAGACTGGTTAAAAAGAGTTAAAAGAAAGAAACAGAAGAGAAAATAAACCCAAATATACAATAAAATGTAAAGTGTATGCTGGGCACTGTGATGTCAATTTAATCAGAGCCTTAGCAGGAAAACAGAAAATGGGACAAGAACAGTAGCTTTAGAGGTAAAGGCCAGTTTGCATGAAAACTGGTTAAAAATACCAAACCACAAACTCAAGAAGCTCTATAAAACTGAAGGAGGGAGACCTGACACTGCAGTTTCCTTGCAATTTGGTCTGACGGGCCCATTCTCATGACATCACAGTGCCTACCGTTGATAGCTGGGCTCAGCTACACTCAGTACTCTCAGATCTGTGCAAAAGCAGTGAGGGATGCCCTGAAGACAGATTTCAAGGCAAATACAGAGAAGACTTCTGGCAGCAGCATAAAAACTGTGAAAGTGAAAAAAAGAATAATCAATCCTGATTAGAGCTTAAAATACTGCATTTTAACCCCAAAGATGTGCAGGCACAACTTATGGCAGATTGTAATGCATGTCACTTTGTGGGGGAAAAAAATACTTATCTTGTTCATAAATTAATGATATCAGTAAACCGATGTGTGGTTCACTGCTAAAAAAAATCTCAATCAGGAAGAAAACACAAAGAAAACTGCTGCTACACATATAAAATTTTTTAAATTGCAAGGAAAAGGAGAAACCCGTGAACTAGACCTAAGAGAATTAAACTCACTAGAATGGAAGAGTCAATCTGGATCTGATTCAGACAAATTTTAAAATCATTTACAAAAAACTCAGAAATCTGAACAGACTAAGACTTTGATAATATTATATACATCTTTGGTGGCAAATAATCTCCAACAACTACAGTACAGATATTGCTGCCTGCTTCAAACTTCAGTCTACACTGGCAGTATACCAGAGTAACAGTACTAGACCATTCTACTTGGTAAAGAGTTCTTAGGAAAGTAGAGTTGCAAATAAATATCCCAAGATGATAAATGGAATACAACAGAGAGAAATTCTGAAATCTATGTCAAGTATTTCTTCTTGTATAAAATACTGAAAAAGTAACTATGGAATGGTTAAAAAAATTATAGTCTAACTTTTTATGTGGCACATAAAATGCCAAATACTGTTAATATTAACTACTT
Organism: Hydrochoerus hydrochaeris; assembly: GCA_004027455.1. Classification (NCBI taxonomy): domain Eukaryota; kingdom Metazoa; phylum Chordata; class Mammalia; order Rodentia; family Hydrochaeridae; genus Hydrochoerus; species Hydrochoerus hydrochaeris. The sequence continues at coordinate 5,997 of PVLA01003287.1, read as the reverse complement.
ACCAATCTAGTTATTTAAATACAGAATGACCAAAAACTATGTATCTTTATATGATACTATAACAGGAAATAAAAAAACATTAATTTTACCAAACTTATTTAATAAAGAATTAACTAGTTGAAGTGACCCCTGCCTGAGCAACACTCTGGCTGGTCAGTACATAAACAAACACGCTGCCCAAGTGATGCTTGGGGTAAACTAAGTGATTAAAAAATATGCATGGCTGGGAATATAGATGACTAGTGTGTGTGAGGCTCTGGATTTAACACCCAGCAATACAAAACACCAAGGACAAACAGTAATACATATTTGCAACTCAAAATCAAAACTATATGGATACAGAATGGCAGTTAAAACATAAATGTGAGTACATTAAATAATGTTTCTATATCTTATATTTATTTTAGTATATTACTGAACATCTACTACACCCATCCATAATTTTAGGATGAGACCTGAAAAGTTGGAAAATGTTGGTAAGGGCTTCTTGAAACTTTCTATTTCGGTACTGCCAAGTGCATAAGTACAAAGATCTTACTACAGAGCAGAAAGCAGTTTTTCTAAAATGTTTCTCTAGGAATCCTAGCAGATAATTGTGCTTAGTCCCTTTAAACAGCTTCCTAGTCAAAAAAAGACTGGGAAAACAAAACCAAAGACCTTCTCCTGTAAGTCTAACAACTTTTAGAAAACATTTAATAGTGAATACAATACAACGTGCTCTCCAAATTTACTCATTATATCAGTGAAAATGTATCTCAGAGATACTTTTATATGTCAGTACTTCAAAAACTGTTACTACACTTGCTGCTAAATCTTATATTTGTCTAGAAAGTACATATTGTACCACATAATTATACTTTAATAACCATGTCAACATACTTGGTTTCCAATATAATCCAACATATTTGACATTACAAATTTAAAACATCTATTCAACACTGAAGCCCAAGTTTCTATGAATTTAAAACCAGGTTAGTTTACTACAAGCCTTAGTTGGGCAAGATAATTCAACAATACCAGTACTGTAAATTCAAGACCACCACAGGTAATTCAGCAAGATCTCATCTTGAGATTTAAAGAAAAGAAAAAGAGGAAAAAGAAGGGGGGGGTGCTGGGGGATGGCTCTGAGTTCCAATTCCCAGAATCATAAACAAAAGTCTTGGACAGTGAATAAGAGAAATGACAAAAAAGCTTACGACTTGTAAGAAAACATGGCACCTGTTTCCCATGTGAGTTCACTGTCAAAGAATACAAGCCACACAGCAACACAGACTGCCATGGGGCAATCTACGGACAAGAAAGTGAGAAGAATTAGTTCTCAACAAGGTAGAAAACAGAATTTGAAAGCAATTTAAAAATATATATATTTATTGAAATTACTAAAAAAGATGTCTACAGAAAAACCATATACAACTTATGAATGAAAAGCATATACCATAGTTCAAATACCCAACTGACAGGTTCAACAGCACACTAAACACATGTGTGATGAAAAGAAGGTACAGTATTCAGAGGAAACCACATATAATAAAACGCAGTAAAGCAAAGAAATGCAAAGTATATACAGACATTAAGAAGCAAGCCCTCCCTGAGAATTGGTGCCATGCGTGGGCCACTAGGGAAACAGCCAGATGCTAGCCTTTTCCCGTGAGTCACTGCCATTTGTGGACTACTACAGGGCGAGCCAGATACTAGCCCCTTCTGGCATGCAGGCTGGGAAACAAGAGGCAAACCACCCCCCAGGCCCCCCGCTGTAAATGATTGGCTGATCCAGAGAAACACAGGCTGTGATTGATGGCTATTGAGTTGGAATATAATTTAATGCTTATAGTATTTGTTGTTTCACTAACTTTGCTGGTCTAAAGCCTGTGATCTGATCATCTATTCAGAGGACTGTAATACACAGTGTAGCATCTATGGGGAATCTCCTTCTGGGGGCAGTGGCCATTGTTGATTCCCTATTGTCTTATTTTGAAGTCCTGTATCATTTACATTGTTTTGTTAGGCTGAGTTCTGTTCTGTTTTATTGTATCTAATGGCATGGGCAGCTATTTCAAAGATAACAAGATATATTATGGTAGCCACTTTGGATTTACTATTATCTTGTTTTGAAGTCCTTTATTGCACTCACTATTTCATTTTCATTGGTTTTATTCTGTTCTGTTTTGTTTGATAACTATATCTGAAGGTATCTGCAGGTATTCTGAAGACAGCAGGAGACATTATGGTAACCACTGTTGATTTCCTATTCTTTGAAGTCTTGTGTCACTTATTTGTTTTGATTGCCTTTGTCCTGTTTTGTTTTGCTTGGTTTTATTCTCTTAAAAAAAAAAAACAAAACAGAACTACAGATCAGCGAATGAGAAGATCCACACCAAGCAAGAAACATTTCAGAGCAAGAGAAAAAGAACACTAGCTGTGGTGGCCCATGCCTGTAATTACTAAGTAATTCCAATTACTTAGGACGCTGGGGCAGAAGCATTACAGAGTTGAGTCAGCTTGGGCAACTAAGCAAGACCCTACCTGAAAATAAAAAACTAAAAAGAAAGGATGTAGCTCAGTGTTCCTGAATTCAATTACCAACAGTGGGGGGAAAAATAGTGCAGTGAAAAATATTTTTTAAATTCCAAAAAGACAAGAATTCTCAGAAATGTGGGTAGACATCACCAATTTTCTCACCTGACAGCCCTCATGAGTCTGGAGTTTTTGTTGTTGTTGTTGTTTTGTTTTGTTTGTTTTTCATTTGGTTTTTTGAGATGGGGTCTTACAATATAGTTCAGGTTGGCCTTGAACGCCCAGTGATCTTCCTGAGTACTGGAAGTAAGATGTGTGCCACAACACCCAACCTACCAATCACAATTATGCTTTAAAGACAAAAGTAACAAAATTCTTGACTTATCCAAAATTTAGCCCAGCTTCTGAACCCTTTTCTAGGCCCATCTGTATTCCCTGATACAGTGCTGTAGTGAGCGCCCTCAATCTCAGGACCTGACCACACCCTCATCTCAAAGTGAATGATAGTCTGATCAGTCTGGCGGGCCTGCAGCCAAAAGTCTTTGAAATATCACTATCTTTTTCATTAATAGTAGTAAGAGCTAAACAAAAGGACAGAAAACAATAATGTAGATAAAAAGGCTTATTCAAAGGAAGATAATTAAAAATTTGAAGGAAGCAAAATCAGACCTATAATGGAAGAAAATTCAACAAGGGCTAAAACAAAAACAGCACTGCTTACTGTTGCTAATCTTATGGCTACTGAATACTTGAAATATGAATTGTGTGAATAAGGTACTGAATTTGTTTAGCTTTTATTTGGCTTAGTGATCCATTTTTCTGCAATATTTGTACTTAATTCTACACATATCTCTTATAATTTTACAACCAATCAGGTAAAGTGAAAAAAAAAAGAAAGAAAATGCAAAACAAGAAGCTTAAGAATTGATAAAGAAGGGCTGGTGATTTAGCTCAGCGGTATAAGCGCTTGCCTTGTAAGCATGTGGTTGTGAGTTCGATCCCCAGTACTGATTTAAAAAAAAAAAAAATGAATTCATAAGGTAAGCAGGGCCCTCTTTCTATTATTTCACATCTAAGGTGTACCACAACTAAAGCTGCTAAACATAATTTTGATTCCCTCTACAGTTGCCTACCCCAGTACTGGGGATTGAACTCAGGGCCTTTATCCTCCTGCCTCAACCACCCAGGGTGATGGGATTATAGATTTATACTACTATGCCAGGATTAATGTTAATACATTTTTGTTTAAGGAATTTCATATGATACTCAGTAATTCCTTTACTGTCCAACAAGGTCACCTTAATGAGGTTCCTCTAAAGGTAAAATTCAAGATTTGTATTCAACAGAGTCCCTCCCCTTTTGAAAAGGGCTGATGTTTGATTCGGTAGCTTTACTGGTTCGTAATTCTTTTATTTGTTTGAATGATGAACATACTGATCACAATTTCAAAATTCCCTATCTAGTATCTAATTTCTAAGCAATTCACTTTGGGGTTACGATGAGTAGATGAATCTGCCTGATTCTCATTGCTGACATCTTCTCTAAACACATGAGTTCAAATCATATTAATTCCTGAACTATCACGCAGGAATATACACAGATTTCTGGGGTATGCCAATATAGTATAGTAAGTCATAGCTTCAATACCAGACCTCATGTTCGCAAGACAGAAGACTTTAAGAGATAGCTCAAAAAAGTGCTGGGACTGTAGCTCAGCATGACGGCCTGAGGTTCAATTCCCAGGACCCCTCACTCTCAATTTTTAAGAAAAAAGAAATCGCTATCTTTGTATGTCACAACATGAAAATCAGAATACTGAATCAATATAGCTGAGATTTCTCTCACAGATTATCAACTCTTTAGAAGTACTGGGACCAATCTTAATGGCTTATCAATATCCCCATTAGTGAACTGTGTTAGGTATTATAATATTTCTTCTCATATGTAGATAATGTCTACCATGTTGAACAGTACAAAGAATCAGTTACTAACATAAAGGAATGAAAGTAAGTTTGGTATTTGCTTAATTTAATGTAAAAACAAAACAGAATAAACACATTCTCTTTACTTCCTAAAGTCAGTGGGAAAACTGGGTGGAGGGGATAATGGGGACTGAATTTAGGGCTCTCCATACATATGGCTAGGCAAGTACTCTACTACTAAGATACTTCTCCAGACCACTGGAATAAAGTTTTTAAGGGATAACGGTTATGAGCTAAAAAACTGATACATGGCTCCTCACAAATAAAAATTTCTACTCACTGAAGAACTACAAATCCAATTAAGAACTCAACGAACAGGACATGAAGGTGTGAAAAGGACATGTCAGTCACTAATGAAACTAGTTATCAAAATAAATCTAAATAACAATTGTGTACCTGGCTTTCAAAACTAAATACAAAATTTAAATCTCTATGAAACTAAGGCTTTCAGAATAAAACAAATCAAAATTGGTTATGTTCCACACAAGAAACAAAATACTAAACACACATACACCCCAATAACAACAAAAAAAACCCACCTCAAAGTAGCCAGATGTGATGATACAGATTAGGGAGGGGCCAAACTGGCTGGGAAATTAGGCATGCCCTCTTAGTTACAAGATCCTGGAGCACCCGGCAGAACAGTTCCCAAAGCCCTGCACATGGATTCCTCACAAGTTTTCAACAGGATAGTCTAGTCCTGATGTCAGTCTGAGGCATGGGATCCCAGACTCGCCTCTCAGGACCCACACGTCTAAGTTCTTATGGACTTCCTTGAGATTGGGACAGTATAAAAGGACACAGACACCAAGAAGAGCTTGCTATTGTGGTCTTCCTCACTATAACCCACTCTGCTTCCTGTGCAAGGGTGTACTTTCATCTTGCTTATCCTCGTTTACTCCATCCAAGCTTGCTCTGTAGAGCCAGTTTCTCCCTCACTCTTCACTCTTACTTTTTCAAATAAACTTTGACACATTTTGCTCATTTTGTACAATTCCTTGTTTGATATGAGAAGAACCTGGAATCCAACTCCGGAAGGACAAGAGAGCAACCTAAAACCAGGTAACATTTACTTGGTGATCACTTTTAGAAGGATACACAGTGGTACATATTTGTAATCCCAGCACTCAGGAATACAAGGCAGGAGGATGGTTTGGAGTTCAAAGCCACTCTAGCCTATGTAGGAAGACCTTGTCTCAAAATTTAGCTCAGAGGTATAAGCGCCCCTGGCAAGCACAAAGTTGTGAATTCAATCCCCAGTACCAAAAAACAAAAACAAAAACAAAACAAAACAAAACACCTAAATCAAAACAAAGCAAACAGAAACCACCAAAACGCTGAAAAGTAAATGGATGAAAAAAACCATACATACATATGCGTGGTTGTGTGCCCTACTAAGAGGGTATGATGTAAAAGTCTAATTTATAGACCCTAATGAAAAATTCAAAGTATTAATATAATAAAGTACATACATACATACATATAAAATAGATCAGAAATA
>PVLA01003286.1:97547-220341 GCA_004027455.1 Hydrochoerus hydrochaeris | reverse complement strand
ATCTAGAGGGCCTCCAGCAACCCCCCTGGAGTCTCCACCCTCGACTCCATATTGAGCATTACATAAAGACATACACATGTGAACTACACAAATTACAATTATCAGTACAAAACATTTCAAGATCCCCGTGCCCAATTCCCACATGCGGCGTCCTTTTCCTGGAGAAGCGATTGTCACAAGGCGTGGATGGACTAGGACGCGGCATGGACAGAAAAGGGCGCCGCACAAGCTATTGTGAACCACATTCAGGTTGACTCCCTTCCCCACGCTGGAGAATCAAGCTCGCTCCCTGGGGAAACCTGTGCAGGCTGGAAGCACAGTTCTGCACTTGGATTTTGCTGGGGAAATGCTAGCCTTCTGACTGCCTAATCAGACTCAGCTCCCCGGCAATCCACCTAGTGCTGGCTCCTCCAAAGCTGTTAGCTCTGTGTCCAGCTGCAAGACGGGAACCATGAGCTCTGGTTCTTTGTGAACTAAGGCTCCTCCTTCCCTCCTGGACTGAGTCTAAGCACGGTCTAGGTACCAGCATTAAAACTGGCTTTGTTTTCATAACCAGGGGATCCGTGGATACAATATAGAAACCATCTTTAGTTCTAACTCTGGGAATAGAAAATTCATCCTTAGTCACATGAAGAAAACCTGATATAAATTTATCAAAGGCTTTTCCATTGTGGAAGTCAGAGGTTAGTGTCTAAAATCCCACACAAGCCCAGGCTTGCTGTCATGTTTTAAGTACCTTCTTAGTCATCGGCAGAACTTAAACTTTGGACTTACTGGTGGTAGACTGAGTTTTTACTGGAAATATGTTGTTGCTTCAACATTGAATCATTGGCTTTGCCTGGAAGCCTTGCATAAGATAGGTAACATACTGATGAAAGATAGATCTGTGTTCCTTGCATTTCTTGTGTTCATATTGTTCAGTCTCCCATAATTATAACAGAACGCCAGAGGGCAAGAACTTACAAAGAAAAGTGTTTTATTTGATTCAGGATTCTGGAGGTTCAGGGCATGGTGCTGACATCACACTGGCTCTGTGAGGACTTCATGGCTGACAGTGAAAATACGAGTACGAGGGGTCAGACAGAAAGTCAGAAAGCTAAGGGAGGGTTGGGCTTATCCTTTTACAGCACTCCTCTCCCTAGAACCAGCTCTGGGTTACATAAGCATGCCTTAGTCCTTATGAGCCTCCCCAGTGACCCACGGACCTCCCAGTAGGACTCACCTCTGATCTCAACACACTGAGAACTGCACCTGCAACACATGGACCCCTGGGGACAAACCACAGTGTATGCCCTACAAAGAACCAATCAGGAATTGGAGCAAAGATTTAACTACAGCAGTGATTGCATATTTGTTAGTCATGAAACACGGAAATGACCATAGTGGCCAGTCATTGGGAATAAGGTAATTGATGGCACATTCTTGTAATGGAATGCTCTCAAGTGAATTTAACACGATGATGTAGAAAAGCATTTAATGTGGACACTGTCGACTCATAGATGCTGACTGCCCATCCACCACAGATTATAGCACTTGTATTTCCCTAATGGGACAAGAATAAAGTTGTGATTTTCTTCCTAAGATTATGGATATTTTTCTTCAACCAATATTATTAGTTTTGCAATAAAACGTTTTACAAAAGGTATTAAGGAAACACTTCCTGAGTTCCTCCAGCAATGCAATTGCAGTGGAATTGGGGTGTCTCCACCTATCTGCTTTGTCTTCCCAGAGCCCTTGGGGCTCTCAGCTGGGAAACAACCAGGTCACTGCAGGCTACCTTGCCATTGATGCTTGCGTGGCACCTGTGCTGTACCTGAGCAGAGGCACTTGTTGAAACCTATAGCTGGAGTAAATCCCATCAGTCTATTCCTGATTGCTGGTATAAGGAAGGAAAAAGCATTTAAGAAATTAATTTCATCTCTTGTCAGCTAGAGGACCAGAAAAGAGCACTTCCTGTCAATTTTAAATGGAATTTTGATAGGATTCTTTCTGAATATTTCAGAGATGCTTTTGAGGGAAAAAAAGAAACCAACTTTCGTGGTATCCAGCTGTAGCCTCCTGTGAGCGAGCACCCCACGTTCTGTACATCTCCCTGTTGGAAGACTCCTAGTCTGTGGCTGTGGAAACTGAAGTCAAGTCAGACAAGTGACAGAGGCTCTCTCCTGAGTCTCCAAGAACATATTGTTTCTGTCTGTTTGGCTGAGTAGCCTTGGAAACCCTCACTTTCTGGGTAACCTGTTTTTTTGTGGCCTGACATTGAGAAATGGTTGATCAAAGGGTGCACCAAACTTTCCACAGAGATGCTCCTGTCAGAATGAGTTACAGGTTGGCTCTTAGTAAGAATCCGGCTCTTTGTTTCACATGAATGTTAAGAACCTTTCTCACAATGGGATTGAGTTAATTACAACAACAATAGCAACATTTCCACTTGGTGGGTGATTTTGCAGTGTGCAGGCTGCTGCAGGCAGGATGTTTCAGAGCAGAGCTGCTTGCTCACGTGCAACAGGCTCCCTCGCGGCTCTTCCAGCCTGCGGAGTGTTTCTTACGCGTCCTTCCCTTCATTCATGTTCTGTAGCACAGCTCTGCAAAACCAAAATCTTGTGCTAGTTTCATTGGAAACTTAGAACGGCCAAAGACCTTCTTGAGATGGAGATGCAGCCAGCGCCATCGGGCAGGAGGGAGGGAACCAGCTTGTCCACCCTGTGACTCGTGAGAGCCTCACTCCTGGGGGAGGCTCAGGCAACACTGCTTTTCTGCTTTGTGGTCTGAAGTAAAAGATCTTCTAAATCTCTGTGACAGACAACAGATAAGTTCCCCACCTTATGAGGCAGCCAGAGGCTAGGAGAGAAGCAAGCCCAACAGGGGGCCACCTCACCTTTTCGTCCCCCTCCTGAGGCCCGGGCTAATGAGCAGGTGTTACTCACTCTTCAGACCTAGAGGCAACCAGAATGACCCTCAGAAGTAGAAGGGACTCATGAATTGTTTTCTCAGGGAGACACACTTCTCAGTAGTAAAGACAATGCTCTGCTGGAGAATGCCTGGACTCGGTGTCACGCTGCAGCGGAAGAGTACGAGATGAAAGAATGTACACCACTTATCCCACTTCTGTGAAGTTTTATCTGACAGTGTGTTTGAACTACCTTGAGAGAAAGAAACTCAGTCAGCTTGCCTGGTGCAGAGGATGCCCAGGAACTGTAGAGATGGTTGGGCACGAGCCACACTACATTTGACTGGTGTGATGCTTATATGGATTTATACGCATGCCAAGAGCCATCCAACTTCTACTTGGAATCTGTGTGTTTCCTATGTATGTTACATTCCGGTAAGGAAAAAGAATGTATTTATTCTTTTAAATGCTTTACCTGACTGCTGTCTTTTAAATGTCCCCAGAAAAACTCAAGCTGAAATTGAATGGCAAGCGTGAAGTAGTAAGAGGACTGAAACAATCTGGTCATTATTTGGAGGTGGGGCCTTTGGGAGGTTTCTAGGATTAGATGAGGTCATGGCGGGGTGTGAAGGCCTTTGTAGTATTATAAAAAGAGGAAGAGCTCTGAGCAGGTGTCCTGGGTGTGTCTCACCATGCAGAACCCCCTATTACCTTGGGGTCCTGCAATGTGTCCCCACCAGCATTAAGGATGGCAGCAGACACGGCCGCTCTTGAACTTCCCTTTTGTTGATTCATTGTAATATTTCTTGTGTCATTAGGGTTTTATTCAGAAAACCTTTGCCTATGCTTATGTCTTCAAGAGTCTTACTTATTTTATCTTCCAGCACATTAAGTGTTTCTGTTTTAGCATTTACATATTTGATTTATTTTGATTTTAGTTTAGTAAATGGTGAAGTATATGGGCCTAAACCCAATCTTATATATGTGGATAGCTAGTTTTTCCAGCACCATTTATTAAAGAATCTATCTTTCCTCCAATATAAGTTTTTGGCCTCTTTTTTTTTTTTATTTAAAGAGAAAAAAAAAACAGAAAATAAGGGATGCAATAATACAAAATTCCAAAAAAATGAGATAAACTAAAATAAACACTAAGAAATCACTAGATGACAAATTACATACTGTCATCTTAGAAATAGTTGTTCAAGTTACAGAATTAAAGAACACAAAGTGGACATTCAAACTGTGAGTCTGCGAACAGTTCTTCTCAACGATCCAACATAAACTTAATAATATGGTTATCAATCCTATGCCCTTAAACATACATGCAGTTATATTCTTTAGAGCACTTCCTTTTCCTCTCTTTTTTACAACAGCAATTATACATTTTTAGCTTTATTACTCCTACATTTCTTATTAATTTTTACACTAGAAACACAGTGTGATATTTATAAATATGATTCTTATTTATTTCACTTATGAGAATAGGCTTAAGTTGCCACCATTTGCCTATGAAGGCCTCAAGATCATCCCTTTTTATAGATAATTAATATTTAATTGTATAAAAATAACACATCTTTTTCATCAACTGCATCAAAATGCAGTTGATGGGCATTTTGGTTGTTTCCAAGATTTAGCTATTACAAATTGTGCTGCTATGAACAAGGGGGCACATATGTCACTGTGATATGACCTTTTCAGGTTTTCTTGGAAAATACCCAGGAGGGGAATAGCTGGGTTGAATGGAACTTCCAATCCTAGTCTTCTGAGAAATCTCCATACTGATTTCCATAGTGGCTTCACCAGTCTGCACTCTCAGTAACAGTGGAGCAGTGTTCCTTTTTCCCCTCAGCCTTGCCAACATTTGTTATCAGGTTTTTTTTTTTTGTACTGGGGATCGAACTCATGACCTTGTGCTTGCCTGGCAGGCACTTAAGCCACTGAGCTAAATCCCCAGCTATCAGTTGTTTTCTTGATGGCAGCTATTCTTTCCGGAGTGTGATGAAATCTCAATGCTGTTTTAATTTGCATTTCTCAAATGACCGGTGATGGTGAACATTTCTTCATATATTTATTTGCCATTTGTACATTTACATCTGAGAACTGTGTTTTCATCTCAGATGCCCATTTTTGGAGAGGGTCTTTGAATTTAGGGAGCTTGATGTTTTTCAGTTCTCTATATGTTTTGGATATAAGTCCTTTGTCTGAGGGGTTGCTGGCTCAAATTCTTTCCCATTCTATGGGTTTTCTTTTCACTCTGTTGATGCTTTCTTTTGAAGTGCAGAAACTTTTCAATAATACGAGATCCCAGTTGTTGATTCTTTGGAGTATTTCCTGTGCAGTTTGTGTTTTGTTCATGAATTTTCTGCCTACCCCTATGTCTCCAAGACTTCTACCTACCTTGTCTTCATGTAGATTTAGTGTTTCTGTTTTAATATTTAGATTCTTGATCCATTTAGACTTTAGTTGTGTGCATGGTGATAGGCATGGATCTAGTTTCAGTCTTTGGCATGTGGAGAGCCAATTTTTCCATCATCATTTATTAAAAAGGCTATCCTTCCAGTGAACATTTAGCCCCTTTGTCAAATATCAGGTGGCTGAGTGTCTTTGTAGTTGTGCTTGCATCTTCTAATCTGTTCCACTGATACTCAGGTCTATTTCTTTGCCAGTACCATGCTGATTTTATCACTGGGCTTTGTAGTATAGTTTCAAGTCAGGAATTGATATGCCTCTGTCTTGCCTTTGTTGCCCAGAATTGCCTTTGCTATTCTAGGTTTCTTCTATTCCAAATGAATTTTAGGAGTGTTTTCTCTAAGTCTGTATGGTATGTCAATGGTATTTTGATTGGGAGTGTGTTAAATCTGTATAACAGTTTTGGTAGTATGACCATTTTCACAATGTTGGTTCTTCCTAGTCAAGAACAAGGAATATCCTTCCACTTTCTAATATCCTCTTCAATCTCCTTTTTTAACGTAGTATAATTTTCAGCATATAGGTCTTTTACATTCTTAGTTAGGTTGATTTCCAAGTATTTCATTTTTTTAGATGCTATTGTGAAGGGTGATATTTCCATAATTTCTTTCTCAGTGAGATTTTGTTTGTGTACAGGAATGCTATTGATTTTTGAGTGTTGACTTTGTATTCAGCTATGCTGCTGAATTATTTATTACTTCTTGTACTCTTTTAATGGATTTTTTGGGATCTTCCATCTAGAGTATCATGTCATCTGCAAATAGTGATAATTTAACTTCTTCCTTTCCTGTCTTTATTCCTTTTATTTCTCTCTCTTGTCTGATTGCCCTGGCTAGTGTTTCTAGTACTATATTGTATAGGAGTGGTGATAGTGGACATCCTTGTCTTGCTCCTGATTTTAGTGTGAAAGCTTTCAGTTTTTGTCCATTTAGTATAATGTTGGCTGTTGGTTTGTCATAGATGGCCTTTATAAGATTGAGGTAGACACCGTGTATTCTGAGTTTCTGATGGGTTTTTTTCATGAACATGTGTTGGACTTTGTCAAAAGCTTTTTCTGCATCTATTGGGATGACCATGTGGTTTTTGTTTTTGGCTCTGTTGATGTGGTGTATTATGTTTATTGATTTGCATATGTTAAACCATCCCTGCATTCCTGGAATGAACTCCACTTGGTCATGATGTATAATCTTCTTGATGATTTGCTGCATTCTATTTGCCAGTATTTTGTTGAGAATCTTTGCATCAATGTTCATTAGTGATATTGGCCTACAGTTCTCTTTTTTGATTGGATCTTCCTCTGGTTTTGGTATCAGAGTAATACTTGCCTCCAGGAATGATTTAGGGAGGATTGTTTTTTTCTCAATTTCATTGAAGAGTTTAAGGAGTATTGGCATCAAATCTTTTCTAAATTTCTTGTAGAATTCAGCTGTGAATCCATTGGACCTGGGCTTTTCTTTGTTGGTAAGTTTTTAATTATATTTTCAATTTCAATAGCTAATATTGGGTTGTTCAAAATTGCTATATCTTCTTGGTTGAGCTTTGGTAGTTCATATATTTCTAGAAATCTGTCCATTTCCTCTGTGTTTTCCACTCTATGTGAGTAGAGATTTTCAAACTAGGTATTCATGATCTTTTGAATTTCCATAGGATCTGTAGTAATTTCCCCCTTTTCAGTCCTTATTGTGTGAATTTGGGTTTTTTCTTTTTCTTTATGAGATTAGCTAGAGGTTTGTCAATTTTGTTTATTCTCTCAAAAAACCAGCTTTTGATTCATTAATTCTTTGTATTGTTTTTTAGTTTCAATTGCACTGATTTCTGCTCTAATCTTTACAATTTCCTTTCTTCTATGAGCTTTGGGTTTAACTTGCTCTTCTTTTTCTAGAAGCTTGAGATGAAGAATTAGGTTGTTTTTTTGTGCTCATTCTGTTTTCCTGATATGGCTATTTATTGCTATATATTTCCCTCTTAAGATTGCTTTCATTGCATCCCACAAGTTATAGTATGTTGTTTCTGCATTTTCATTGAATTGTAGGTATTGCTTTATTTCTTCTTTAATTTCATCTGTAGCCCACTGGTTGTTCAAAAGGCTGTTATTTAATTTCCATGTATTTATGCAGATTTTACAATTTAATTTTTTTGCCATTAATTTCCAATTTCAGTGCGCTATGGTCAGAGAGTATGCATGGGATAATTTCAATACCTTTGCAGTTACTTAAGAATGTTTTATGGGATAATATATGGTCTATTTTGGAGCATGCCCATGTGCAGCTGAGAAGAATGTGTATTCTGATGTGGTTGGGTGGAACACTCTGTAAATATCTATTTAGTCTAATTGTTCACAGGTATGATTCAGTTCTATTATTTCTTTGCTGACTTTTTGTCTAGTTGATCTATCTTTTTGTGACAATGGGGTGTTAAGGTCCCCTGTTATAATTGTGTTCTTGGTCTGTGTATTTGGTTTTTCATGTCCATTAGTACCTGTCTTATATAGTTGGGTGCTCCTATATTTGGTGCATATATATATTTATAATTGTTAGTTCTTCCTCTTGAATTTTTCCACTAATGAGTATGTAGTGACCTTCTTTGTCTCTTTTAATCATTTTTGGTTTGAAGTTCACATTGTCTGCAAACAGAACAGTTACCCCTGCTTTTTTCTGGGTTCCTGTTGCATGGAATACTGTTTTTCATCCTTTGACTTTTAATCTATGAGTTTCCTTTTGGGTCAAATGTGTTTCTTGTAGATAGCATATTGTGGGATCATGTTTCTTGATCCATTCTGTCAGCCTATTTCTTTTGACAGGTGAATTGAGGCCATTTGCATTTATGGATAACACTGATACATACTGGCTCAACTTTGCCATGTTATGTTCCAGTTGTTTGCTTTCTGCTTTTAACCCTTATTTAATTGCTTATCCTACCTGGAGGTTTCTTTCTGTTGTTGTTCTGGGGATTGTGATCATTTTTATCTCTATCTAGTATGTCTTTCAATACTCTTTCTAGTGTTGGCTTGGTGGACATGAATTTCTTCAGTTCTGGGTTGAAAGTTGTTTTCTTTCAGGGCTCTAAATACCTCACTCCAGGCTCGTCTTGACTTGAGGGTTTGTGCTGAAAAGTCTGCTGTGATTCTAATGGGCCTTCCTTGATAGGTGAGATGTGTCTTTTCTCTAAAAGCTTTTAGTATTCTGTTTTTATGCTGTATGTCTGAGACCTTAATTCTTATATTTCTGGGTGTATATTTATGTTGGTTGTGACTGTTTGGCATTCTATATGCCTCACTTATCTGCATATCAGATTTTTTTCCCCATGTTTGGGAAATTTTCTTCTATTACTTCTGTGAATATTTTGGCTACGTCATTTGCATTGACTCCTGCCTTTTCATTGATGCCTAATAATCTTATATTTTTTTCTCTTGGCATCATCTTGAAGCTGTTGGATTGTCACTTCATGCTGCTTTGTTATTTTTAAAAGTTCTATCCTTTCATGATCACTAATTGTGATCCTGTCCTCAAGGTCGAAATCCTATCCTCAGCTTCATTTAAACAGTTTTGCACACTTTGAATAGAATTTTTTGTTTCTTGGATGTTTCTTTGAGTTTGTTTCATGAATTCTGCGTGTTTTCCATATTGTTAATTCAAGGTTTCAATCAGTGTCCCATGCTCTTGTACTTTTTTCTCTATTTCTTCTTTAGCTGTGCTCAGCAACTCCTTTACTAAGGTTATTTCTATCTTTACATGAGAGAGTACTTCTAATTTGATTTCCTCTATAGCCTCATGGAATTGTTTTGTTATTTCACTCACTATCTTTTCAGAGGTTTCTGGTGTGTTACTTTTGACGTCCTCTATTTCAATGTCTTCTGTACTTGCTCCTGGTGTATTAGGTGTTTGAGATTGCATTTTGCTATTTCCTTTTGCCATTTTCCCCTTTTGAGTTAATATTTGGTCCTTCAATCCCACTAGTGTCAACTGTTGGTAGTATGTATCTTTTGGTCCTAATGTAAGGTTAATATTTGTCCAATTGCTGGGTCCCACAATGAAGAGGTGAGCCAGTCACCTGACTTCCCACTGCAGGACCTGTTGGGTGAGTTCTATATTCTTCCTTGGCTGTCAAGTCTAGTAGTATTGATGTAAGTCAACTTTTAGTTCCTGCAGTTACTTTATCTTCAGGTTATTCCAGGTCACCAAATCTCCCTGTCTATAGTATTTGTGTTAGCTGAAGCCCTATTGTGTCCCTATTGTGTGCTTGTGTGTCTCATAAGCCCTTTTGATTTTCTCCAATTTGGGGGAGTCCTTATTGGCACACTCTTCACTCTGCCTGGTGTTTTCTGTGTGCAGGAAGGAGTCACCCCCACTCTTGTCAGGCTCACTAAGGTCTTACAGTTAGTTGGAGAGAGCTTTACTAGTGGATCTATTTACCCACAGTACACTTCTATTTTAGGAACATACTCACCAGACTGACTGGAGCCTGCCAAGATCTTCCATTTGGGTGAGGCAGTCATTGAATCTCCCCTCAAGCTAGCTCAGTTAATCCGCTGTAGTCCAAGGTTTTGGGAGAAAGGGTGAGAGCTCTGGCTGGAGTTCCCTGATGCCCAAAGGTCATCTGCAGAGAAGGCAGGGCTGCAAGAGAGGCCAGAGTCTAAACCAGCCGGGCGCCTCTGGCTGGAGTTACTGGGTGCTGCCGGGTGGTTTCTGCGGAGGAGGTGGGCTGCCTTTGGCCTCTTTCAAAGATCTAATAGTTGATTCTGTCTCATATATTCTGTTCCATTGATATATGTTCCTGTTTTTATGTCAGTACATGCTGTTTTGTTGCTGTAACTTTATAGTATAAGTTCAAATCTGGGACTGTGATGCCTCTTGCTTTGCTTTTGGTTCCCAGCATTGCTCTTGCTATTCTGTGTCTCTTTTGTCTGGTTCTGTATGAGTTTTTGGATTGTTTTCTCTAGATCTGTGAAGTATGCTGTTAGTATTTTGATTGGAATTTCATTAAATCTGTGTATCAGCTTTGGAAGAATAATGATTTTGGTTATATTAGTTCTGTATATTTGGGAACTTGGGATACCTTTCCATTTTCTCATGTCCTCTTCAATCTCCTTTATCAGAGTGAAGTTATTTTCATGGTATAAGTCTTTCACTTTCCTTGGTTAGGTTATTTCTGAGTATTTAATTTTTCTTGATGATATTGTGAATAGTATTTTTTTCCTAATTTTGTTCTCAGTGAGTTCATTGTTGGTGTAGAGCAATGCTGTTTATTTTTGTGGATTGATCTTGCATCCTGTTTGTGCATTTGGCTATTAATTCTAGGAGTGTTTTTGTGACATATTTTTGGGTTTTGTATGCAGAGCATCATATCATCTGCAAATAACAATACTTAGACATTTTCCTTTCCAATACATATCACTTTTATTTCTTTGTCTTGTATGATTACTTTGGCAAATTTTCTGAGGACTATGTTGAAAAAGAGTAGTGACGGGAGAGATCTTTGTCTAGTTCCTGTTTTAGAGGGAAATTTTTCAGTTTTTCCCCTTTAATATGATGTTGATAGTAGGTTGGTCATAAGTAGTTTTTATCAGATTGAGAGAAAGTCCTTCTATACCTATTTTCTTCAGGTTTTTAAAAAATCATGAGTAGATGCTGGGTTTTGTCAAAGGCTTTTAAAGTATCTGTTGAAATTTTTTCTCCTTTCTTCTGTTTATGTGATGGATTATACTTATTGATTTGCATATATTGAACCATCCTTCATCCCTGGAATGAAACATACTTGGTTATGGTGAGTGATCTTTTTGATGATTTGTTACATCCTGTTTGCCAGTATCTTTCGAGGGTTTCTTGTATCTGTGTTCATTAGAGCAACTGGCTTGTAGTTCTCTTTTTTGATCAAATCTTTTCCTGGTTTTAGAATGACATAAGAGTTATAGGAAAATAGTGGAGCAGTGAGCAACAGAGAGAGAACTTCTCTAAGTTTGGTGTCCAGACCCTGAAATATAGCAACATGAGGGAGAGCAGGAAGAGAGAGGTGGGTCCCATGGACACAGGAAGGATTTGAACTAAGACTTGAAGCCCATGGACAGAGATCATTCAAGAATCCAGCAAAGATAAGAAAACCAGGGGCAGTGTTCCTGAAGGATGGGGAGAAACAGCAGGAAAGCTATGAAGTCCATGTACAAAGAAGCCATGTAGCCTCTACCCCCTGCATAGGTTGAGGTCCTACTGGCCAGAGAAATAAAAAATAAAATAAAATTTAAAAAAAAAAACAGCAAGGAAGGAATGCAGTTCCTACAATCCGTGTGTTGGTGGAGACCCTACTGGCTGGGGAGAAGCAGCAAGGAAACCATGTAACCTTCCTGTGTGCCCGTAGAAGCCCCATCAGCTGGGGGGAAGCAGCAAAGAAGCTGCTTTCACCTCCTGCCTCCCCGCTTCACTCCAGTAAGCAACCGGAGGGGACACAGCTGAGACGATAATAACTGAAATAAGGAAGAAACCTGACATTTATGCTGTTTGATTGACTTTGCAGGCCTGGGCCCAGTAAGTAGCCTGAGCAACTAATTTGAGGATAAGATTATGCAATATAGTAATGATTGTGAATTTCCTACTGTCCTATCATTGTTTTATTTTATTGTTCTGTTGTGCTCCTTTTAAAATAAAAAAGAATAGAATGACATTAGAAATGAAGGTAGGATTCCTCCTTCTATTTTAATTTTATTAAAGAGTTCAGGGAGCATTGCATCTTCCCTGAAGTTCTTGTAGAGTTTGGCAGTGACTCCGTCAGGTACTGACCTTCTCTTGGTAGGTTTTTAAAACTACTGCTTCAATTTTATTACCTGCTATTGGATTATTCAGAGTTTTTAAGTCTTCTTGGTTTAGATTTGCTAATTCATGTATATCGGTAAATCTATCCATTTCTTCTGAGTTCTCCAATTTATTGGCATATAGGTTTGTGAAGTTGTTGCTAATAATCTCCTGGATTTCAGTAGTACCCACAGTGATTTCACCCTGTTTATTTCTAATTGCAATGGTTTGGGGCTTCTCTTTCCCTTTTTCCAGTGAGATTGGCTAAGAGTTTGAGCACATTATTTATTCTTTCAAAGAACTAGCTCTTGGGTTCTTTGATTCTTTGTATTGTTTTTGAAGTCTCTATTTCATTCATTTCTGCACTGATCTTTGTAACTTCTCTCCCAGCAGTAGTCCTGGATTTGCATTGTATCTGTTTTTCTAGGACCTTGACTTGCATGTTTAGGTTATTCATTTAGACCCTCTCTGTTTTTCTGATGTGGACATTTACAACTGTAAACTTCTCTTTTAGGAACTACTTTCACTGGGTCTCATAAATTTGGGTACCTTGTACTGGTACTGTCACTTGGTTCTGGGACCTAATTTCTTCCTTAATTTCTTCTGTGGCTCATTGACTAGTAGTGTGTTTTTAAATTTCCATGTACTTGTGTAATTTTATGGTTTCTTTTGCAATTGATTTCTAGTTTCGTTGCACTATGGTCTGATAATATGTTGGTAAAATTTCATTTCTTTTGCATTTACTTTGTGTGCTTTGCTGGTTAGTATGTGGTCTATTTTGGAGAAAGTTCTATGTGCTGCTGAGAAGAATGTGTATTCTGTTGTTGGATGGAATACTCTGTGTATATTTATAAAGTCTGCTTGTTTGAAGATTTGGTTCAATTCTTCTATTTGTTGATTTTTTTTCTCTAACTGATCTATTTGTGATGGGAGGATATTGAGGTTGCTCAGTGTAATTCCATTGATGTTAAGCTGATCTGTTATGTCTATTAATGTTTGCTTTATAAACTTGGTTGTGTCAGTGTTCAGTGCATTTATATTTATAATTATAATCTCTTTTTCTGTTGAATAGTTCCATTAACCAATATGTAATGTCCTCCTTTGCTGCTTCTGATCCCTCTTGGTTTAAAGCCCACTTTATCTGAAAGTAAAACAGCACTCTTGGTTGTTTTTGGGTTTCTGTTGCATGGAGTACTGTTTTACAACCTTTGGTTTTTAGTTTATAAATTTCTTCTTGGGGTAAATGTGTCTCTTTATACTGCATACCATAGAATTTTGTCTCTTAATCCATTCTCCCAATTGTGTCTTTTGATTAATGAACTGAGATCACTTACATTGAGAGTCATCACTGATAGGTACAGACTTATTCTTGTTCTTGCCTTATTTTCCTGCTGCCGATTTTCTTTCTTCCTCTTCTACTTGATTGCTTGTCTTGCCTGTTTCATTCTTTCCATTGCCTGCTGGAGCTTAACACAAAATTAAGTAACAGGTTGTATCAAGTAGCTTTCTCAGATCATGTGATTATCAGCCCCATATGGGACACTGAGTCAATAAGTTGTTCTTGAGTTCTGAGCCACTATTTAAATGTGAACAATCACCTCCTTTGCCCTCACTCCAGTATGTTCAGGGTGATTTAGTCCTTCCTGCCATGCTGTGTCCTTGTTGGCTTTCAATTTCTTCTTTGTAAGCATACCTGAGTTTTGGAATTGTTCTATAGTTGGAAATCAGTCTCTATAGGAAAGTGTGTGTGATAAGCCCTTTGTAGTGCCCTAGCAGCCTAATTAAATTACAGAAATGTAAAAGCAATTAGGTGGGAACTTTTGCAAAATGAATACAAGTTAGTAATCTGTGTAGTTACAGAGAACTTGTCACTTAGAACCAACTGCTTGGTTATGTCAATTTTACTAATTGAAAAAACAAATCAAAGAAATTTCTCCATACCTCCTGACTTCAATATTCTTAGCTGATACCCTTAGGCTTCTTCAGCCTATGATTTGTTTATAATCATAATTTCTGCCCTCCCCCTCTTTTTGCAAACCAATGGGAAATGAATGAGAAGCATTAAAGCAAACTTTGAACTTCATCGAAATTAAGAAGCACTCATATTTGGAGATATAATACTGGGTAAATAGTTCTGGATTTGTGAATCCTTTGAGATTAGTGAAAAGTGAACCAGTGGGAAAACTGAGAGAGAGAGAGAGAGAGAGAGAGAGAGAGAGAGAGGTCTTCGAATTTCATGTGTACAGGATTTCCAAAATAAATGTCATGGGCTTGGCTTAAAACAGGTCAGATTAGCATTTTTGCCAACTATGGGTGGCTAAGTGGAGAGTAAACTGTGAGAATAAGCAGTCTCTAGCTTCCATATCTGCTAAAGAGCAGTAAAGAAATCAGCTGTGTCCCAGACTCATTTAAACAGCTTCACTGGGAGGAGGGAAGCACCCAGACAGCCCAGAGCTACTTGATTTCACAGGGTGTTAATGGTAAGATTTGTGGAGGCAGCAGCCTCAAAGCTCACTGCCTGGTGCTTACCATTATCCTTTCTCAGTGGCTCAAGAATTATATTCCTGATCAGCGATTCCTGAGCTCTGCATCATGTTGGGATTTTGGGTGCTGGGAGAATAGGTGGCCCACTCGCTGCCCTGGTAAGCTGCTGGGGGCCTGCCAGTGCGCGGGCTAAGGATCAGACATCGATCCATAACCTCCCCCCTTAGCAAGTCAGCACCGGCGGTCTGAGTATCTCTTGGGAGGATGAATGTATGCAGCGTGGCAAGTAAGGGGGATTTCCTTCTACCATCTCTTTGAAGGCAAATATGTTTATCACTGTTTTACTCAGTTTTGATTAATGGTACTGCTTTATTTAGTATTCTATTTTTATAAGTTTGATATTTCCTTTCATTTTCCTCTACCTGATTGAAAGGTCAGCTAATGTGAACAGAATGGGCTGTACTATTGAGCCCATTGCTCGTGTCCTGGTGATCTGCTGTGAGGTTCTGTGGTAGTTTCACTACACTGCGGGTCGCATGGGTTTGTTCTATCTTGTTCTGCTGTATTTTGTTACCTTCAAAAAAAAAAAAGTAGATAACAAAGTAACAAAATACCTCCAAAAATCTCTCAACTCCACCAAAGCTGATCCATGGATCATGGATGAGGAGAAACTCAAAAAAAGGCAACAGAATTATATAAGGTGATTAAAAGTATATAACAACAACAAAACAAGTCAGTAAGGTACTGAGCAACCTGAAACAGGATATAACTAAAAAGAAGAAAAGAAAGTGCTCTAGAGGATATGGCTGCATGTATGTTTAAGCGTGTAGGATTGATAACCATGTTGCTAAGTTGTTACTGGATCATTGAACTTCTTTGCAGTCTCACTGTTTGAATGTCCACTTTGTATGCTTTAATTTTGTAACTTGA
The DNA here is from genome assembly GCA_004027455.1 of Hydrochoerus hydrochaeris. Classification (NCBI taxonomy): domain Eukaryota; kingdom Metazoa; phylum Chordata; class Mammalia; order Rodentia; family Hydrochaeridae; genus Hydrochoerus; species Hydrochoerus hydrochaeris. The sequence continues at coordinate 204,789 of PVLA01003286.1, read as the reverse complement.
ACAACTAGGTCTAAGAAGACAATATGTAATTTATCAACTAGTGATTTCTTACTGTTAATTTTTTTCTGAAATTGTGTATTGTTTCTACCCTTTTTTCTGTTTTGCTTTTTTTCTCTTTAAAAAAAAAAGAATAATATTCCTCTTCTCAGTTCAAGGAAAGACAATATTAAAAAGGAGTCACTGTGAGACTTAAGTAAACATGTTGCATTTAAAAAAATATATACAAACACACATGTGCATACACACAGATGAATAAAATATGTCAGAAACCTTACCAAAGCAGGTGACAACTAAGATGGCATATATTTCGAAGAAATCATCTGATATCACATAGTGATACCAAAAACACACACACCAATTAACCTTGTAATTCAACCTGTAGAATTGCTCTGTACAACACAGCAGTCACTAATAATCAAAGTATAGAGGAACCAAGTAGCTAGAATTATAATCAAAAAAAGGGATACTCATTTCAGTTATTGGAAAATATTTGAGTGCATTTAGAACAACTTGGCTGGGTGAATTTACTTTTCAACTTTAAATTTTATGAAATTTAAGCACAGACTAAGTAATATCAGTAAAAATTTTGTTGTGATAATCATCCAATAATCATAAACAATCATATGACAACAATGTAATAAATATCCTTGTAATAAAATAATTGGTGCCTCAATTAAGAGATGCATATCAAATTTTGAAGACTTAGTTTGATAAGAAGAATGTAAAATGTCCCACTGAAATGCTACCTTTGATATATTAAGTTAATATATCATAAAGGCTAATTTTGTTTTTTTTGCTTTTTTTAATGTGGCTACTAGGAAATCTTAATGTGATCCACACTGAATTCCTATAACACACTCTTGCCATGGGAAATAAAAATATTGGTATATTAAGAAAATGCACACATACTGTTTAAAGTAGGAAAGAATACTCAAAACCAAAACCTGGAAACAAAGTGAATGTATGTTTATGAAGAAGTGATTTAATATATATTATATATTTGCTCTGGGTTGAACATTGTACAACATATATATGTATAGAAACATCACATGGTATCCAATAAATTTGCATTGTTTTATTGTTAAGCTAATATAAAAATTTTAAAAACTATATATATATATATATGCCATGGGCTACAGTGAATCAAAGTTTTGCATAGCATTGAAGAAATGCTGACAAAGATTATTACAGAAGAAAAGTAAAAGCATAGAAATATCAGTAGTTCCAGTTTTATAATATTGGCACCTGTATCTGTCAGTACTTACTAGAGAAGCAGATTTAATACAAGACGCACAAATATATAAAAATTTACAAGATTGCCTTTTAATGGCCACTTACAGAGTCACGTGTGGCAGACCAGAAAAGGTCGGTCTGTTCTCTGGAAAATTGAAGGATCCAGTAGAAGGCTTGGACCTCTCTGTAGTGTCTCACATGAGTCTACAGGAGGCCAAAGGGTCTGCACTGGAAGGCTGAGGGATCTGTGCTGGAAGCCAGGAGATGATGTCCATTTTCTGTGAAGGTGAAGACTGAGCTTCTCTGAAGAACCAGAAATGAGTCTTCCTTCTTCATTTCCCTTTTATACATCCTTGCAACAACCCTCCCTGGGTGTCTTCCACCCCCAGAACTATGCTGAGCTGATTTAGTTGGGTGTTTCTTACTCAAATTGACACAATGAATTAATTATCATAGCATCCTAATCATCATATAGCTATATCTGTTTGTTAAGTGTGGCCTGAAATTGAAAATAAAGTATGGTGACTACATATCAGCTTATTTAACTTTGGTCTCTTGCATGTGATGGGTCAGGCAAGGATGGTGAAGAGGACCAGGTAGAAAGAAATAAAATATTAGCCAGCTCTCTGTTATCATGACAAAATACCTGAGATAATCAGTTTTTAAAGAAGAGGGTTTATTTGAGTTCACATTTTCAGAAGTTTTAGTCTGTGATCACTTGACTTTGTTGCTTTTGATCTGTGCATGTCATGGCAGAAGCATGTGGTAGTGGAGACTGTTCATCTGTGGCAGCCTGAAAGCAGGGAGAATGGTTTAGATCTAAAATATTCCCTCCCAAAGTCTCATGTGACTAGAAGGTAATTGGATCATGGGAGCACTGTACTCAGTGGATTCGTCCATCAGTAAGTTCAGTAATAGAGTATATGAGAGTGTCAGGAGTGACCTGGAAGGTTGTGTTCTTGTCCCCAGGTCCTCGCTTCTCTGTCTGCTTTATGACTGCCGTGGTTGAGCAGTTTTGTTCCACCATGCCCTCCCATCATGCTGTCTCTGCTTTGAAGCCAGTCGACCAGGGACTGAACTGTGAGCCAAAAGAAAGTTGTGGGTGTTAGATATTATGTACCAGTGACAGGAAAGTAACTAATATAGAAACTTGATACCTAAAATGGGATTGCTGCTGTGACTGAATCTGATCATAAGCTCTTGGAACTGGTTTATGAGAGGGAGTATGGAAAAGTTTGGAGATGCAGGCTGGAGAAGCCTTAGAACTCTGTAAACAGAACCTAAGTAATTTTAGTCAGAAGTCAGAGGACCAGAATGCTGATAAGAATGTGGAGAGTGAGGGCCAGCCTCATGAGGTTTCCTATGGGGTCAGTACTCCACTGGCAGTTGGACTAGAGCCCATGTGTGTTACACTCTGAAAGAAAATTTTTCTTCATTTTGCCCATATCTTGTGACTTTGCAAGAGGCAAAGGGTAGTGGACTAATAGATGTGGTGGAGGAAATTTCAAAGAAGCTCAATGTTTGGACTGTAGTATGCGTACTGTGGACTGCTTCTTGCCAGATCCACAGTAAGACTCAGTACCAAAAAGCAGGTGTAAAATATTTGCTGTTTCACCAGAGGGGAATCACTTGAAAAGTTGGGGCCATGGAAAATGGGTACATGGAAAGTATAAGGTTGAGTGAAACAACCCAGACACACAAGTTTAAATATCATATGGTATCTCTCATTTGAGTGAGGCAAAGTACAATCAAAGAGAGTAATGAAGGAAGCCGGGAAGAGAGCAAGGGTATGAATCGCTTGCAATAAGGAAGTGGTCCAAGGAAAAATGGGGAAGGGAGGTGGAGGAAGGGAAGGGGAAATAAGTAGAATAGAGATATGTAATGTAGAGGAACCTAACAACTCCAGTGAATGCAAACATTATGTGCCATAACATGAGCTAAGATTAAAATACTCTATGAACAAGAATAAAAATCAGGATAGGGAAATTAGAGGAAGGGGGAGGGAAAGGAAGGGACAAAAAAAGAAACAAGCTATAGCATGTACCTGTGCCCAACTCCCCAAGATGATTGTCAACTCCATATACTCCAAGCATGTACTAATAAAATAATAAAACAACTCTGACAACAATAACAACACCAAAGTTGGGGCCATGGAGAATGTGGTTACTGAAAAGATTAGCATTTAAAAGCAGCCAAGTACTTTGCATAAGGACAATAAGAAAGATGGCTTGAAAGCATCCCGAGACTCAGCATCCCCACCTATCACAGGCTCCAAAGTGTAAACCTTTCATTTGAGAGTCCTTGGGCTCCCTGCCTGAGAAGTGCCACCCAAGTTCCCTGAGGTTTGTTCCACAACGCTCAGCCATCCAGTTTCTCTGAGGTCACTGCAGCTGTGATCCCAGGAGGCCTAGTCGCTGCTTGATCTGGCCACAGACCTTGGAATCACCAATGTGGTGCTGGTTTTACAGGCATACAGAATGTGGATGTGGAATTATGAAGGTTTCCACCTGGGTTTCAAGAAGGTTTGGAAGGTCAGGCTGTGTGCCCCCGAGAGGGCAGTGCACGGAGCTCTGAGAGTGAAGACAAGGGTGCAGTGGAGCTCAGGAAACGATATGCCAGGAACTTGGAACGTCTGGTGGGAAAAGTTGCTGGCAATGACTGGAGCCAGCCCAAGAGAGAGGCACATGGGCTGCAACTGCCAAGGCTACTGGGATGCTGGATTTAACTTTCTTTTTGGTCTTTCATTTTGAACTTTCTTTTTACAGGGGTTCACAGCTAAGAGTTTGCCTTGAGTCAGAAGGGTGTTTGCACTTGGACTTTTGAACAGAGTTGCACTGTTAAGACTCTGGCAATGCTTAGAGATGGACTAAATGAATTTTGTATGATGAGATGGACATGAATGTTTTGGGAACCAGGAACACAATGCTATGGGTTAGATCTAAAGGGTCCTCCCAAAGTCTCATGTGTTTGGAAAGTGATTGGATCGTGAAGGTGCTATACTCATCAGTCAGTTTAGTCATTCCAGTTTCCCAAGAGGCTAGGGCAGGAGGATGGCAAGTTTGAGTCCAGCCTTGGCTACTTATATAAGACCTTGTCTCAAAGTTAGAATATGTAAGGGCTGAGATGAAGAACAGTGGAAAGTCCATACATAAACTTAATGCATTCCACGACTCTGGAAAAGATGTTTCTTGTTTGTGTGAGAAAGTCGGTTACGGTTCTGTTCATCACCCCATGCAGGGTTCACAAACCAAAACAAATTTTTGCCAAATGCTTCTGTTTGCAAATGAAATTTTTCACAAACAAAAGCATTTATGAACCAAGGCACCACTGTACTTCCCCTGAGTTCAATCCCCAATACCATACAAACACATACCAGAGCAAAAAGTTCAAAATTACAGCAAAAGTCAATGCACCTCCCTAGCGGGTATGTAGAACATTTATGTCAAACTGCACACACTTGTGTATACACATGCAATAAATAAGGAGAAGGGAAGAATAAATCTAAAATTATAAATAATGATCTGTAAAACATCCTTCTTTATGACAGGACAATTCATCTGTGGTCACTGAGATTACATTGTTGTAGGACTTGCTCTGGCCAGTGGAAGTGAAGGGTGTCGTCTCCTGGCACAAGTTTTAAGGGCCATCATGTTGCCTCCAATTTCCTTTCCCTTCCTAAGACCAACAGGCCTCACACAGGGGCCGCTCCTTTATCAGGGGCCCTGGAACTGAGGGCAGCATAAGGATTATGGCCAAAGTCAACCATTCCAAATACGTAATATGGGTGAAAGATAAACTTAAAAAGCAGCTGAGGCTGTTGGATTGCTTGTTAGTGTAACAAAGCTTGGCTTAAACTGATGGACACAACTCTCTAAACTTCAAGGGCTTGAATTCTGGTTTTGATAGGGCCTCCATGCTTTTCTGAAGATTCCTGATTTATGCAGGGCTTTTGGAGGATAACCAAGGAGTAAGTGATTGCTGATTATCCTTCCTTTGTGTAAGACTCAAGTTCAAGGTAAGAATGCAGAGTGACCTTACCTGAGATGTGTTTAAAGCAAGTCATTCTGGACTTCTTAGATACTCAATCAGATACTAGTGTGTATGGCTGAATTATAGCCCAGCTGTTGGAAAGCAACATTTATACCTGTGTTCTCATGAAATGTCTTTAAAATCTAAGATCAGAAAACATGGCTGGAACTGGAGATGAGGTCTCAGTTTGGGACATTTTAGTAGTTCTCAGTAGGAAGAGGGTGAGTTGGAGGGAACGGGAGGCGAGAGAGATTATAGCTCTGAAGAGTTCACCCTGTTTTTTTTTCTTTCCTCACGATTCATGCTGATTCCATGACAGAAGTTATCAATCTGTGGATGATAGCTTTTCTTTTCCCCAAAGCAGAAAATTCAGTATCTGCAGCTGCATTCCAGTGGAAAAGTGGCTGCACTCAGAATGTGTTCAGGATCCAGCTGCAGTTGAGTGCAGGTGGAGTCAACAGTTTGCAGCAGCCCTTTAAGGAGTGCAGGCTGGAGTTTCCTCCTGGGGTGACCTGGCCAGGCCCTTGGACCACAGTGCTGGAGGAAAAGCAGAATGAAGCAGTTAATTGAGACTTGGATGCCAGACAGTAGGTGAGGAGATGCTAACACACCAGAATGGTACAGGGCAGGGAGCAGATTTCCTTCTTCACATTCAGGTTAGGGTGGGTGAACAAGAAAGGCTCCAGGTAATTATTTTTAGCTCTCAAATTCTGGGTAGCCTCAAGGATGCCCCTTGCTTTCTCTAGAGTAAATACAGAAGGGATAGAATCAATCTGTATAAAGCATCTGCCCTTTAAGGACAGCAGCTGTGGGGGAGGATATTGAGTTTTGTGTATAGAAACTGCAGTGAGTGGAGGTGGCTGGCCTGGGTCACTGGTGGCCTCTCATCCACCACAGCCCCTCACCACTGTATCAAGGAGACCTCAATCACTTTGAAAGGGAGGCTGGCAAGCAAGAAAGAGGGAAGGGAAGAAGGCAGTGGAAGTCATGCTTTCTGGAGGGAGCTGTGGCTGTGGACAAACATGGAAGGAGGCATGCCAGCTATGGGGGAATTGGTACTGAAGGGTAGGGAAGGGCTTCATGGGTAGATGGGCCTGAGATTTTTATCTCAATGATGCTAGCACTAATTGTGCTTGAGTGAACATAGCCTCCCTAAGCCGACATTCTATCAAATGCAAAACAAAACAGAACAAAGCACAACAAATGTGTAGTGCTCAGCATTTGCAAAGATTGCAAGGTATAAGTGTGCCAAGTCACAACAAGTGCTTAATGCATGGCTGGGTAATGCTAAATCCTTGAGTAGCACTACTATTTTAGTTTCTATTCTTACCCAAGAGAAATCAAAGCAAAAACAATTTCTGTGCAAGTTCTTACATTAAAATAAAGTAATATTTATAAAGTTATAAAAGTAAATTAAGGGATCTTTAGGTCAGATTTGGCTATTAATAAGAAAGTACAAAAGTTATAATCGAGAATACAATACCTATGCAGTAGGCTTTGGCAACAAGATACCACTCCGGTTGTGTTGCTAGGTAACGTGGAGTTGAAGGCATCCTCTAGGATGTGATGGCAGCTGATATCCACGGGGGTGCTGGAGAGTAAGCCTAGAAGTGGGACAAAGTGCCAGTCATTGTCTTTTCATAGTCAGTAAAGCTATGGAATTCTCCTTCTGTTCTTAGCTTCTCCACACTGCTTCACGCATTTAGCTTTGTGTATGCTCGAGAGCAACACTGACTCTCAGCTTTCTGCAGCAACAGATGCTGCAATACATGCTGGAGACCTTGCCTCCCCAAAGTGGCTGTCCTGTAGGCCTTGGGACACCAAGGACAGGATGCCATACCTGCGATGCAGGCTGTCATGAAGCAGGCCGCTGTCCCCGCGATCAGAGCTCGGATGGCCCCGGAGGCAATGTCACGCTTTCTGGAAGGAGCCATGGATGCTGCAGAATATAAAGACAGGTATTTGAGATTAATGTTTAGGCTACTGATTAGAAACCCAAATTTGTAGCCTCTGAAAATTGTTCTGGGCCTGGAGTCCTAGGCCCATTGGAAAGAAACAAGTCAGTCCTAAGCTCCATCCAAAGGGCTCACAAGCATGGTGAGCATGGCAAAACAAATGGGCTGAAGGTGGGGTCACCGGGGGATGATGGGCAGCCCAGCTATCGCTATCCATCTGCATGCAAAGCAGGCAGCACTGCAATCACAGAACTTCCTGTGAACTTCCATCGGCCCTGGGAACCCTTCCTGGGTGGCCACTGTAATTCTGGCATGGAGCCTCGGGATGGCAGAAGCACCCATACATTGGAGAGAATCTTTCCTGAGGTTGGCTTAGGTATTCATAGGAAAACTACAGTGCAGAGCTTGGGTAAGAAAACACAGCTGAGGATTTACTGGTTTTACAGGGTCACTTTCCCTCTGATACAAGTAATGTTACACAGCAAGGTAGAGATCAAAAGTATGTTTGCTTCACATCTGTTAGTAAAGAACATCCTTTCACTTACTGAGTCCACCGATCACTATTCCTAGGGATCCGAAATTGGCGAAACCACAGAGGGCATAAGTGGCAATTGTCTCAGAACGGATCTGTAAGAAAGCATCAACACTGATGTGACACAACCTGTCTTGGCCTGAGAACTGTGGTGTCCCAGCTGGGCTTCATGCTGTGACTACAGAATCAATACCCACAGAAATTCTGCCTGATACCACTGACCATTGTTCCTGAACTTTACCACCTGCCCTTAAATTTTAAGGGAGAGGGACAAGGGGCTGGCTGGATTCAGAGACTCACTACAGGGTACATGGAATTCCACGAGCTTTAAAATGTCCTTCCCTATGACACGACAATTCATCTGTGGTCATTGACATCACATTGTCACAGGACTTGCTCCGGCCAGTGGAAGTGAAGGGTGTCATTGCCTGGCACAAGTTTTAAGGGCCATCATGTTGCCTCCAATTTCCTTTCCCTTCCTAGGACCAACAGGCCTCACACAGGGGCCGCTCCTTTATCAGGGGCCCTGGAACTGAGGGCAGCATACGGATTGTGGCCAAAGTCAACCATTCAGAATATGTTACATGAATGAAAGATAAATTTAAAAGCAGCTGAGGTTGTTTGGTTGTTACAGGATACGTAGAATTGAAAGTGCTGGCTTCTAGAAATGCTACTTTTTGCTAGTTAACAACTTCTAACATTCCATATGACCCGGCAACCTGCATAATGTGCCAGGCACAGTGTTAGTTGCTGGAGATACAAAACTGATCCTGGAAAATATTTGCATTATGTTTGTTTGACAAAGAATTCATTAAGAAAGCATAAAGAACCCGTCTAACTCAATAAGAAGACAAATACTCAAGAAAAAATGGATCAAGAGGCTTGGCTACTTTACAAGACATGTAAATGGCCAATAACACATGAAAAGATAGTCAACATCTAGCCCTCAGGGAAAATGCAAATTAAAACCAGAATGATCTACTGCTAAGTTTAGAAAAAGACTCTCAACACCAGTGATTGGAACTCATATGCTGCCGATAGAGTGTGAAATGGCACGGCCAGTTTTTGAAAGAGTGTGGCAGATCCTTCCATGTTAATACACACTAGTTGTGTGACCCCCATGACTTTCCTATGAGAAATAAACACACATGCCCATGAAGAGACTGTGCATGAATATCACGATAACTTTGCTCATAATAGCACCACACTTAAAACAACTTCAATAGGAAAATGATAAACTATAGTGGTTATTCATGAACTGCAAGAGAAAGGAAAATAGCACACACAACAACATGGATGCTAATGAGTCTATTGATTGAAATAGGCAAAAGGAATCTAGAGCGAAAGAAAGACCATCGGTTGCCTGGCACTGGTCTTTGGGGTGCAGGAGCTGTTGACTATGAAATTAAGGATTTCTGTTAGTAAGAAGTAGGTTCCCAGGCACAGGAGTTCCCTTATACTTTGGCTTTGGTGCATGATTACCTTGTTCCCCAGTTCTGATCAGCCCTGGGAGTGTCAGGATGTTACCTGGAAGCCAGGAAATGGAAGTTCTTTGACAAGACAGTGGGGAGATGCAACATGGGTTTGTGGACCTGTGTGCAAGGACCATGAGTTCTGTTCCAACAGCCACGAAATGCTGCCTGGGTGAGGCCATCCTTTCTCAGGTAGAGGGACTGACTCCAGGGGGCTCTGCAGACACAGGGCTGCTGGCCATCAGAGGCATGCCCAGTCTGGCAAGGTGCCCCCATGATGGGGGCAATCATTTTCTTTTCTAATCTCCTGAAAGATTTATAATTTGGTTTAAAGAACAAATGAAACACTACATTAAAGTACTGTAGTACTTTTTTTACTTGTGCTTACTGGATTTTTGAAAGCTCACATTCAAGACTCAATCTGGTTGTGGTAAATTTTTTGTTGATTTTAAGGTTCTCTTCTCTCTCACAGCTTCACAGACATGAGCATCTATCTCCGTGCAGACCCCTGCTCTGGAGCTGTGACCTGATTATAGGATGCTTGACTCAATGTGTTCAGATCACAGCCTTTGTCAGTATTTTCCTAAGAGGTGCATATAGCAGGCAGGAAAAAATTGGGTATTGGTGCATTCTTCTCTTCCCGGAAAAGACCATCATGTCCTTCTTCCATTTAGCTCTTCCCATTTAGTGCTTTCCACTTGGCTTCAAAAATAGGTACACTTATTAGAGACTGTGGGGGCAGAGAGACGGTGTATGGGCTTGTGGTTCGTCTTTTTCTATCTGGGACCTAGGGAGGCACACACATGTAGCCATGTGCATTTTTGACAGAAGAGAAGGAGGAGGCTGACAGGTCTTGGCCCATTAATGTGAAAGATTATGCAATGGAAAGATGTGCTGCACTAGGGAAATACGATATGCTCAGTAGTTTGTCTTGTGTGCAAGCAAAGATGCTACACATGCAAGAATGACCATTGCGGAGCTGCTTCTGATAGCAAAACGGCCAACAGTGCTCCTCAGTAAGGCGCAGCACAATAGGACAAACTGCCATGCTCTGCAGGACAATGTTACACCACAGGCAGTGATACAGAAGAAGTGTCCAGTACGTGCTACTGAGTGCAAAAAGCAAGGTTAAATATGCTGGAGCAGAGGTTCCGGTGGCAGAGAAATAGGGAGGAAGGCTTGCTTTTTCTCTATGCCTCTTCTATTTTTGTTTGTTTGAGACCGTCTTGCTGTGCAGTCCAGGCTGGCCTTGAATTCACTATGTAGCCCAGGCTGATCATGAGTTTGTGATGATCCTTCTGCCTCAGCCTCTCAAGGGCTGGGCCTACAGGTGTGCACCACCATGCCTGGCTTCCTTTTGTACATTTTGACTTATTTTGTGGCGTGCATTGCCTGTATTACCTGGTATGTAAATGTACAAGGTGTTATGTTTAAGAAAGAAAAATAACACAGTGATAAAGGGTTCACTGTATGTGGGTGCTAACGTGCATTCTGATCTCCTCCCTTAGATGGACTTAAGCCATGGACGTAGTTCAAGAACGTCACTGGGATTTTGTCTGTTGTACCCACAAGGTGAGCTTCCGTCTTGTGGTGGATGTGTCCCGGGATACTGTGGGCACACATGCCACCACTCATCGGTCGGTGGCAGAGATCGCTGTGGCTCTTCCCCATCTTGTTCGTGGAGATCAGGAATTTGGAGGAAGAAAATGACTCAGCAATAGTGGGGCCATTGAGTTCCTGTCCCCACATGTACTCTGTCGTCTGCCATTGGCTCGGCTCACCCCCAAACATAAATCAGCTCTACCTTCTTAACCCTTCCACAAAACTGCCCAGGCTTGCCAGAGAACTGCAGCTCTCTTGGTTTGTTACCAGAACTCTTTTCTCTGCTGGCCCCTGGCGGTGGGGACTAGAGAAAATTTCACTTACCTTAGCCTATCGTTTTCTTTCAGCAGGGAAACCAAATGGCTTAGGCGGCATCCAATCAATGCGGGCACTTGGTTGAGTGTCACTGTGAGGTTACTTGAGGAATGAACATGTGAAAGGCAGGAGACCTAGAGCCCTGTGCCTGCCACATGTGAGGGTGAAAATATTCCCGACTTCACAGCAGAAATCAGTCCTCTCCTGAAGTTGCCTGTGAGACACGTGAACCGACGAAGGAAATCCGCATGTCTGGTCTTTGAGGAGCTGAGGGGAGGTGGTGATGTTTGGGGTGAGCAGTCTCAACACGTGGATGGGAGGCTTTTTCTCTACTTCCCTCTTAAAACTTAATACCTGCCTAGGACAATAGCTTTAAATAAGTCATTCATTCCAATGAGTGATGAGAAATGTTCGCAATTCCATTAGAGTTTTCATACATGACAATTCTGCTCTTCAGGGAGAAAGAATTTGCAGATTTGGCTGCACAGATGGCCTTGGCTGAGTTCCTCATCCCTTCGGAGGCCAAAGGGAGATGAGCATCTCCATGCAGACTGCTGATCTGGAGCTGTGGCCTGATTATGGGGTGCTTGACTCAATGTGTTCAGATCACAGACCTGAGATTTTTCAGTTCCCACATCTCTTTGGGTGGTAGTGATAGTGTCTGCGGTGGTGAGCATGGAGGGTGGAAGATGGAGGCTGTGGGACTGTGTGGGGTGTTGGTGAGCATACTTCTGAGCCAGGTGGGTCACAGAAGTGTGGCTATGGGATCTATGTCAGATTCCTCACCCCTGCCTCTCTGGCAATTGTCTGCTTCCCAGCTGCCTTGAAGGAAGCATCTTTTCCCTACTGTGCCCCTCTGGCATGATATTCCTACTTGGAAACCTGCCGACAGTGGGCTGAACCCCCTGAAACCCGGGAGCCACATTAAGCTTGTCTTCCTTAAAGTTCTGGGTGTCAGGTGTTGTGTTCAGCAATAGGAAAGCTGACTAATAGTGCTTTACTATCTCTTGAGAATGCCAGGCACTATATTGCATTTATGCAGCTTTTCAGAGCTCATAACAATCCCTTCAATTGCAACACAAAGACCTTCATGATCATCACACTACCATCTCCATGAAGACAGGGCCTGCTGCAGTGCAGGCCTGAATGTCCCCAATGACATGCATGTCAAGGCTGAACCCCAGGCCCGTGGTGCTCCTGGGTAGAGGCGAACCTTTTGGGGTAGGTCCTGTGGGAGAATGTCTGGGCCCTAAGGGTATGCTCTTGCAAAGGCTGCTCGGACCCACACCCTTCTTCTCTCTTTGCTTTTCTTTGCTATTCACCATGGGGTGAATAGGCCTCCTCTACTATGTGCTTTTGCTGTGATGCATGGCTTCACCACAGGCCCAAAGCAATGGGGCAGTGGCCCATGGATTGAAATCTTTGAAACCATGAACCAAAATTATTCTTTCCTTTTTTTTAAGTTGATTATCTCAGGCATTTTGTCACAGTAGTGCAAAGTTGACAAGTATAGGGCCTCATGACTTGTTTAGGGCTGTGGCCATAGTGTCCATCACATTGCATGTTGATTCAAATGCACATCATATTTAATAAATAGTTGTTGACTTACTGATTCCACAAACACAATGAAGAAGTGTGCTGAAAAACCAGAATAATTTACTCACAGACATATATTGCTGCACCCCATTCACAAATTTGGGTCCAGCCTCTTTCCTCAAACTGATCAATTTGGAGAGGTGCTCATAAGCCACAAATTCATTGAAGAATGTCTTGTAACCTATCAGCTTGGCAACCATGAAGCTATCTTGCCAGTCCACTCCCATCATGAAGGAAAGAGGCATGAAGACGTAAGAGCATATCAGCTGCAAAAACCACAAGGAAATATTTTGTTAGAATATTTTGTTAGAACAAGGAAATATTTTGTGATTTGTTTGCAGTTCTTCTGCAATATCCTCAGTGACAAGGTTGTTTCTGTCACCTCTGTTTCTTTTAGGGAGAAGAAATTGCTTCACATTTTTTCAGTCGCCCACCATTATCTATCAGGAGTTGGTGTGGTCTGAATCAGGTTTGCCCTGACCAGACCTGTTCCAAGTCTTGGTCCCCAGGGTAACGATGCTGAGATGATCAAGGTTTTTCTCAGGAGATGGGACCAGCTCTCTCTGGAATGGGTTAGCCCTGAGACATTAGGTGGTCATGAAGTGGTCAGCCCCTCCGTCCTAGCCCTCTCTGGCATTGCTTGCTTGCCTGCTGTTTCTCTAGGTGTGTGCAGCTGCACGGCCTCTGAGAGGAGGCAGGCAGGAGCCACCTGAAGTGAACTCCTCACCTCCACAACTATGAGTCCAATCAATGTCTTTTTAATCTTTTTGGTGTCCAGTCAGGTGTTCTGTCATAGTAACAACAAACTGACTAAGACAGAAGCCAAGGCCAGAACTGGGTCATGCGCAGTCATCTGTATTCCTGAAGAAGGGATCAGAAGAGAGTGTCTCTTTGGGAGAAGGAGAAGGAGAGGAGACAGAGAAGGGGGAGGATTTTGGGGGAAGCCCAGGAGCTTGCACATTGGGAGTTACTGGGAACCAACAGGCAGAAACAAAACAAAGGGAGATGCAGGAGAGAACCCTACCTCGAAACTCAGCTGTGGGTAGTCAAACATGTTTCCAAGCCAGGACAGTGCTGAATTCACAAAGGACAACAGGGCCAGGAAGGCGATGAGATTCGCAGCGATGTTCGCCACCAGGGGGATTGAGGAGGAGGCTCCCTGCGTTGCAGCTTCTAGGAGGTTCCTCGAATCACTTCATCAAATGATAGCAATTCCAGAATTATCAGGGAGTTGTCGGTGAGTGGACACTATGAGTACAGCAGGGGCATGAGCAGAGCTCCTTTGGCTGAAGGGCAAACCTCAGGCCCAGGCCTTGGTCAAAATGCTCAAGCAAATCCTGGGAAATCTGCAGGGCTTAGAGTTACTGCTTAAAGATGGTGGACAAGGAATATCTAACTGGTTATTATTATTATTATTATTTCTGGTGGTGCTGGAGATTAAACCAGGGGCCTCATATATGCCACTCCTTCACTCAACCACTGAGGGACCTTCCAGCCCCAATGCTACCTTTGAAATTTGGGGCACATGATAAAATATTACAGATGTATAAATTATATATTAAAAGGAGCTATCAGGGAACATTTATAAATATTCATAGTGTAAACCCATTGGTTCAGGAAAATATCACATCACCTGCAAGTCCCTCTGTGCTGTTCCCTGAGCTCCCCTCCATTTCCCTAGTCTCCAAGGTAACTGCTTCTCGAAAATCTGATTATTATTCCCTGTATAATTTCCTATATATCTCTATCCCTAAGAAAAACTTTGTATCATCCTGCATGATAGCTAACTGAACACTGGAATCATTCTACAGCTGGGGTATCCTTTGTCTGAATGCTTGGGGTCAGAAATAGTTCAGATTTTGGATTTTGGGATATTCACAGCTATCTCAAGGTAAGTTGTAAACCTAAACACAAAATTAATTTAGTTTTTTTTTTCATATGTACCTCATATACATGGCCTTAAAGTAATTTTGTACAACATTTCAAATAATATGAGATGTGAAACAAAGTCTAATAGTGTGGAAGTTTCTACTTCCAGTGATGTCAATGCTCAGAAAGTTTTGGAATTCTTGGAGCATGTGGATTTTAGAATTTTTGGTTAGTGGTGATCAGCCTTTATTTGCTTTCTTTGGTGATTTGCTTCTTCTCTCACTGTTATGACTGTTATAAATAAGGGATGAATCTCAGATGTTGGTTGATGAATTGTGTTATGTAACAAAATACTTTTAATAACTTAAATCCCTTAGTCTCTTTCACCCTTACTTCTTTCAACTAGCTTTCTTTTTTTCTGTTTTTATTATATTTGTGACACATAATATATTTGTTATTATGTTTGTGATACATTATGACATTCATCTTGGGGAATTAGCGCATATATATATATATATATATATTCCTAATCATTTTTATCTCCTCTTCATCTCCCCATTCTCCTATCTCCCTCCATCCCTCCATTCTCAGATTTCCTTCCCATTTTTCTCTTTAGTTTTTTTGTTTGTTTCTTGACATTTTGAGACAGTGTCTCACTGTGAATCTCAGCTGGCACTGAGCTCAGTTAACAATCCAAGCTGGCCTCATGGGTATCCTTCTGCCTCAGAGCCCAAGTTCTGGGGTTGCAGGTGTGTGCTACTATTTCTTATCATATGAGAGACCTCTAGAAATGGTTATCCTACAGCTTTTCAGCAGCCTTAAACCAAGGCTCCATGATCATTATGTTGTGTTTACAGTGAAGTATCTTTTCAAAGAGCAGTAAAGAAAACATATTAACATCTGAGTATTTAGAAAGGCTTTCCTAATGTTATAGACAGCTAAGCTAGATAGAAATATTTTAGGCAGGCAGAGAAGTCTGGGTCCTCGAACAAGCCAGTGCAGAAGACGATGTACACAACTGTGGGAGAGATGGACACCTGCTCTGTCTGAGGAAGGTCTGAGGTCTGCTGTGGGCCAGACCGCAAGACAAAGGATAAAACAAAGGCCCCCACATATGTCCTAAGAATACACACCAGGGATTGATATTCCAGATAGGTATCCATCACCTTAAGGAAGCCAAAAAGAGCCACTGACTCACCTCCCTACAGGAAGAGCCCCTATTGTTTCATGCCTTGCTATGTGACTCGCTTCCCCATTTGTTCCTGATTGAACCAATAGTACCTGAGCAACTATGCTCATAATCTTATTGGTTGACCATAGTTTGTCCCAGCTTATGCCCACCTGATGATTTTTTAAAAAAATTTTTTCTCATTTTTTCCCACCTTGGACCCATCTCACCTCTTGGTTTTTCTCTATAAAATCCCTAGCAAAGGTGGGGTCCTTGGCAATCACTCAGGACCCCTTCTGTCTTTCTCAGACAGAAGGTTACTTTCCCCAGTAAATATATTCTGCTTTTAACCTCACTGTTTCTAGAATTCATTCTTCGATTTTAGAGAACATGAAACTTGTGCCAGACATCTAGTAGGCTGGGCGTTTCTTTCCCCTGAATCACTACAGTGTTGAAACAAGATGTCTCAGTAAAGCCTAAATAATCACCAGGAAATTACTTGCATCGTGCTTTCTTATTATCAAATTTTTGTTGTGCTTTGAAGTCAGACTCCATCTAGCAGTAGTAATTGAGCAGAGTCCCATTTACCCATTTTCCATCTTCATGGCGCTCTTAAGAGTTACTTTAGATTTCTCTGTCTCAGGCCAGAAGAGTTTAGCAACAGCCAGGGATGCGGGTGCTGACATGACCGATGCTGTTAACAGGTGGGTGGACGACACCTGTGGTGGCAGAAGACAGCAAGCAACAGGGTCAGCCTTTGTCCGTGTTCGTAGGAATACTCCAAAAGCTTCACATGGGGAGAGAGGGGAAGCTTTGATTCTTTCTTTTTTATTAATCAAGCTTATTGGTACATTTTAGGGGTGCATAATGATCACATTCATTATAGGGAATTTGTACATGTACGTGATACAGCTTGATTATTTTTTCCCCATTCTCCCACCCTCCCTTCAACCCTTCTTCCCCTCCTTATTTACAAAAGCTTTGTTTCCACTTTGCCTTCTTTCCTCATCATTTGGGAAGGATTTGATTCTATTCCAGACAGCAACCTTCCTCAATGAGCCAAGTCCTAACATCTCCCTGAGAATCAGAAGGGGGGAATTCATGTTACTTGGCCATATCCGTGGGGTAAAGTACAAAATCAAAATCTGATTCTTTCAGCAGATAATTAATCCTGCACTATAACAATTTTCAAAGATTCCTCAACCTTAGTGCTGTAGTTTGAATGCCCAAATAGTCTTTTAGCCTGGATTTCACTACATCAAATGAGATCGGCGATGTCTGGGTGCAATGGCCATGGAAGAAGGATTTCTGACCCTGAGAGGCAATCGGGGGACAGCCCCCTCCACCTTCCCTTCAGTCTCCTGAAATCCTCTGTCCCTTTGCACAATAACCATTTGCCCAGATCCTTGTGATCTGGAACCATTTCTGTTTTCCTTGTTCTAAGCCCATCTTCCCCTTCCCACTCCTCCACTTACTCACACTGTCTCTGGATCTTTTTCTCTACAGCTTTGAGACTCCAAGGCCCTTGCCTACATTTCCCTCCCAGTAACGCATAGCACAGTTTTGAAGGCAGAATTCCTGCACTAGGGGCACAGGGAACGATCGGGATCCAGGAGTACAGCTTATTCCCACCGTATTCTTTGCTTCTTTCTTCTTTTCCCGCTAACTGACCTTTCCAGGTCAGGATGAAGACCTGAGATGAAACCCACTTGATCCTGTAAAATATTCTCATTACCAGAATCGCACAGCGTTGACTGTATTATGAAATTTCTGTGTGTGGGCTCCATTACTGTGCAACTTGTGAGCTTCAGGCGCAGGGACACTCTAAATGAGCATCCTCCTGCCCTGCACTAGAGATCACCAATCCTCAAACTTGGCTCTACATTGGAACTGAGGAGTTTTTAAAATTAGTGCTGGCTCAGTCTTAGCACAATTCTGATTTAATTACTCTGAGTGTGGCCTGGGATTTAGGGTCTTTGAAAACTCCCAGGGATTCTGTTATGCAGTAACAGTTGAAGATCACTGCTTTAGATCAGGAGTTGCCAAATTCTTTTCTGCAAAGATTCATTCATTCAGAGGGTGAATGTTTGTGGACTGTGGCCCACAACTACTCAACTCTATAGTATGAAAGCCCCCAAAAATGAATGGGTAGGGATGGCTAGTTTCCAATAAAACTTTATTTACAAAGACAGGGGTTAATCTGGATGTGGTGCAAGGCCATAGTTTGCTGACCCCTAATTAAGGTCATCTTTATAAATGTCAGTAATAGTTGTTTTTGTTCCACAGATTTAACTTCAAAGTAAACTCCGCTTATGATTTCATCTTGCTGTGTTTGGATATAATTCACACTGAGGTGGCAGCAACATGAAAGTGAAGCTCCCAAGGCCCTTGGGGTCACTGCATTCAAATGTCAGTGCAGTTATAACCAATTTTTGCCATTTGCAAAAAGGGTGCCCTCTTGGCCTCCTTTTCCACCAGCAGTGGGAAACAGGAAGGAAGGAAAGAAGGCAGGCAGGAAGGAGAAAGAAAGGGAATTTTGTATAAGTTAATTCCTCAAGATTCTTACCCCAAAAGAAATGTACGCGCCCAAGACACTTCCAGCAATCGTAGCAAAGCCAGCTGTCATAATGGCATGGAGCTCTGATCGGGTGACGTATGGTAAGTATGGTCGGACCAGTAGAGGAGACTCTGTCTGGAGCAGAGAAGGCAAGTGGATTACATGCTACTTTTTGCATTTACCAAACAGTTCTTTGCCCAACGCCCTTTTGCTAGGCGTGAATCTCAGACTGGCTCTATTTTCATCATGTGAGCATTTGTTATACATGCACATTCAATGACTTCCTGGATCAGAAAAGGGGAGGGCAGCAATTTGCATTTAATGCACCTTCCAGATGAAGCTCAGGCTTGAGCACATGTACCCTGCACATCTCGGTCATCTGGATTCTAAGTGAGTGTACATATATGGCTATGGGAAAATTACGCAAATTATGAGGCTCATTCTCTAGGGCTTCCAACTTGCAAGGGGTAGGGCCCTAGGAGGACTTGGTGTACTTTTCTAAAGGTTGGCCAAGTGACTGCCCAATGGCCTGGGCTGCAGGCTGGGGGCTTCTTAGCTATTGTGACTTTTCATCTTCCAGATTCTTTTTCATAGACTCTTAACCTGTTTTCTGAGACCTCACAGAATAAAAGTACAAGTAGGTAACAAAACACCAGCGGTGATAATGATGGGTACCCACAGGCCCTTCCATAACTGAGAATCAGAGACCTTTCTTGACAGGTGAAAAGGAACTGCTCAGAGTGTATCTGTAGAGGCTTAAATCTCATTAAGGAGGACAGGCAGCCTGCAGTGTGGGCTCTCCATCAATAATAACTGTCCTTGCAGCGTATTAAGTGTCAGACTAAGCACCATAGAAGCATGTGTGCAATTTTACAATTTTCTCCTCATTATTTCTAATTGTTCTCTGAGGTTGACTGTGTTGAGCCTTAGTTTATAGATTAAATAGGAAGCCAGTACTTGAGTGTTCTTTCCCTGCAGGTAGTAGCAATCAACTTGAGATGGTGCCGTAATTAGTCCTCAGAGACTTTGTAACTGTAATTATTATAATTTCAGCTCCTAGAGAAAGAGTGTATTCCCCTTCAAGTGCCCTACTTGGGGCAACTTCAGGCCGGTAAGCTGGGTTTACAAGGAGGAACAGAGCAGTTATAACTCTGGGGTTTACGGCCAGCATTTTTCTTCGTGACTTGGTTTTTGCTTCTGGCCCCATTTCCTTGGGCAGCGGCACTGGGGAGTATTTGCACTTGGCTTTGTGGACACACAGTTTCAGTCTTTCTGAAACTGTGTGTCCTGAGTGATGAGTAGCCCATTACTGCTCACATGGACTTCGGGCAAAAGAGCATCTGTCCCTGTGAAGGGACCAGGGAGATACAAATTGTAGCCTGAACGTTCGTATTTGAGGAAAGAAACCTAGAAGTATTTTCCTTCAGGGTCAGCAAAGACAGACTTCTGGCTAGTTGAACCAAATTGCGAATGAGAAGTGTTTACACAGGTGCGCAGCTGCTGGTGGGGAGAACTTGGTCTCCTTCCCTGCCCTGGGCACTACAGTATGGTTGAAACTGCCTGTTTCATGTTAGCAGCTTCGAGACTGAAATCCTTTTGGGAGAGAAGAGCTACTCATTTCTGAAGAGTTGACCAGTGACCTCAGTAATTCAGTAAAGTCAGGAAAGATTTGTTGAGAATTTACATGTGAGAAACCATGAGATTTAATAAAATGACTCAGTTCTCCTTTTTTGACTCTTCTCCTTTCAAGGATGCAATTCTAATTATTGTACCCAGACTCTTGAACAGGATCTCTCAGACTCTTCTCGGAATCTGGACACTGTCTATTCTAAGGTTTCCTTATTTTATACCATTTCTCCATACTAAAAGAAAAGAGTGCCGTGATATTTCCTTGGTCTGTGTTTTGCAAAGAAAGTACTCCACTTTAACAGGTGTTTTGCTTTGTTCTGGTATTTGCTGTTAAAACTTACTTGTCCAACAAATATATTGCCAGCAGCAACTACAGACTCAATAGGAGATGACCCCATAGTAACTAGCATGGTCCATCCAACCTAAGAGGGAACAGGGACAAAGTCAGTGAAGAACTACATGCACACTGCAATGAACCTCAAGCAGGGATAAAGCTCAGGAAACTGGAGGGAAGCGCAGAGGCCTGCAGCAATTTCTGGCAAGTTAGTGGTGGTGCTAGTGTAGGTGTAACTCTTCCAGAATGGGATGCACTTGAACAGAGGTGTGACTCTAGATGGAAAGCCACTCTCAGCCCCCTTCGCTGGCACAGGCATTACAGTATAGAACATGAGGAGGAGACGGGACAGCAGGCCAGTCAAGTCCTCCTGTCTAAGTGGTAAGTCTGAGTCACTATAAATATTTTTGAAAGGTTTAAACCAACAATCAGAAAATTATGAACCCTGGAGCTCTGACTGTAATTCTGCTTTCTGCTGGCATTCTGGTTCTCCTCCCTCTTTTCTCTTTCTGGGTATACATTTTGATTACCTTACAGGGATCAAAGGAGGGCTATAGATGACTCCCAAGCCCTGCACGCACACTCTGCTCTCGAGTGCAGCCAGATTACCTTCCATATCCCCCAGTTTTCTGATCGAATGTGAGTTTAGGGCTCAGTTGCTGGGGAAGCAGGAGTAAGATGATTAACAGTTCTCCTCTCTTCCTCCTTCCCCATTCTCCTTCTCCATCTCCTCCTTCTTCTCCTACTCCTTCCCTTCCCCCTTCTCCTCCTCCTTCTCTCCTTCTCCTTCTCCCCTTTTCTTTCTTGTTCTCCTTCTCCTCCTCTTCTTATCCATCTCCCCTTCTTTCTCCTTCTCTGCTTTGCCTTCTCCTCCTTCTCCTCCTCCTTTTCCTTCTCCATCTTCCTCTTCACAGTTGTGTGCCTAGAAAGCTTCCTCTACAGTGAGATAAAACTTCTTGCTCTGACTTCTCTGGAACCCTAGATCAGGACCATCTACCTTTGTACCCTCCTGGAGACCCACATGGCTGTGGCAGGCACAGCATGGATAACCATGGGGAACGGACAACACTGTCATCCCCTGGCAGCTGTCATATCTTAATTCCTGGCTAAAGAAGTAGCTGCTGTGGTTTCATGGGCGATATCCAGGGCTGAAAATCAAAGTCCATTTAGAAGTCCCTTAATGGATACTTGAGTTTGAATCTAATAACTTGAGTGGATATGGACATGAATCTTTGGAGAAAGTAAAAGTCGCCTTGGAAATGCCTGGATAAAAACAACCTCAGACTTTGTACCTGAGGTAATCAGCCTAACCCTGTCACCCAGTACCTCCCAACCCCAGTACCTCCCAATCCTAGTACCTCCCAACCCAGTGCCTCCCAATCCCAGTACCTCCCAACCCAGTACCTCCCAATCCCAGTACCTCCCAATCCCAGTACCTCCCAACCCAGTACCTCCCAATCCCAGTACCTCCCAACCCAGTACCTCCCAATCCCAGTACCTCCCAACCCCAGTACCTTTCTAATGACCCACTGCATTAATCCCAGGAAGTACAGCATGGACATCACAGTGCTGAAGAAAACCACAATGGGCAGGATCTAGGGGTAGGCAGCAGGGCAAAAGTGAGCAAGAACAAGCTGGCCCTTGTGCTAACACAGGTTTCCTGTGAGGTCTCTTCTCTGCCTCCTTTTCTCTGATAGAAACATCATAACAATCCTGGAAATTCTCACACGTACAACACTTTAACTGGGCTGCTTTCTTCCCTATCGTCTCTTACCCTGACTTCTGGACAGGCCTCTTGCAGTGCATCCCCCAAAAGTCCACGTGCGTCTCCAAGTAAATACACTGTGGCATTTGGAGCAGAGTGTTTGGGGAGTAGTCAGGATGAGATAAGATATTAGGGTGGGGACCTTCTGGGGCACAGTGGGTTTACCTGAAGAGGAAGACAGACCTGAGCCAGGCTTGTCTGCCTCCCCGCGGAAGGCCTTCTGCCAGGTTCCATGCAGCAGGAGGACCCTCACCAACACCAGCCTCGGATGCCAGACTTCTCAGCCTCTGAGCTGTGCGCTACATACACTTGTAAATTATCCAACCCCAGATATTTTGCTATAGCTACAGAAAACAGACTAAGGCAAGTGCATTTCAGAGGAAACTTGACATTTTGGGTTTTTTCTTCCATGATGAACATTTCTTAAGAAGGAAAGTGGTTTTGGATGGGTTTGTGATGTCCGATCAACAAATCAAATGCCATAGGCAGTTGTTCTTACTGTTCCAGTGTTAAAAAGACGTGGCTGTCACCACTGCCATAATTGGCAGAGTATCCTGGGTCAGGATTGGCTGTGAGCCCCCAGGACGATTGCAGCAGCTATGCACACCGGACGTACAGTGGGTGCTGACACACGGTGCCTCCCACAGAGGAAGCATTTACCCTTTTAGTTCTTAAAATAATAATGATTTCACCCATAGACTCTTTTTTTTTTGCACTAGGAATTACCCACAGACTTCCGAATCACTAAAGATCCAGGACAACATCCTGGAGACTAGCTTAGTTCTGTGTGAGGAAAGTTGCATTTCCCCGGGTTCCATCCTTCTGATGCTCTCTGGGGTGTTTCCTGCAGCCCGTGTCCCTACAGGGAGCAGTTTCCAGCTTCATAGAGTGCCTGGAGCTTCACGGGCTCCTGCTCGGCCCCTCCTTGCCTCACTCCTTCTCCACCGCTCCCCTGAGAATGGCCACAGACCAGCACAATTCATACACAGTCCAATTTAGGACAATCTATTCATCCTAAGTACTAAAGGTTATTTTGTGCCAGTATTCACAGCGCACTCATTGGAAGGTTATTAGCTTTAACGGTGGGAAGGACAGAAGCCTCTGCCCGGGCAGAAGGGATGGCACACGCGGAGAGGCTGCATAGTTCGTGAGCCAACTTACTCCTCCTTTGCAACTGTGTTTTTTCCAGTGCTGAGTTCGGTTCATGAGATGAGCATATTTCTGTCTCATGCTATGAACACTTGACCTCTGACACGGCTTAGTTGTCACCACTCTGAAGCATCAGGGTTGGAAAAGGCTCTGATCCAGACCTCACCACGGCAACCATACACAGACATTTAAAGGTCACACGGTACCCCACAATCAAAAATGCAAACAAGTCACCCCATCTTCGAGGGTTACTGTTTTCCTGAAAACTGCTCAGATACTACTACTCATGGGATTTTTCTTACCTGTCTCTGGCAATGCCATATCCTCATTTCCCCCAAAATATTTGCTAAGTTCTAACCCTCTCTAGACATTCTCCTTAATACTACATAGGAGTCACGCAATTAGGACATGTTCAGTCCACTGATTTCAGATAACATTGTAAGTGAAAAGATGGTGCCTATAATAAGTCTAGAAAGCATATTACTTGGGTTTTGGTGTGCTGGATTCAGTCTGAACATCTACAAAGGCTAAGAAGCTAGTGAAAAGGCAATGACTATGTAGAAAAAGTCAGGGTTTACCTTAAATGCAAAGAAGTGGTCTGTGTATTTCTCACCAAAGACGAAGACAGCGCCAGCATCAGTGTACCCCAGGAAAGTCTGAACTCAAGAGAAGAAAAGAGATCATTACAGCCACTGAGGTGGGGGGGGTTACGGCCATGGGCACCTAGATCTTGCAGAGTATAAGGGTCCCTAATGCATCCTCAGCTTCACCCCATGAGTGGCTGGCATGGAAGTGTACTTTTGAATTATAATTGCACACAGATGTGCTGTCATTTCTGACTCCGGTACACTAAAGAATAAGCTGAATGTGGGAACAGATGGACATGGGGGGCACTAGTTACCACTGGATGCAAAGGATGCTCTGGGGAACTATCTTAGAAGTGTGGTGGCCTTGAGCAGGGTGACAGGCAACAGCCATTGGGGATGATGTGGTAGGTGACATGGGTCTGGGACAATGGTGAGTGTAATGCATAGTCAGATTAATATATTTGACATAAACAGGTATTCTTCTAATTCATACTATTAAAATTTGGGTCAAATATTGTAGGCAAATAAGCTAAGTCTGACATGTCTTAAGGACTACATCCAAATATGAAGTACACTGTAGGAGTAAAACGTTCTTTTGAACCACTCACCTGAACTTGTCTGCCCAGCCAATCAAAAGCAATAAATCCAGGCTTAGTCCTTAGGATTAGGAGACCAAGAAGAAACTGTAACCCAATTCCCCAGCAGACAGGTCTCCAGTAAACCTACACAGAGAGATCAAGAAATTGCCTCCTTAGGAAATCATCACTGACCTCTCATTTACCTGCAGGGACCGAGTTTCCTGGAAGCACTGTCAGTGTGGCTGGGGACTCCCTCCCCTTCTCTAGAGGCCCAGGCAGCAATAGAGAATCTTGTCTCCTTTTTTAGGAATTGGGATCAAACTCAGGACTGTCACACTGAGTGAATCTCCACTCCTCAGCTCTTTTAATTAATTCATTTTAATTTTGAAACTAAGTATTGCTGAGTTGCCCAGGCTGGGCTTCAATCCGTGATCCTCCTGCCTCATCTCCCAGAGTGCTGGGGTCACAGGAGTGTGCCACCATGCTTGGTCAGAGACTGTCCGACAGAACCACGCCTTCAGAAACTCAGGACTGCGATCCCTCTTTCTAAAGTGAGGGTGAAATTGCGCTCAATGGAGGGAGAGCTGTGTTAGGATAAATTTTTGGAGTCAAAAGGCCCGAACTGCAAATTGAACTTTGATAAACTACAGGATCCAATGTAGAATATTAAGTAATTTACAGTCTGGGAAAATCTATATCATAACAGGAGCCCTGTTAGTCCTGTGTACTATATTTTCCCATGTAGCCACTAGGTCCCAACAAATAGCTTAGACATACAGAGGAGTCAAAGAAGCATCACCGATCTGTCAGGGTGACCATGGCTAGGATGTCTGTCCTAGTCATACTCTAAATATTATACATATATAATTACTTTGCTTGGAAAATGGAAAGGCAGAATATCATTTCTCTGTGTGCCCACTGTGTGTTGATCTGACAACTTGAAATGAAGGAAATGAAATTCTCTCTCATTGAGGGGCCTTTGTTTCATTGGAAAAGGAAGCGGGGCCCTTGGTGTAGACTCATGGAGTACAGCACAAATGCTCTCATCTTTGACAAGAAATGCATGTCCTGAAGCAACTCTGGGAGCGAGGGCACAGCAAATGGAGAAATTTGCTGTAATGTGGATCACATTAGGTCAACTTGGTCTCTGACTGGTGTTTTTTCCTTGGGTTGACTTTTAGCCTCAAAGGTCTTCCAGAGCTTTCACTTTGATTCATTAGCGAGCACCTCCAGGTCTCAGAATTCTTGCCATTTTATGGGTTAAGGCTAACAAAGTGAGGGTGAAATTGCGCTCAGTGGAGGGAAAGCTGTATTAGGATAAATTTTTGGAGTCAAAAGGCCCAAACTGCAAATTGAACTTTGATAAACTGCAGGATCCAATGTAGAATATTAGGTAATTTACAGTCTGGGAAAATCTATATTAAAATGAGTCCATTTTTCTCTGTGTATGGATAGGGGTGGGGAGACGTGAGTAAAAATTAGACTTTGAAAGAGAAAGAATAACTTGCTGGTTGTGTAACTGGAAAATACTGAGAATAAAATGTGACAGTGCTTTGAAAGTTCCAGAAGAAAGGCACCCTCTTCACCTTGAGTCCTCACAGCAGAGCAAGACAAACCCTGGGCAGTATAGTGCTTTCACAGTTACTTTGAGCAATTTGCACCTGGGGAAAAAGAAAGGCAAAAAATATCCCCAAAAGATCAATTTTGTATTTACTCTGGTTGGATGCTTGGAAAACAGAAATAACAGGAGAATGTACATCACGAGCCCGCCGAAGGACACCAGCTGCTGCTGTCCCAACTTGGCAGTGTCGAGGATCAGCCAGAAAATAATGCCCAGGATCAACAAGCTCCACATGACCCTAAGGGATAGAGCGGGTAGAGGGGCATTGACGTTACTTATTGTGCTAACTTGAACACTGTAAGGAGGCTTCAACTAACAAGATAATACTCACAAGAGCAGCACACCCTGGCACCAGGAAGCCGTGCTGTCGGAAATAGCAACTGGCCCTTTCTGATGGTTGCTATAATGGAAAATAGCCCCCCAGTTAAGTCACATGTCCCTTTTGCTCTACAACTCAGACTTCAGCAGTGCAGGGGTATGAAAGGAGTCAGAGAGCAAAGAGGATGTTTGGAGAGGGCGGTCTGGTGATTTCTTTGGGAGAGCTACCCTTGGGGGGATTCTTCACTCCAGCTTCTGGGATGGGTGAGGTGCTACTTTCTTCCCTTTAAGGAAGAACCAGAAATGTATCCTCTACAGAAGGGGGACCTCAACAGGGCTGGAATTCATTGACTTCTCCAAATGAGGAGTCCAGTATACTTGGCTAAGCTGACTCACTGCTTGGATGACAGACTAGAAAGTTCACTGGGTAGGGACTGCACAACCCTGGTTTATTAGGCCTAGATGTGTGAAGTTTCTTGGTAGATCCCAGTGGGTCTGGACAGAGACAGCCAGCCCTGGGACCTACCTAGTAAGGCTGCTGGTGGGAGAGGATGTCCACAGGAAGAGGTGGAGGGACAAGCCCACAGCAGCCTCTGCAGGATGTAGGGTCCTTTGAGAAGACCCACTCACAAGACCTTTCTTCCCAAGGTTGCAGAATAGTCCTGGCCCTCACTTCTCTCCTGGTTTTGAGGCTGGCAAAGGAAAAGGTAACAGGGAGAAAGAAGAAATGCAAGCCAAAATTGGGATAGAAAGATGGGCCATTTGGTCAAGCTCATAGTTTTCACCATTATATGGGATGACACATCTTAATATTAAAAATATATCTGTGGCCACTGGCCTGTTAACTGTGAGTGAGCAGAAAGGTCATGAGATTTTGCCATTTTTATACAAAGTATGGGAGAGCTAGCTCCCACTGAATAAAATGGAAAGGGTGACTGATGAAAAATTGTGCATTTTGATCACAATCTATGGGGTCATGCTTTTAACATACGAGTTGCACAAAAACCAAGTACTAGTGGTCCTTAACGTTGACAGAATATTGAAAACCCTAGTTCTTAGGAGCAAGAGGTATAGAAAAAATTAGAGAAAGTGAGACCTGAATTAAAAAGTCACTGGATTCATTAGTCAATAAGGACATACAAATAAAGATAGCAGCTGACATTACAAGTAGATAAAATGCTTTGTGTTTATCACAACACTTAAAATAGTTCAAAAAATACAAGTGAAGCAAACGATTAACCATAGAGGAACTACACACTAAAAAAGACAAAAGACTGAATGTATGCTATGATCCCAATTTCATGAGCATATTTTGAATGGAATATACATAATTTGCATAAGAAAAAATGTGGCAGAGAAGCAAAGTCTTCTGGAGTCATGTTGTCAGCAATCTCTTTCCCTTCTACTTAGAGACCAATTTTTTTTTCTTTTTTCTTTTTTTCTATTTGAGACAGGGTCTCTCTGCAAAGAGATCAGTTCTTTAAGTAGGTACTGCATTTGGTGACGCTCATGCTGCTGTCCTCTGGCAGGACAGAGACATCATTGATTGACCATGATGCCATTCCACTGACAAGAGAAGGAAAAGCTAGGGCTGGCCCTGCAATGACTGGAACCTTGTCCTAGCCTATATCCTTAATTGCTTCTTGGTTCATATGTATATGGATATTTCTAATATAGCAATGCAGGTTTTAGATGTCTTTTGTATATGTGCTGCTGAAGCGAGCACTTAGATGTTTTTTGGACAATATTTTATCACTTAATAACACTTGAGATGGAGGTGGCTTGTAGGGGAACCAGACTAACTTTCAAATGAGTCATTGCCTTGTCAAGCCTTGTTTTTCTGCTTGTCAAATGAAGGTGTTATAATGGGTCATTCCTGAACTTGCTCTTAGCTTCAGTATCCCACAGATGAGGAAGCAATTTTAGAACACATATTTGGAACAGTGCTGCACAAGACTAACATTGCTCTCAGTTGCAATAAGAAAACCATTGCACTTACCACTTTATCCAAAACCAATGACTGTCCAGAAGCCGTCTGCCCGGAGACAGGAACTCATCGATTCGACTTTCATATTTAGCCATCAAGTGATCCCAGATGACAAAGAAGATGGCAGCCACGGTGATCACAAAGAGAGGAAGGGCTCTGTGAAAGTTCAGCACACAGGCTGCAATCACCATGGCCAGATAACCTGTCCAGGAGGCAAAGGCAGACCCTGAGTGTCACCAGGCTCAGGTCAGGGGAGGGTTCATGAGAACCCATGGTGAGAAGGGCTGCTTTGATGGGCACTGGCTCTTCTCTGTCTTTCTCCTGCCAAAGTAAGGTCCTAAGACTGACTCTCAGTGATAAGAGGAAAGGGTGCTGGGTTTTCCCGACAGGACCTGCTGAGCTCTTGGCTCCTGGTACGTGACCACTGACTTCCTGCTCAGTACTTATTTATTTATTTATTTTCCCACAGATGCAGACTCAGCAGGTGGGCTACTATCAGAGAAAGGCCAAGTATTGAAGAAACCACTGGCAAAAAGTCATTGATTCTCCAGGTTTGCAGCTCAGATTTGGTCTAAACTTGAGTAACAAAACAGACCCATGGTCCCTTAAGCGTCACAGACTCTCAAAGGAAGAGGGACAGGGCCAACTATAGTGGCTGCTTTTGAAGAGCAGACTATAGGAGAAGAAGAGTGACTATCCTTAAAGGTCAGCAAACAAAGGCCTGCAAGTTAAATCTGGCTAGCTTCTTGTTTTGTGGGTAGCACAGTACAATTACATTTTCTTATTTGTATTCTATGAATAAAGTTGTATTGGCTCACAGCCATGTCTGTCTGCTATACATTGTCTTTGGATGCTTTTATTTTTAATACAGTGGTGGCGTTTCATAGTTTTGATGGCATATCAAATACTGCCAGACCTGAAGTGCTGTCTGGTTGGGCACAGGGAAAGATGGTAACTTGACTGTCTCCCAATTCCAGCTGTCTGAGCACAAAGGCTTTGCCTTGGATTGAGCAGCAGTCTGTGAGTCCCATCTGTGGGTTTTGATGGGAGTATTTACATTTCATAGGCAGGAGAGAGTCCTTTGCTTTGCAGAGAGTAAAAACATCTGTCTACCTTCAGGCAAGATGAATGGTCTACATGGCCCTAGGTTCTTACCCGATATTCACTATGCAATTAGGTGTCTGCCCATTATCAAGTTTTCCAGATTGCATTAACCAGTGCACCTCCTTAAATCTATACTACAAAGGCAAAGGTTATAACGAGCCCCTAGAGTAGGGACATTTCTGTGGTTTGGATGTGTCCTCCCAAAGTTCATGTGTTAGAAATTTACCTAAATTCATGTGCTAATTGTGTTTAGAGGTGGACCTCTTGGGAAGCAGTTGGGAGTAGATGAAGGTATGAGGCTAGCCCCTTATGACCTTAATGGTTGAGAAAAGAGAAAACCAGTCCCAACTGGCACATTTGTTCTATACCCACTGCCATGATATAGTGCAGCAAAAGGGCTTTTGCCAGTGCTGGCAACTTGACATTGGACTTCCTAGTCTCCAGAACTGTGAGTTAAATAAATCTGTATTCTTTATCCCAATACATGCTCTGTGGTATTCAGCTATAGCAACAGAAAATGAACCAAAACAATAGGCAATTCGCAGTTAACTAATGGCCTCAAAATAGGGTGGTCTAATTTCCCTGATGGAACCTGAATCTTAGGGGCTTCATAGTTTATTTCTCTGGGTGATCAATAGCAGTTCAGGGAAAGGAGAAGGTTTATTTTCTTTCCATAGGAAGCTAATTCTTGAGGAACTCCCAAAAGAAAAGACAATGGCATTTTCATCACTCTTTGATACTTACCAACTAATAAAATGCCCCAGATGATATGCCGAAGAATAACTTTGTGTTTTGTACAAAAATCACGAATTTTATTATATTTTCTTTCCAAACATCTGCAACACAAAAGCAAAAAGGCAGATAGAATTAAATGCTCAAAATATGAAATAAACAGGCATGCTAAGGCTAGATTCGGCTTTGTAAAACCAGCAAGCAAACAGCACACATCTTAGGAGGCATAAGTCTTACAGAACAGAGAAGGGAAATTCACTTAATTGCAGACTCAAATTGGCCATGGGCTGGATTAACCTGCAGAATGAGTGTGCCACACCCCGAGGGCTTAGAGAGGCACGGGAATGAGGCTCCTGGGACCAGAGCAGGAAGATGAATGATGATGCAGAGCTGAGGTGAGCTCAGGGGAGCGCTCCTGCATCTGAAGTGCTGGAATATATCACGCATGTAATGACAGTTCTTATTGCGAGAAACTTTCACTGCTGTGTGTGTATGAATATGTGCGCTAAGAATTATAAATACTGCCCCCCAAACATTGGGTGAACAAAAGAACAGCAAAGGCCTTTGTGTGTGTGTGTGTGTGGTCTAATTTGGGAAAAGCTAACAATGCATTCATTACCTCTAGTTGGGGAAGAGGTAAGGGTGGAGGGTGACATTTAATAGGGTGTATCTATCTGCTGTAGGCTGGCTTTATCAGATTTTTTTTTTTTTTTTTTGTACTGGGGATTGAACTCATGACCTTGAGCTTGCTAGGCAGGCGCTTAAGCCACTGAGCTAAATCCCTGGCCCTTCAGATTTTTTTTTTTTTTTTTAAATTGCAGGGAGTTTACAGCCCATTAGAGCAATCTGACTCTATAAAGCAAGGCAGCTGGTGAGAGACCCTTGGGCCATTTGGTTATCTGCTACATAATTCCCAACGCCCTGGTGGTCATTTCAGTACCATTAACACTAGGGAAACCGGAGTCTGACCCTTAGGGGATTCCCAGCCCCTCTCAGTGGGAGACTGACAGGAGAAGGAAGGCTGAACTCAGCCCAGGTTCGAGGAAGGCATATTTTCAATGACATATACATGACAAGGCCTCCCGACCCTAATTCTAACCCCCTCCAGAGGCATCTTCTGAAACATAAAAACAAAACTTTTCAGAGATGTAAGAATTAAAAAAAGATTAAGCAAGAATTCAGAAAATGGACCAATATTATAGTATTAGCATTAGAGGCAGCTAAGTTACACAGAAAGTAACAGGCAGTCTGAGAGAGTTGGGCGGTCGTCGAGGGAGTCAATGCAGAAGTGAGCGGCGTCACCTTTGTGGTTGGAAGTGACTGTGAGGCTGGAGATGCGATAGCCAGGTTTGGAGCCTCCTCCAAGACACACAGCTGCTTGAGAACACACTGTCACTAGCACCACCAGGTCCAGTAAACCCAGAGAGGGCACCAGAAGCATAGGGCGGGGGCCAGAGCACCCGTCGTCCTCCAGTCTCTTTCCAGAGTTGCCTTTGTTCTCTTCTCTTCAGAAGTTACAGAGAAGCTAAAGTTAACAGTGCCCACCACACAACTGCCCTATGTACCTCACGTCCCTCTGGACCAAGCGATGGTACTTGGAGCCCTCTAGGCTGACTGTAGGTTAACTCATAGCTACCTGTGCTGGGATTTTGCTGTATGAAACCACCCTGGATGAAGAGTCTCTGCAGGAACCCACTGTGGACCTCACCTGTCTCTCAGGAGCTTTCCTACGACTAACTTCCTTTGTTCTAGAAACTCAGTCTTAGACATTAAGGAGGCTGGGACATCTAGCAGTTAAGAGTTATTTCCCCCTGATGTCAGGAGATTGAGTGCCAACCTGGGATTAGGAATCAGAGGCGTGATTGGTGGTGCTGTCTAGATGATTACCCGTGGACAGATCATTTCTCTGAGTTTCACTTTCATGGTCTGAAAAATAAAAGTAATAATCTTGCTTCCCGAACTTGTGGGGCTGTAAGGACTTGGAGATGAGAAGGTAAGAGCAACAGTTTGTTGGGATTTTAAGTGGATTGAGTTTTGAGAAATTGATTGCTATTGATTGACACTGAGAAGATGAATTATCTGCTTTCGTATGGTCTGGAGCAATTAGTTGGCAATTTACACCTTTAATGAGAAGAGCGTGCTGGGTGAATTTAAATCTAGATACTGGGTTCCCAGGACATCAGCAAGCTGAACTGGCCACATCGATCCTCCTAGAGTTTCATTAATTTTTCTGAAAATGGTGAGTGGGAATGGGAGTGGTGACATTTTCTAATAAATCATAACAAATGTTAAAGAGTAGATGGAAAATTAAACAAATAGGAGGCAGGCAAGGCTGTGTACCCTCTTGGGCGCGTGTCCTGGTCGTCCTCGTCTTCGTCTTTGTTTCCTGGGGAATCCTGCCCAATTGTGATGTGCTCTTCCCCCTGGAAACCAAACATTGGAGCGGAGAGGAAAAAGTCAGGATCCTGGGCTGTGTGTGCCAGTCACCTCTGCTTGACTGTACTGCAGGCTCCTCAGTAGGCCTGTTGACTGTTAGGTGAGACTCTCTACCTGCCAGGGAAACTTTTCCCTCTTATAATCACAGGAGGCTCTGAACCACGCTTGGCGCCCCCTTTCCTCCCTGAGGAGCCCACGACATTTTTGCTTTTCTTAAGGGAGCAGGCTCCTATTTCTGCTTTTCACTGTTGTCTCCATTTTAATCATTCGACACCAGCTCAGTTTCCAGGCAAGTGCTAAATGAAGTCAACACCAGAGGCTGCACAAATCTCCCTTTATATTACACCATATAATGAGAACAAGGCTGGTTTTATTTCCCCGATAGCCTGATGCTTGATCTGCAGATATGAACCCCAGCTGCCACCTTCCAGAGCTGACTGAAGCAAACCTGTCCTCAGGGCACAGCCTCTTCCATCATTTGGGCTATGGGAGAACGTTTCCTTTACCCAGCCAGCTCTCGCTAATTAATTGAGCACATTATACACCTGGGCCATCTTTCCTGGACAGTCTTTCTAGGTACAGAGTGAGCTCTCAAACATCACAACCCCTCCTGTCCCAGCATGGCTCTGAGGCTTTTCTCCCTGTCTCCACTCTGCAGAAACACCTCACTGGAGCATGGGCTGCTGGAATCACTGGCACTGGAAGCCAGGGGAGGGACACAGGTGGGGCGATGATTGGGACATGTGCTGTGAGGAACAAGGCCACAGGTCAGCTTTCATTTTCGGTCATATGGTGTAGCCTTCAATTCTCTGTACTTTAGCTGAATCATAGCGTGTCAGTGAGCTGAAAGGTTCTTCAAGTAGCACGTGGCCCTTCCACGCACACTCAATTACACTTGTAAGGCAAGATTATTTCTGTTGTTTTGGGTAGAACTAGAAAGGTGAGGAGATAATTGGAAGAGACCAGCCGAGTCTGAACTGCATGAGCCAAAGAGAGAGTCAGATGAGTCTCCCCCATTTGTTTCCATGTAACATCCAGCATGGTCGATAACATTTGATAAATATTTGATTTAAAGGATCGGGCTGCTATTTGCTTGCAGTGAATGGATACTTACTATCCGCAAGTTGCCCAGCATTATTGTTGTTTTGCTTTCTTTCCCCAATTCTTTATCTTTTAAAAACAGCGCAAGGAGACCACTTTGACATCACCATCATAGGACGTGAGCCTCTCCTACCCTTTCCTCTGACCTTTGGTACCCACTTCTTCACTGCCCAGCCCCTGCCATTCTCTTTTATCCTTTTTTAGTTTTTTTTTTATTTTATGGGAAAAAAGTAAAACAAAATTTGATAACAAAATAAGCAAAAAAAAAAAAATTCTAGTACGGTGCATATTGTCAGCTTCAAAGTAGTTACTCAGAGGACAAGATACGGGCATAAACAAACCCTCCATTCAATGCTAGCACAAATCTTCTTTTTTAATGAACTAAGAGACACTAACAAAATAGTGAACTTGCATTTTTCTTCCCTTTCCCTCCTCTCCCCCACTTCCTTTTTCTTTTTGAATAATTCCTTCCCATTTCACAATATCCCTGTGATTTTCTACTGAAGGTCTCTGTTGGGGTCACCCAAGGCCTGCTGTGGCTGTACCAGGGAGCTGGTCCTCACTTGTCACACTCCTGTCCGCAGCTGTAACATGTCTAACTTGTGCATGTTTTCTTGTGAAACAATTAGGAAAACTTCAGAGCGTGTTAGGTGCCCAGCAGAACTGAGCTGCAAGTGCAGAGCTTTCCCACCTGTGCTTGAGTGTGCCTTCCCCACTGTGACATTCTGCATCAGAGTGACCCCGTCACAGCCAATGAGCCGGTGCCGGTGACACATCAGCATGGCCAGAGTCGGCTACCATTAGACTCACTTTTGCTGCTGTGCAGTCTGTGGGTCCGGGCAGATGTCTAATGACATATGTTCACTGTTACAGCATCATACAGAACAGTCTCACTGCCCTCTACCGCTTACGTATCCATCCCTACCTCTTGCCCCGATCTCTGGAAACCATTGTTCTTTTTACTGTCTCCATAATTATGCTTTTCCCAAAATGTGATATATTTGGAATGACTTCTTTCATCCTGTGAATGGCTCTTAGGCTTGTGTAGTCCTCTTCCTGGCTAGCTGGTTGGTTTCTGGATAGACTATCATGTATTTATTTGTTCATCTGCAGAAGGATATCTGGGCTGCTTTCAAGTTTTGGCACTTATGAATAAAGCTGCTATTAATCTCTGTGTGCAAGTTTTTTGTGTAGTTTTCTTTATAGTTCCTTGAAGAATATTTAGAGACACGGTATATATACAATATATTGAGTGAAACAAACACCTCAGAATCTGCATACCAAGTCATGTGGGCAGAGCAGCCCCAATGTGGATCGCACACGCTGACTCCCAATGTGGATCGCACACGCTGACTCCCAATGTGGATCGCACACGCTGACTCCCAAAGTTTAAGCTGCAGATTCTTTTTCTTGAATTACAAGTCAATTTTTATCTCCCAAAGTTTGCTGCAATAATTTCCCATATTTTCTACTTTAAACAAATTACCCCTTTACCATGAAAGATTTGGCCACAGGGTGGTGCCCTCGTAGGCACTCTGTTACTTTAAAAAGGATGGTCTGCATAATTATTTGCTCATTTATCAGCAGTAAGATTTCTTTCCATTAAATTCTACCCAGAATTCAACACATAAATGAAATAAAACAGAGCTCTTCAGACCAGTTCAAACTCAGGTGACATTGAGGACTTTAGGCCACAGTGGACACGGCTTTAGAACCACCTGTGGGCTGCCCTGCTGTCTGCTTTACTTCCCTGAGAAAGTCAAGCTCTTACTGTGAGGTCAGGCTGACCCTGGACGCTCAAGCTCAAGCCGTTTGCCTTGGTCTCCCGAGTAGTCAGGACTTCAGGAGCCATCACCACGCCCGGCTCTAAGTCAGTACTTTTTGCCCTGGAACTGAAGTTCTCATGGGGGAGCTCTGAGGGGAGGTGTAAAGCAAACAAGGCCTCTCTGTCTGGCATTTGTGTTTTCTCCATGGGTGCATCTCCTGCACACTGATGACCATTCAGTGCCCTCCTTTGAGGCCTGCTGGCCTCAATGGCCTCCATGTGTCACAGAGCCAGGCAGATGCCTTGCTGCCACCCTGCATGGCCAGAGTTGTCAGGAACCCTACCTGTTTAGGGGTTCCTTGCTCTCCGCTTTGCACGATTCTACTCCTTAT
Organism: Hydrochoerus hydrochaeris; assembly: GCA_004027455.1. Classification (NCBI taxonomy): domain Eukaryota; kingdom Metazoa; phylum Chordata; class Mammalia; order Rodentia; family Hydrochaeridae; genus Hydrochoerus; species Hydrochoerus hydrochaeris. The sequence goes on along the minus strand of PVLA01003286.1, from coordinate 168,963 downwards.
CGAGTTGTTTCCTGGCATGTTCTGGTTTTCAAGGTCCTCACCCTAAAAAAACAAATGAACAGATTGCAAAAAATAAAATGTCAGAGCCCAAACACAAACATCCTTTAGTGGACAACTCCTAGAATTTGGAAGGATGAGACACACAGATGTTAGATGTTCAGAGGGGCACTGGATTCAAGAAACTTCTGTTAAGAAACACAGACCAGCTGGGCAAGGTGGTGCTAGTCTGTAATCCCAAAATGTGGAAGCTGAGGCAGGAGGTTCACTACACATTTGAGGCTGCTCTGGTCTATGTAGTGAGACCCTGTTTAAAACACACAAAGAAACACAGCCAAGCAAGGCATGGTGGTGCACGCTTGGAATGCCAGCTACTAGCAGACCAAGGCAGAAGAACACAAGTTCAAGACCAGCACGGCAATTTATCAAGGACCCTGTCTCAAAATAGCAAAGGGCAAGGAGGGCAGACGTACATCAGTACAGTGCCTGCCTCACATGTGCTTTTGAAGTCCTGAGTTTAGTCCCAAGTATTACAAACAAAACAACCAAAAACTAAGCCAAAGCAAGCAAGAACTACACAGATGATTGCTTTGCTTTGTTCTGCCTAAAGAGATGGGTGTCCCCCAAGGACAAGGACGGGTGACTGTCTAGTCCATGAGAGGTACCACGCCCAGCTAGCTCCTGAGGAGGCTTCCGCTCTCCTGTGCACCATATTCCCCAGGGATTCACTGCACAAGATGAAATAAGTGAGGTCAGCCATGGCCTGGGAACTTTATCCTCAGAGTCTAAGGGCTTAGAGGTGTTCATGTCTGTGCTTTGATTTAAAGCACCACTGTTACTAACAAACATGTGCCAACATCTTCTTTTGTGAAGCTGCCTTGGTTTTACTTTCAGAACTATTAGTCACTCCTTGCAGGGCTGTCCTGACCCAAATTCAGCTGTGGTTTCCAGAAGTGACAAACACCTGGTTCTTTGCACTTTGACCTCTTGGCAGTGTCTATTGCAGGGATAGTGAATCTTTTAGTGCTTAGTAGCACAGTGCTTGCCTAGAATGCATGAGATTCTGGGTTCATCTCCAGCACCACAAAGTAAAAACAGAAACAGAAACAAGGAAAATGAAAGGTGAAAAGAAAAAAGATACATATGGTCTTTTAACTTCAGAGCTCTAGGTGGTCCAAAAAATCTAGAAAATATCACTGTTCCAACTTGTATCACATTTTCCACTTATCAAAACATTTCAGTGTTCGGACTTGTATAAAATCTTATGGTACATACACTAGTTACACAAAAAGTACTTTCTCCCTATTTGCTTTGTACATCTTTCTTTGGCATAGCTCTTAGTGCAGAAGAGACGCACACCTTCATTAATCTGGTGATTTGAAGGTCACACCAGTATAGCACCAGTAGTGACTCTGGGGCATTGGCATAACAATGTGGCATGGAGGGGAAAATGTCCAGTATGCGAAGGTGACAAAATGTTGCTAAGGGTGGAAGTTTACAGACAGGTACTTAGGGACACACTCTGCTATTCTACTTCAGTGGATGCTTAAAATTTTCCTTAATATCAAGTTAAAAATAGGACTAAATCAGAGTTGCCGGAGAAACGGGACACAAGACACTGAGGGGCTGGGTTTCCGCGTCCCTAATAGATGTGTGTCTTGGCCACTGACCCACAGCTGGGACAACACACCTGACACCCACACATTAGAGGAGGGGCGCTTAGCTTGGCTCATGGGTCCAGCCAGTCAGTGGGCTCCAAGGCAGAAAGGGCTCCATGGAGGGCAGCTGCTTGGCCCACGGCAGCCAGGAAGCAGAGGGAGCAGGGAGGACCGGGGACAGTGCACACTCTTCCAGGCCCAGAACCCATGACTGGCCTCGTGCAGCCAGCCAGCTCCGAGGGCGTGCTGAGGGCCTGAACTCAGGGCAGCATGAATCCCCCATCCCGTCTTCCAAACAGGTGGGATGTGGCACTGCATGACACTCAGCCGGCCACATGGTCCCCGCCTCGACGCTCCCACTGCACTCACAGTGTCCGCTCTATGCAGTGCTCCGGTCCTGGTTCCCTGAGGAGTTTCGGCTTCCTTGGTGCCGATGAGTCGGGTGGCAGGACCTGGACCTTCCTTGCGGAGCAGTGGAGCCCTGCCCTTTGGGAGGTGTGGGGTTAGGAGAAGGCCCGGGTTCCAGGGACTGAGGCTCCTCACAGTGGCCCCTGGGGCGCCTCAAGCTGTGTTTCTTCCTGTGTAATGGGATTGTTTGCTCCTAGAGTCTGTCCAGATCTTGGCCTTTCCAGTTTTCTTTTTTTTATTATTATCTTTTATTTTAAAGAAGTTAAAAGCAAGGAAAACAAAACAGAATAAAACCCATCAAAATAAACCAGTACAAGAGATACAGGACTTCAAAACCTTACAAAATCAACAATAGTTATCATAATACCTTTTGTTGTCTTCAAAATAGCTGCAGACACCTTTGGACACAGTAAAAATAAAACAGAACAGAACAGAATAGAAGCAATAAAAACAGAACAATGAATGCAATGAAGGACCTCAAAAAAAGCCACTAGTAAATGCAGAATGGCTACCATATGTCTTACTATCTTTGAAATAGCTGTTCCTGCCACCAGATATAGCATAATCAAACCAAACAAAAGAGAATAAAACCCAATCCACCAAGACAATGAAAATGACATGGTTTCTAAGTGGGGGTTCACCTCCTGGTGGGGCCTGGATTCCCCGCCCCCCCGCAAATGGTGCTGACTCACGAGAGAGGCGTGGGTCTGGCTGTCCCCACTCTGGCAGAGGCCCACGCACGGCGCTGGTCAGCCTTTCCAGTTTTCAGCAAGGACAATGTCTCTCATTTGAGGGTTTGTGATGGAAATGCAGGGATGAACGTGGGAGTTGATTCGGGTCAGGAAAAGGACCGCTCAGGAGACTGTGTTTGTTTCAGGTTAGAGTCCTGGGAGCACAGGAAGGGGCTTACAGTTGCCTCTTACCCCATTACTCTTTAGCAACTCAGATCACGTATTTAGCAACTCAGATCACGATGCCTGTCTCTGCCTGCACCTGCACCCCATACGCCTCACGCCTGCTCAGGACGCGGCCCTGCTCTGGGGACGGTGGGAAGCTGGGGCGGGGCGGAGCCCCAGGCACATTCTGAGCACTGCAGCACGACTGGTCGGGGGTTGCTCTGGTTGCTCCAGTCACTGGGTGTGGTGAAGGCAGTGGCTCTGGGTTCAGCCCTCCTTCAAGGCCAGGGCCTTGCCCCCAGGAGAGCTCTGTGCCTGGAGTTTCCTTCCCACGCGTCTCTGAGCTTGCATTTCCTTTGCTGCCAGAGCCACAGGGGCTGCTACAGGGGCCCTTTCTATGTTAGGGTCCTCCCTTCACAGGCTTTCTAAATCATATCAAAACTCCCAGGACACTGGGGTTTACTCAAACTGCCTCCCCGGTTGGCAGTGTCCCCTTTAACCACATGTTAGCTGACAGTGGCTACCCAGGAGGAGCTGTCACTCTAACTTCCTTTGCAGAGTGGTTTAGGAGAGGGGTGCCTGGTAAGCCAGCTAGGAGAATGTTCTCAGGGGTGGCTGAGAGCTGCTCTGGTCACTGTCCTTTCCCCTGTCCTGCTACGTGGCATGTGGACAGCTCTGTCCAGGCCCAGAACATAAGGACTACCTCCTGGTGCTGCCCGAGGGACGTGCCAGGAGGAGCCTGGGTCAGCTGCTCACACTGCTTTGTGCTGCTCTGACCCTGGTCTATACCCAGATGAAGCCAGCCTCTCCTGCAGTACTTCTGGCGTTTCAGTCTTCAGTAGGTGCACGACGCTGCTTTAGACCTGCAAAGCTTCATATTTAGTCCTCATAAAAGGACTGTGAGGCAGGTGCTGTGTTTTTCAGTTTTACAGATGGAGAAACTGAGGCAAAGATAAGTCAACATTTGGATTGCAGAGCCAGAAGCAGCTGCGGTGGCATCTGAGCTCAGACTTTCCATCCCCGGTCCGAGTTACACCTTGGACATAGGGATGTGGGAACAGAGCTGCAGAGCTGTGGACACAGGAAGTCCTTTTGGTTCCCTGTGCATGTAGAAAGGTTGATTTGCACTTTAGATGTGAAAACACAAGAGTGAAATGACAGAAGTGTTGAAAGTTCCAGAAATGCAATGGCTGCTCTGAAGCCACACTTAGGCTCTGTGGTCACTGCTCAAGCCGGAAGAACGGTGGCCCCGAGCTGGTCCTGCATGTAGGCTGAGAGGGCCCTCTGTGCTTGTGGACACAGCTTTGTGTGTCCTTGGCCTCTCTGTCCTGCTGTGCTCAGGCTGCACCACCTGGCTTCCATGTGATTGGGGCTTCTCTGCATGTCACGGACCAGGGAACCCTTCCTCTTTGCAGAGTTGGGCTGCTCTGGCCTCATGACCGCCTTACTGAGGGCTGGAGCAGGAATGACATCCTCAGCTGACTGTCAGCATGGGCTTTGGACTGCTGAGGTCTGTGCAGATGGAAGTTAACTGGCAGCCAGGTATGACATTGCCAAAGATTCCGCGGAGTCACTCTGCAGCACTTTACATGGTTCTGGAGCCTGACACTTGACAGTGAACAGTTCTGCGAAGTGTTTGACACCACATCCTGACAGGAAGCTTCCACCACTGGGTCAGATTTAGATTGGTGATCGCAATTGCTTATTGTCTGCCTGTCTGTCTATCTATCTATCATCTATCTATGTTTCTATCTACCCATCATCTACCTATCCATCCAATTTACATGTGTCTGTACATCTTTAAAGCAGTTTTCCTAGAAGCAGAAAAGTAGCAAAGCCTTGAATACTGCTATGGCTATCAGGCTCCCAGTGCCGGGATGGATGTAATTCTGTGATGTTCGCTGGACTTGGACTGTACAAATACGTACTTTAACTTGTCGCTGGAATCCATGCCAAAAAGCTGATACTGTGCCCCGTTCTCTGCTGAGCCCAGTGGGCTGTAGCCCAGTGCCAGGTACAGAGGTGCCTGCTTCTAAACGCATGAGAAAGCTATTCTTAGAGCAGTTGAGCTTTCTACCGCAGCTACCATAGCACTGTATAGTTCGTGGGGACCCAGTGATCTGTGCCGCGGTTTGAACATGGCCTGGCTCCTCTACAACTGATCCTTGTTATGAGGTGGGATGAGGTGGAGGTCTAAAAGGTGATTCGTGGGTGAGGTAGGCCAGGTGAGGTTATTGGGGTGTCTCAAGGGTGGCTCTGTGGCAAAGCTCAATTAGGCAGAGCACCCAAGCACCCCGTCTCTCAGCATGCACTGCCCCGCACGGCTGCTGACAGGAAGACACGGTGGGTGTGGCTGTGGGACCTGGGGTGAGAACTGGCAGCCTAGATGAACCTCTTTCTTCTAACCTACGGAGCACATGGCATTGCTATCGGCAACAGGAATTGGACTAAGACAACACAGACCCGCCTCCCCCATGTCTTCAAAAACGTTCCCTAAAGTCAAGCTTCGGATGCTGGGATGAAAGTGCCAGAAGTACATCTCTAATTTCTGTTGTTTTTCCGAGCTTTTTCAATGGCCTCACCTTTCGGTAGTCATTTCCTGAGCGTGGGATAGGACTAGCGCAGAGCAGCCGCCTGGAGCCGTAACTTAAATTCCGAAACGCAGTGGGACCAACAGAGGGAAGGAGCCGGATCCTGACTTAGGGCCACGGTTTCTTGGCCTGTTGATGTGTGGTCTGCACTGTGGGGTGGAGCTCGGGCTCCGTGTTTATACCTGGCTGCTCACTTCCTGAGGCCTCGGACTCCTGGGAAGGGGATGGCAGCATTGTTCCTCAGAGGACAGGGCAGCTTGTCCAGCGCTGCCCGTGACCAGTCCTCGCCAGCTGTTGTCTAATTCTGTGTAGTTTGCATCTGGCTCGCTCCAGGCTTTTATAGTTATATTGTCCTCCACTGATTCAGTTAGACCTGTGAAAGTTGGCATCCGGTTGGTGGGTGCGATCTCTGTAAAGCCAGACCACCCCCTCCCCGTTTTTCAGTTTGGCAGTCCACACACGTCAGATGTGTTAGGCCCGTTTCTCGGAGAGCCAGGGCCTTCTCAGGAACGCCACTGGGAGCCGTAACCCGTGCGCATTGCTCCTACTGCTCTGGCTCACGCGAGTCTCTCTCGGAGCCTGGTGTGTGTAGACTGCCTCTCCCCGAGCCACTGCTGCAGCCTTCGCCCAGTGAGTCTCCAGGCTAGGCAGAAGCGCAGCAGTAGAGAGAGGGCGCACATGGTCACCCTGGGCGCATGGTCACTCTTTCTTTGTACAGCTCTGTCCCCTCCAATGCCTGGGGAGATTTGATTTGGGTGCGAAGAGGGAGGCCTCTGTGCTGCTGTGAGTGGCAGGGACACAGGTCACGTCCAGGATGTCATACTCTGCTCATAGCGGCTTTCCTGGTGGCTTTCAAGGAATGGGGCCAGAGGAGGCCTCACTTATAGGGGTGCCAGGAAAGAGGAGGGGCAGCGTTTTTGTTAGGGTTCAGACCTAAAATGTTCCCAAAAGGTCTCATGCTTTGGGAGATTGGGTTTTGGGGTACCGATGAGTGCACAGTCACACTTGCTGCCAGGAGGTGGCTTGGTGGGAGGTGGTCCCTGGGGGCTGACCTGGAGGGGTGCACTCTTGTGCCCAGCTACCCGCTTCTCACTCTGCTTCCTGGCCACACCGGGGTAAGTAGCACTCCAGCATCATCCCCTTCGCCAGGCTGCTTCGCTTTGCAGTCAACTGTGGACTGAATCCTCTGAAAAGTCTAAGCCCAGATAAAACCCTCGTCCTTTAAATTGTAGCTGATACTGGTGAGTAACAACGAGGGGGCTCATAATGTTCTGCACCCGAAGCAGACTTAAATGAAGGTTAATAACAAGATTTGTAAAAAGGTTAACAGGCGAGTACTCATCACACTGCTTCCATGAGCTTTCTTCAAGAAACAACTAGAGGAAGAGGCCAAACAAACATGGAGACGCTGTGATAAACAGAGAGGTAACACAGTCGGAATCTATTTAATAAACTCAAGTCTACACCAACTCCTGTGATGATGATTCCAGAAAGGATTTTAATCTCTGACCACACAGAAAAGATCATCAAAATGCTACTTGGACAGAAGGAAAAGATAGAAGGTTGGCTAAACATGCCAATCTCCTCATCTTTTTGTTTCAGGAAGCTGAAAGAGACTATAGATAGCAGTAAAAGGTAGAAAAATAAGCATTAAATGTGTGTGTGTGTGTGTGTGTGTATTCTCCTAAAATAAAGTGGTAGAGGAAAAGGACATAAAATGAAAAGAGCAAAAGGCAACAATTTTGTAATTTGTCATAGTTTTAAGCTAGTTAGAAAAGGAACCTTTAGAGCAAACAAAAATCTAGAAGAAAGCGGACAAGAATTTGAAAGTATGAGAACCATGCAGTGAAACGACTTTGAAAGCACACCGTGTGATGCGAAACCAAACCAACATTTCTGGCAAATCAATTAACAGGTGTGATTGATTGAATCAACAAAGATGGAACAACAAAGAGAACATAACCATAGATTGAAAATGGCTCTTTGATCCAGAAAGATAAAAACTGCAGTGGTCATGGTCTAAATCTTGTCAGGCTGAATGTTGTACAGAAAATAGAATTAATGTGTCTGAACAGAAACAACAGCCAGCACAGTGTCACACTGCTAGGCACTGGCTGGGCACGGATATTTTCTTATAAAAGGCATGGGATGGCCTAGGAAGCAGAACTACACGGGCAGGAACACCTGGAAGCCATATAGGAAGACGTTATCTAAACCTGTTGGGCTATGACAGATAAACAGACAAAATCAGGATAAACAGAACCAAAGCAACAACAAGATGACCCTAGTAGGCGTCTACTGGGCTCCATAACTTGAACGGAGAATACACTGCAGCCAGGCCAGTTAGCTGTTTCCAGTGTGAATTTGTTTCTGTTTCCTTAGAAACAGGGCTGAACTCCATGGGCTCTGACACCGTGTGCATTAAGGCATTGCAGGGCCTTTATGGTAGAGCCAGGGCGCCCCTTTCAGGATGTTTTGCAACACAGAAACCAAGTGCATGGAACTAGAAGAACACCAGTCACCCTGAAAGCTACTGAAATGTCCTTCATTTATTTTTTGGAGATACTGGGTCTCCAACCCAGGGCCTTGAGCACACTGGACAATTTACCACTGAGCCCCACCCCCAGCTGAGTTACTAGCTGAATCTGTGATAGGTAAACCCGGGTCTCTATTAACATATTAACCAGACAACCCTACGCAGTCCAGTGGCCTGTTCTAAACATAACTTTGAACTCAGCCATGGGGTGAATTATAGTTGTACCATATAGGAATTCCTTTTATTACCAAGAGGGTCTTTTATTCCATCTCCCCTCCCCGGCGTCTGATTATCCAGTAACCTTTGCGTATACCTCTGGAATACAAGCCCTTCCCTTTTACTGCCGTGTCATCAGACACCTCGGTCTTGCTTCTGGGTAGGCCCATGCTGTTGCCCAGTAAATCTATTCATGAAAGAAATCAGAATAAAAGCTCAGCACTGTGCTCATTTGGATTGTGGTTGTTTAGAGTCTTAAAAAATAGAAGAAGAATAAAAAAGAAAATAAACAGTTTAAGCATCCTGCTTAACTGCTAAAAGCTAACGTCATAATTACTCTAAATGAGGTTGCTTTTCATCCTTTTCAATGCACCAGAGTCCTGAATGTTTAACAGATGAAATACACAGCTTCTTATCTTGGGGAGGCTCCTTTAAGGGCCAGCGTGGCTGCGCTCACAATGTCCACTAGGTGGCGCCGCTCACAAGGCCTGGGTCCTTGACCCTCCCAAGTGGGATTCTAGCCGCTGTTGGCTCTAAAAGTAGGAAAGTGATCAAAAATATTAACCCGCTAACCCACAGCCTCAATTTTATATACGTTTCTTCTATTGTCCAGGGTGGTTATTTCTAATAAAGAAATTCCATTCTTGTCAAAAAGCACACTGATATCTCCACCAAAATTTGACACACACTGAAAGCACAAAAAGTAAAAGCGTGACAAATGCCTGCAGCTTTAGAAGATGGACCGGCGGATGACTGAAGGTGCCAGGGAGTGAATAAATGATAGCATGAGCACGGCAAAATATTAATTCCGGAGCATGGGTGGTAGACACACAGTGCTCACTGTGAAATTCTCTCACTTTTCTGTATGTTTGGAAGCCCTTATAATAAAATGTGGGAAGAAACAGCTAGCGCTGGATTATAAAATACTTAAAGAAAGAGAAGGTCAGTTCATATTACAAATTAAAGGTTTGTGTCCCCCTGAAATGCACAGGCAGCTGGGCTCCGAGCCCTGGGCTGGGCGAGGTGTTGGGAAAGCTTTCCACCGGGCCTTCTACCTCTCCCACCCAGAGCTGTCCGAAACACCAGCAGCCACGGCCTGGCTCTGTCTTCCCGTCTGCAGTGTGCAGGACCTGACCCGCTCAGGCCCAGGGCAAACTCGTGGGCGTCTCGCCGACCACCTCTCCCTGCCTGTTCGGCTCTCACCCCTCTGACTGTGACACCGGCCGCTCCCCATTTCCTCTTCCACCTGTGCCCTGAGGCTGGGCTGGTCCCCCTGGCCGCTCCTTGCGTTGGCACTGTGTCACATGGGCCCTCCTCGCTTGAGCTGCTGTTCCTGCCTGGCCTGGTTCTTGGACATTAACCCTACCTGGGAGTAAGATCAAAAAGTCTAGACTGAATTTCCCAGAACGGCTGATTTTTAAGGCTTTGTGTATAGGATCTGCCCAGACAGGGGTCAGAGTCCCATAAACACAGGATCCTCATCTTTGACTCTTACTGTTAAGATGATGTTTGCTCTGCCCGTTTGGCCCTGATAGTGTGTGACAATTCCACCTTGGTCCTAATTTCCCACTGTCTTTTCTCCAGTTTCTCTGACTTAGGCTGGTGTGTCTGGGTAGAGGAAGGCCCTCCGGGAGGATCTCTGCAGAGCCTTCAGGAAGAACACATCGCTGCCCTCTCCGCTCTGTGCCCCCTGGTACCCCCTGTGCTGCCCACATGATGTTCCTGAGCTCTCAGCTGTGGTCTCACTGTGTCTGCTTTGAAGTTCATGTGACAGCTGGGAGAGGCCGGCCTTTGAGTGGTGAGTGGATTTTTGCCCAGTCACCGGATTCTTTGTAGGAAGAGCGTGTGTTGTCAAAGTAGGTTCCACGGAGTCCCTCTTGCTCTCAGCCCCCTTTCCCCCTACTACCAGGGAGCCATGGGGGAGTAGTGAGAAGATTTTGCTGGGTGCTAGTACCTGACACTGGCTTCCGGCCTTCAGGATGGTGGTAGATGGGTTTCCATAGCATGTGAATGACTCTGCTTGGCACCGAATGCACTGAGGTTCTTTCTTGCCTTCCACTTTGATTTCAGCCTTGCTCTCCATTTGTTTGTTTCTTTACTGATGGATTGATTGTGGTACCAGGTTGTTATGGATTGAAAACTGGTGGTCAACTTAACGCCAGCTGCATTACATCAGCACGGCGCTGGGCGTAGATGTTTCACCTGAGGAAAGTTCCCAGTATAAATGGAGATGTGGCGAAGGAGAAGCTATTCACGTTAGTTGCATTAAGGCATTGAGGTGTTGAGGTGTTGTGGGTTCTTGTACGAGTTGCTGTTTGAGCTGTCAGGTTCTCCTGGAGAAGCTTTGGTCTTCACATCAAGCATTGCTTCCTGGCTCCAGAGAGGAAGACGTGTGTAGCTTAGTCTCCATGATGAACTCGTCATGCTGACTTCCTGGCATTTACTCGACTGTGTTTGTCATCAGAGGAGCTCGGGGCCTCCGTGTTGCTGAGGATGGCTGTGGTGCTTTTCAGGACAGACCAGGACTTGTGGTGAGTGTGACTTCTCGGCTCTAGCATAGAACCCTCAACCTACCAGCACAGCTCCTTCACCCTGCTGGCACAGACTTTCTGGCTTCCACCGCTGACCTTTGGGCCTTCCCAGCACGGATCCGTAAAAGAGACTGGCGTGAGTCCTTCTTGTGGGCTCTGGACCTCCAGCTGGACTCGTGGGAGGCATTGTCATGAGCTCTCATCGTCTTTATCTGGACTCATGTGGGCCCTTGGCTGAATATTCTGCCTTCAGCGTTGTAGATAGATTTCCTGCATTTTCTTGTATTAAGCTTATAAGTTTATGATATTGTAAACTCCATGTCCTTATTCTAATTGTTCTCTGTGTAACCCATGACTACAACACAGGTATTGACTCCCAGCAAGTGAATTCACACATGCTACGCAAGCACCCTACCACAGAGGTACCTACTTCCCCCGTCCTTTATTCTTAACTTTTTAGTTGGAAACGGGGTCTCACTAAGTTACCCAGGCTGACCTCAAACTTGCAGTCCCCCTGCCTCCGCCTCTGGAGTAGCTGGGGTTATCAGCTTGTGCTACTGTGTCTGCCACTGGGTCTGGCTCACTGGCAGTGTCTGAGTGCCCTGAGTGAACTCAGAGATTAATAGGTAAGTCCCGTATCCTCTCTGCTCCCGAGGGAGGGGACGAGGGCTGGGCTGAGGCCTGTCAGTCAGGAGACCCGGGCACAGGAGTGGGACACGGAGTCCAGAGTGACTGCTGTCCTCAGTGCTGCTATTTCCATCTTTCATTTATATCTGGTGGAGGACCAGGGCAGCTCAGATCTGCCGCTGGGCTAAGCGCACTTCTGCCAGGATGACCCCAGTGCCTCATCTACACGAGGGAGAAGCCTGCGAGGGTCCTGGGTGCCAAGGTGACCCCTCTGTCCTTGGGGAGCTGGGAGTCCGAATGCTGCCTGCTCTCACTCCGCAGAGCACATTTCTTTTCCACCTTTAGTAGCTGTGTGTCCTCACCACATGTTCTGTACATCTTGTCCAATTCTTTGTTCAGGACACCAGGGAGTCAGAAAGGATCTCTCTGGGACCCCAAAGCTGTTAGCATTGCTGTAAAAACCCAGTCTCGCCTCTATGACCCACTGCTGTTTCCTTACCTCATAATCACTCTTCAGCCTGCTCCAGTTTGGCTGCTGTGCTTGGCATTCCGTGGGCATCGCTCACCTCAAAGTCAACGGCTGCTGCCTCACCAAGTCCAGTTCCTGTCATGCACCGTGGACCACTTCCTGACGCTCTCGTGCTCAGTTTCGGTGATGCCACACTCTGCCGGTCTCTCCTCTGCCTAGATGGCTCTTTCCTATCCCGGCCACGTGGCAGCCTCTCTACTGCAAGCTGCACGCTGGAAAAGTTCCTGGGGCTCTGTCCTAAGAGCTCCTGTGAATTCCTCCAGCCAGTACTTACTGTGAACCTAATGGGGTGGGCTGCACAGAGTGCTGGGGTTCCTGTGTATGGCCCTTGTTCTCTGGGCGTTTAGAAGGAAACCTGTGAACCCTAAACTACACAATGGGTTATTTAGTTACGGTTCTGATAAGAATTGTGTCCAAGGTGCTAATGCTACAGATTAATTGAAATGAACTTGGCTGCATCTAAAATTCCAAAAATAGAACCTGTTTAGTAATGGGAAACTGAATACACCCTCACCAGCAAATTATCTTCCTACAGGTGAGGCGAAAATAAGCAAAGAAGTAATCCCTTTGACTCTGTGAGTCTGACATTCTTGCCTCTTACTTCCTTGTCTGATTTCTTTTCAATGGGACCTTCTGTCTGAAGGGAACAAAGTTCAGATTGCAAAGCAGTTATAGGCTGCTCTGTTTATAAAAATGCTTTCTTGCTGGGTGCACTTAGCACTAAGGCAGCCCCTGGTCTTCGGAGTAGGACATGAGAAAGTTTACGTGCTGTGTAACATTTATGGCGCACAAAAGATATTAAGCATACAGCCACCCCTGTCTGGGAAGTGGTTCAGTCAGAGAGGTCACAAAATAACTTATTTTTAAAATTCAGTCTAAGAGGTGTGGCCTCAGCCCCTTGCTGAAGTCCTTTCCTGTAAGAAGGAGAAATAGAGGCAGGGGACACTGGTCACTGTTCATGAGCCATGAAACGCTCCTCTCCAACGGCTAATAGACTCAGTTATGCCAAACGTTGCAACTTTTTAATATTTGGCATGAAATGCATTTCTGTTACCTAGAAAAATTTGAGGAATGAGAACTTAAAGGGAAATTTTAAAAATCATGTTCTACTATCTGTGGAATTCCAAAAATGGGATACTAGGCATAAAAGGGATAAATAGATGCAAGTTAATCAGAAACGCATGGAAGAAATTTGCAGCATGTAAAAAGTTGAAGAAATGCTGTTGCTAAAATAAAAAAGGGATCCAAATATCCCAAAATTTCTGAAGCTAATTTTATGATGTTCTTGGAGGAGACACAGACATGGAGGCCTGCTCACCTAGCCTGGTGAGGGACCCGAAGGGCCTGAGGCCCTGCATCCTGACGACGCGACAGAAGTTCAGATCTGCACTCGGTGTCTTCCATGGGCACCACTGCAGTGGGTCCAGTGTTTTTAGAGGAAGAGATGAGTTTTGCATGTGGGTTACCTATACGAAAAATAGCATCCCCAATAAAAAGTTTAATTTACAGTTACTGGGTTTAAGCATTTGCTGGGTGCCAGTGTTTTACATTAATTTCCAAATAACTCTGTGGTGCAGGGCATTAGTTTTCTTATTTTGGCATGAGAGAGCAGGAGGAGAGAAGTTAGGTAACTTGCCTACATGGTGGGCGTGGCAGACTCAGGCAGTGCAATTCTGGAAACTCAACTCTTAGCAAGAACCCGTGTTTTATCTTCTTCATACCCAGGATGTGGCTTTCAGCTTTCCTACCCAGGACACTTTGTCTCCTCATCTGCTCTTTTTTTCCCAGAAACTCCTCACTGGCTTCCTTTTTCTCCTTCCCCTTGAGGCGAGGCCACCAGCCGAGGTCCCAGCCACACGGTACAGGGAGTCCTGGGAACAGGGCAGGCAGTCCCTGCTGCTTCCACCTGGGGTTTCCCAATCCTCTCTTCCTCTTCCCTGACTCAATCAGGCCTTGTGCTTTGCAGGGGAATGAGGAAGCGGCAAAATGGGCCAACAGGAAGCCAACCATTGTGGCTCCCAGAAATGCTCTCGGCTGGCAAAACTCGTCCCTCCTGCTGCTGCCCCCGTTAGACCAGTGTTCACCCACCAGCTTCCTCCCTCCACATGTTCCTGACCAATGGGCTGGCTGATGAGAGACTCGGTGCTCAGTAACTTTAGTTAGAAACGTGAAAGTTCTGTAAAGGAAATGGAGCAGTAAAGCGATAAAGCAGAAGGGAAGAGGCACTAAGAGGAAAGCAGGCCCACCAGAGGACGACTCTGAGCACTGCAGCGTGCATGGTCTGCATCTCCCAATGGCCAGCGCCCTGAGGGGCCGGGTTTCCCTCAGGGGAGCAGTCTTGCCCATCTTGGCCTTTGGGGCTGCAGTTGTGCTGTAAACAGCCCTGCCATGTGTTCACGGGCTGTTTTCCATGGCTCACGCAAGGCTTTATGCCATTGCTTTAGTTACAGCTCTTCATAATTTGGCTGGGTAGCTTATTCTAGAGTGTTCCTGAGGCTACAGACCACAGAAATTTTGTTTTAAACCTAAACTTACCTGTGGATTCTTGGGCCCAGGGTCCTGCGGTCAGGAAAGCGCCCTGTGGTGAGTCAGAACTGGCCTCTGTGCCGCTGTTTCTCGTCACGACTGTCTGCCTCCCGCTCACCCCTCTCCTGCTCTGTAGGGTCCTGAGGCCTCCACATAAAGTGCAGTGTGGAATAATTCTTAACCGGTAGCTCAGGCACTTATACCCGCTGTGCCCTACTGAGTGCGCTCTTTTTTTTTTTAAATCTAGCACAGAGTAGCTGTGCAATGTAATTTGCTGAACCAAGGAAGGAACAAAAGCATACATAGAATGTTCATTTGGAACATTTGAAAAATCGAGTGATCCCTTTAGCCTCCAAACTGGGTGAGGTTACGTCTTATGCCATGAAGAGTACTTTTCACATGCCGTGCTGAGCTAGTTTGCCACTGTTTAATTTTAACTGAGGAGTAGCTGTCCGTTTCCAGACCTAGCACAATACCTGGCTCAGTGCCAGGGCTCAGTACGTTTCAGAGGGAGCAGTAAATATCATGCTTTGTGTCAAAACAGCTTTGGCTCTCACAGGAAAGGAAAAACAAGAAAGCTGAAGGGAAGACCGAGGCTTCCTGCCTCGGCCGTTCCTGGCAATGGGACCTTCTTCCTGAACACCTGCAGGAGGGTCCTTCATCATGTGGCTCAGGTCTTTCTTAATGAGTATCTACCTTCATTCACTTCAAAGGATGCAGGACATATACACCATCCTCTGCCTGCTTTCTTTTCCTCTCTCAGGGAAAAGAGCAAAGCATTTGTCATCTCTAGGTTGTGAGTAGCTTCTGGGTCCATCACCTCGTCAGTTTTAGCGAGGAGTTAGGTGCTACCCTGATCCAGAGTGTTGGCTTTGAGTGCTATGCTGTGCATGGTCAGCCTGTGCCTCCAGTCTGAAGATGGCATGCCAGAGTTCTAGGGAGCAGTAGAGACTTGGGGTTCATGCTCACAAAATTTAATCTATATGTTACATATATGTCACATATGTCAAGAATATTTATTTATTTATTTGCACTTCTGATTTTTTTCAGTTCGACCAGCAACACCTCACCTAGCATCCAGGCCCAGTTTCGCCATTTTCTCTGAGAGTATCTGGGTGACATGGAGAGTGGGGTGACTGCAACAGAAAATGCACCCCCCAGTTGCCCAGGTGACAGTTCCTGTTGCAGTTCTGGTTGCTTCTGTTTCTTAGAAAGGGCTGGTGGCTGTAATGCATAGCTGGCCACTCTGTTGCATATTTGGAAACCAATCAAAGACAGCCAAGTACTCTACCCCTGTGTTCCCCTTGCAGATCCTGTAAAAACCTTCCTCCCTGAGCCTTCAGGGCCTGACATTTTAAGAAATAATTGATTCCCTGTCAGTGCCCATCCAGTGTTAAATAAATCTGCCCCAGATCCTAGGTGTGGTTTTGGTGTTTCTGCTCACTGTTGTGTGACCACTCTTATTCTTAACTAAGGGATCGTGGAGTGGGGGTTTTGTTATCATGAAATGCAGAATAAAATCAGAGCCCAGGAACTAGTCTCGGCTCCATGCTGACATGAGAATGTTTTCAAGCAATGCCCTGTAGCCTGCTCTCTGAAGGCAGGGACAATTGTCTTGTGAGCCAATTACAGTTGGGGGTCCCATGGCCCAGGGGTTTCTAATGATTATTATCATGACAACTGCACGGGGTCCATACAGGTGCAGAGAGAACACCAAGCCAGGTCTCGTATCCATGCAGTCCAAGCATAGACTCCCAAAAGAAGCCTCTTGGAATGATGTGGGCTGATCGTGTTAGGAAAACATTAAAAAAGCATCCAGCCTCCTCTGCTTTTCCTGTGATCATTAGATGACTAAATTCTTTCTCTGGCTTTGGTAAAAGGCAATAGCAATGGTTGAAAGCCTTAGAACCTCAGACTTGTTCTATTTCTGACATTTTATCCAACACATTCCAGGCTACCATTCATCATACTAACTGAATGGTTGAAATTACTTTTTCAGAACTCTAGGGAAAACGACAATAGTTAAACAAAACTTAGAGCAGTTCATGGAGTGTTGTTCAAGTAAATGCCCGAATCTCAGGAGAGCAAGCTGTGTGGCATCTTAACTTGCCCTCATCAGACCCTTCCTCCCTCCCTAGACTCAGGACAGCCTTGGGGTGGGGGAGGGGTGGGAGATCCTGCAATTGCAGTGAAAACCAGCAGTCTTCAGCCTATGGGGTTGGACTCCCCAAAGTCCAGTTCCGGGGTTACAGCCATTGTTTGACCTGCCATCGGTTCATTATAAGACCTTTGTCTTTTTCCATGAGAGCCCACCCAGTACTACTGCCCCAGGGCAATTATTTAACACAGGAAGCTGCCGAAAGTGTCAGTGATGGGTGGACAAAACAGCAAGTTCAGCAAAAACTTGAGGCAAATCTAGGAAATGAAACAGCTATCATAGGGTGTTTAAAAGGCTCAAGGAATTCCTGAGAATGCTGCACATAACACACAACAAAGAATATACATTATATATAGAATTAACTTAGTTAAATCACTAAAAGAACAGTGACAGTAACTGCAGCAGCAACTGATGGTAAGAAGCAAGAAAGGGTGTAATTTATTTTTCAGAGTTGATACATTATATGTTAAGAAGTTCAGTTTTCAGCAAAAAACTGTGAAATGTGGAAAAATGAGAAGGAACAGGCCCATCTTAGTTACTTTTCTCTTGTCGTTGAGACAAAATACCTGATGCCCAAAGTGAAGCAAGAGAAGGTTTATTTCTTACAGTTGTGGGGTTTCAGTCCATATTCAGCTGGCTCCAAGTGGCAAGGTGGCAAGGTGGGGCAGCCATTCATGGCCACTGCAAACAGCAAGAGCGAACAGAGCAAAAGAGGAAAGACACACCTTCTTCCCCAACTTCCACTGTATGCTGGCTCCAAGCCCTGGGCAGGTGCAACAGTCATATCACCAATCCCTGTGCCAGACAACAAACCAGTCACAAGTGCCAGGCTCAGCCAAGTCCATGATTGTATGAAATTGTGGGGGGGATACCCCAAAATAAACCATAACAAGGCCATACAAAGGGAGAGGGAGAGTAGTCAATAGACACTACCCATGAGGAAGCTTAGATGTTGAGATAATGACATTAAATCACCTATTTTAAATTTGTTCCAAATGCTAAGGGAAACCATGTTTAAAGAACTAAAGGAAAGTATAAAAATGATATCCCATTTAATAAATATCAGTAAAGAGTTTTAGAGCCCCAGACAACTGTGAACCATTACCAATCATAACTCAGGTAGAGTGGTTGTTCTAGATGGAGAGGAAAGACAGAAAAGTACAAAAAAAACTGAAAAAATAATTGTATCACACCTCCTACATTTGATGCTTTCACAGAAAAGTGACTCATGACATAAGAAATCTTCAATAAGATTAACAACTGATTTCTCATCAGAAACTATAAGGGTCAGACAGATTACATATTCAAAGTGCTACAGGAAAAAGATTGCCAATCAAAAATTCCATATTTAGCAAAACAGCTTTTCAAAAATTAGGAGACGACATTATCAGATATACACAGGAAGTTCACTGCTAGCAGAACTTTCCTACAAAATATACTAAAGGAATCCTTCAGACTGAGATAAGAGAACACGATCTAGTAAACTCAAATCCACATGAAGAAATAAAAACTGGGGGCTGGGGGTTTAGCTCAGCAGCATAAACACCTGCCTGGCACGTGCAAGGTTATGAGTTCAATCCCCAGTAAAAAACACTTCATTAACAGTAAGTACAAGGGCAAATAATATAATTTTGTTGTGACATTTTCTTTTCCAGTATTGCTTAAGATATTATTGTATATTGCTGTAATTAAAAGACTGTTGGAAGATTTATAATACCTAAATGTGTAATTTGTGTGACAATACCATAAAGAAGGGAAAGGATCTACATTAAATTTTGTATACTACTTTTGGTTGACCAATTAATGGTTATCTCAAGTGGGAACGCCCAGCTGAACTGAGCGTGGTGCTGGGTGTGGAGGGCCCACCTGAGGACTGCTGCCAACAGCATAAAAAGAGAACTGGAGGGCAAGATGGTGCTGATGATTCTCCTGGAGAAGCTTGTCACACTGGCTTTCCTGATATGAATCTCAATCGTAGAAAGAACTTGGCCTTTGTCTCAACAAAACAAAACAACTCAAAAAAGACAAAAAGACAAAAGACATCTTTGGGGGCATAAAAGACCTTTATAAGTCATAATTGACAAAGGGCTTATAACCAGAATATTTGAAGAACTCTTTCAAATCACTAAGAAAAAGGCAAAATACTGAAGAGGAAATAAACCAGAGACTTGAAGAGGTGTTTCACAGTGTTGGCACCGAAAGACAAACAGCAGGAAGAGTCACGTGTTGCAAAGGGACGTTTTGGTCCATCACGAAGTCCATATGTGGTGGTGGTCCTGCACCTGAAGGATTCCCACTCTGGGAGGTGGTGCAGGTGTTGTGAGGTTGTAGTGTGAGGCATAACCAGTGTTTGGGGTGGTGCTGATGTAAACAAACCTACACTGTGTAGGAAAGTACAGTACATGACACTTGATAATGCTGATAAATGACCCTCACTGGTTTATGTATTTATCACACTATACTGTTTATTGTTATTTTAGAATATACTCTTTCTACCTACTAAAAAATTGGCAGTACAACAGTACATGATGTTACACTGACGACAGGAGAGCAGGAGATCCAGGCATGGCAGTGGCTAGGCCAGTGGGTGTGGCCTGTCAGCGCTCTGCACCTGGGAGTGCTACATTCAACCCATTTTGCAAGAACTTGCAATGGGCCAGCTCTTGATAGGGTGGCCCAGGTCTGACCTGTCTTGAGGAGTGGGAGGTACAGATGGCTGCCATCAAGCTGGGGCACAGTAAACTCACTCAGTGCCCCTCCCCATCCCAGGGTTGCAGGGTATGTCTCTTTTCTTGCCTTTCGTTGGCCTGCGCTCACTCTGCAGAGATGTTTCTTGCCTTTTTCTATCTTTAATAAACATGAGACCTTGCTAACTTTTAAGATTTGTTTTGACCAATTATTTGTTCAGGACACGAAGAATCTAGAAACCACCTGTAGAAGAAAATCCCAGCACCCCAAGACCTGGTGACAGCAGACTCAAGGGAGAGGCCTTGTTCAGTGGTTGGCCTACAGCATCTAGGTTTGTGTTAGTCTGCTCTATGATATTTACACAATGAGGTGATCACCTAAGGATGCATTTTTCCAAGCACATGGCTGTTCTGCCACACCGAAGTGCCTGAGATGAAAAGCCAGTTGCATATTGGTGATGATATGGGGGAGCAACAGGAGCTCTTACACTGCTTGTGGGGGAGTGAAATAGTGCAGTCATTTAGGAAACCGGTCTACCGTTATTAGTAAAAGCTGAAAGTTTATGTCTGTTCCAGTGATTTATCAATTTCACGCCTGGAATAATGCAGAGTAGATTGTGAAAGTTCTCCCAGAGCATGTACAAAGGTATTCACAGCTGCACTGTAGAAATGCCAAGAACCCCAAAAGATACAGATGCTCACTAATGCTAAAAGATGTTGACCCGGAACATTCAAAGGAGAGAGTGCTGTGCATCGGGAAACTGGAGGACCTGCAGCTACGGGCAGCACCATGAATAAATCTTAGAAGACTGAGCAAAAAGAGCCAGAGATGAAAGAATCCTACTTACTGCCATATACATTTTAAAATCAGTGAAGAATATATTCTATATGTCTTTGGTTAGATAAAGTTCAAAAGCAGCATAAATGCTGCTGGAGGAATAAAGACAAGCTGGGAAGTCTTTACTATAGAGCTGGGACGGTGGTGAGCCCTGGGGAGTTTCCGCAGGGAGACGGCAGCAGTGGCACCGTGCAGGCTTGGGGATGGCGATGCCCCATTTCCTGACGTGGGTGGCCGTCAGTTTCATAACCAGGTGTGCACTTGGTTTTATGTGCTTTCCCCAAACCTTGTGCCATCCGGAAGCCCTGCCCTCCTGGCTTCCCCCACAGTGGTCTTCTTGCCACTTTTGCTTATCTCTGGGCTGGGAGGCTCCTAAAGAAGCTCAGTTAAATGCAGGATATGAGCTTTACTACTTCATCCAGACCTTTATCCAGATGTGTGGGGTCACCCAAATTCCAACAGGCCTCCAGTGGAACGCCTTCTCTTCCTTGTTCTATCTTACTCCTACATTTCTTGTCTACACAATGGGAATCTCTTCCCTGTTGACATCCCAAGCTGGAGACACCACTCCCCACTCTTTCGTCAACCACAGTAACTGGGCTCACTGGTAATGTGCTTACACCACACACCAGGGCCTGATTTTCATGATATGCACATCTGCGCTGGGTCTACTTTTCTGTCTGATAGCTGATTTCATTCTCTCAGCAGTTCTGGTACAGGCAGCATTACCATCCTGCCTTATGCAGGAGTGTGTGAAGGTGCCAAGCAAAGCAGCACCCCTGTGCATATCCTGATGCTTTGGCACAGCCCCCGTCTGTATGAGAACCTCTGCCCCAACACTGTGTTCTGCTCCGGCCTCATGACAATGGTTTTACTAACCTTATACTTTGTCCTGCGCCCACACACAGTCTTGCTCCATTTTATCCAACTTCAGCAGAACTACCCAGGGCCTCAAAAAAGTGAGAATTTGATCATGTCAGCTTTTGTGATGCCCTTTCCTCTCCTGGTGCACCCAGAGGCACCGGGCTACTGAACCTCCCTGAATTCTGGTTACCTCTCCATCCTGGACACATGCTTGGCTCTTTTAGGGCCTGCACTGTGCATAGCTAGCCCTGTTTGCATCTGAGGCTCTGCTTAGCTCCTCTGCGATGCTCTCATAGGTTCTTGTCCACCCAGTTCCAATTACATGTTTATTTATTATGTGCTTGGTGCAGGTTCACAGCACTGTTTAACATTTCATGATGTTGTAATTGCTCACTTTTGCCTGCTCTATTTTTTTGATCAGAGTCTCACTATGTAGTCAAGGCTGACCTTGAACACACTGTGTAGCTCAGCCTGGCCTCAGACTCACAATGATGCTCCTGTCTCAGCCTCCTGAATATGGGGTAATAGGCATGCACCACCACACTCAGCCAGCTATGCTTCGTGAGGGCAGAAAGAATGTATTGCTCCCTCTTGGTGTGCCCTGTTAGTGATGGCTGTGTGTAGGGGACAGGCAGAGATTTTGCTGAAACTGCTGCAGAATTTCTTGTTGAGAGGAGCATGGGAAGGAAGACCTCAGCCCCGGTTCTAGGGATGAGCTGACGCTCAGGCTCCCTGCTGACGTGAGGTGCCTGCAGTCTAGAATGCTGTGTTTTGATGGAAGAGCATGAGGAATGGAAACTAGGGCTACTGATGTGCCTCCCCTTCCTGCCCAGGAGCAGCCATCGTGTGACAGGGACTCTTCTCTAGCCAGAACGTCCCACTGCCGTAGCCTGTGACTATCCCACTCTGAGGGGAATCCAAACAGGCCCCACACTTCCCGCTTTCCTCCTTCACTTGCTGCTTATGAAAGGAGCCCTCATATGCCCCTCCCGCCCCAATCCAGTAAAACCTTGCCTTGAGAGCATAATTCATTCTGGAAACAGGCTTGCAATCCAAAGCACGTGTAGATTAAAATGGATTACCCCATAAGAAATAATGGAAACTCAGATGGTTCACTCTATAATCTGAAAATATTCACGTAAAATTTAAAATACTATGATATAATATGAAATAATAAAGAAGTTCCAAAAAATAAAGAAAAATAAGTCAATAAACTTTGAAACCATTCGTGACTGGTGAGAGGGAGATAAGAGAGAAGAGAGCTACTATGGAGGAGGCCTTTCTCTTCCATTAATGGAATCGCTGCTGTTATTGGGTCTATGGAATCTTTTTCTTTCCATGCAGTTTTAACAAGGAACCTACCCTGTGACACTTGCTTTTGCCACCTTTTGAGAAATTGCTGAAAATGTGACATTGGATTGTCATTAAATAGATTCACTGTTCACAATTCTGGTGGTGCTTTTCTACCAAATTTGCACTGTTCCCCATATTTTACCCATCTCTCTCATCTCATTTGAGGTAGATATTCCTCTGCCTTTTTCTTCTCTTCCTCTGAGATGAGATCCCCATAATCTGTGGCTATTGGGAGATGATCACCCACAATCCCACAGAAAGAGAGAGAAGAATCTTTGGCTTATGAGACATTTGATATCATGTATTACTTGTATCATAAGTATTTATCAAGTTATTTATCAAGTTAAATTTTTAGAAATGCTTGCTCATCTTGTGGAACAGCTGCAGAACAAGTAACTCACAGTGCAAGGTTTTGCTGTACTGGGAACCGAGGGGACTGAGCAGAAGCAGACGCGGAAGGCACCCTGCGCTCCGTCTTCCCGAAGTCCAGCATGGCTCTCCTCCCACAGAGGCCCTCTATCCGGTACAGCAGGGGAGAACGGCCCTTACCCAAGCCAGGTGGGGACACTGAGGTGAGCCTGCGCAACCTGCCTTAATGACAGTCACCCAGACTGCCTGCTGCTGCTGCTTACACTTCCAGGGCACCGGCTCATGTCAGAATTGACCCCAAAGTGCCCAAGCTCTTTCCCTTCATCACACCATCCTCGCAGGCGCTTCCCTTGGTTCCAGTGGTGCAGAAGCTCCCAGGGATAAGTAGCCACATCTTTGTGGTTTTCGCTTTCTGTGAGGCCCTGCCTGATACATGTGAAATGAAAAACACTTCTGAAACTTGTGTGTTTTCCCTCCGTTAATTTGCCTTTTATTACTGATTCACAAGTCTAGGGAACCAGAAGGGTGGAGGGAGGTTTTCCTCTGTAAAAAGGACGCTACCCTAACTGTCCTACACACCAGCACACTGCGGCTTGGGAAGGAAGGGCACAGGGGCTTGTGGGTGTCAAAGACCTTCTATGAGCCTCTTTCTGTGTCAGTACCTAAAAGCTCTGTTTTGCTCAGCTCTGAACACAAGGCCCAAGAGGTAGACACCTCTTGTCTCTTTCCTGAAGCCCTCAAGCTGAGTGTTGGGTCAGGATGGGAAGCACAGCTAGGAGCAGCTCTGAAAATCTCCACCCTGCGCTGGCTCAGGATGACCTGGCCTTTTTCAGCACCGAGGAGCACGCAGGAAATGCCATGCCACTGAGCTACACCTCTGCCCCTCCTGGGTTTCTGACAGGTTCCTTCTGAGACTGTGTGCCCAGCCCTGGCCTGAGCAGCATTAATCATGCAGTGAGCTTGGGCTGATGACAGTCTGGTTTGTGTAACCCAGCCACTCTGGGGCAGGCACTTGGGCCACCATGGGATGGAGGGCTGTGGGCCCTGGTTTAAAGAAAGGAATCCAGAGACCTAACTCCAACCAGGATCTGGATCTTCCGTTCTTTCCCTTTCACTGATCCTTTGGAAAGGTAAATACTGCAGGTAAATACTGTAACTGCGCTGGTGCTGTGAGCCTCAGGGCAGAAGGGAGGAGAAGGCGGTTTTGTTTCTAAGTGACAGAGCAAATTTGGACCAAGACAGGTCATGAAAAGAGACTTTTCAGGTTTGTCAACCCATAGGAGCCCGAGGAGGAAAAGTAATGGGCTGAAATTGTGCCACTGAAATGCTTGGTAATCCCACTGCTTAAGCTAAGAAGGTTGCCAAGGAGCAAAGAAAGAGTATTGTTCCATTTACTGAATCTCCGACGAAGGAGAAGAGGGCTGCTCACCTGGAAGCCAGTGTTGCTGTAGCCCTGGACTCTGAGGGCTGCCGGATGTGTCAGCTCCATGTTTCCTTCTGCTGTCTGGGCTCCGAAAGCCTTTCCGAGGTCTGGGCAGACGTCCTGCTAACTGGGCAAAGGAACACAGCGTCTGATAATGTCACGAGGCCACCTGCAGCCAGGGAGCCCTGAGCATTGCTTCAGTTGGGAAACTTCTGAGTGACGTGCGGAAGCCAGGTTGGGGTGGGGCTGGATGGGCTGAGGGGCGGGATAGAGGCCTCAAGGGCAGCCTGCCCTCTCTAGCACCTTTCCAGTTGCTGTTGTGGTTGGCTTCTCCTTTCTCCTGGAGAGAAAACTTCAGTTGTGTACAACTGAAAAATGATCCTCTCTCTTTGGTCCTCATGCACTAGTCTATATCTGTGGATGGCATGAGGACCAGGATGGTGTGGGCGGGATGGGGGGCAGGACCGCAGAGTCGGGGTCCCATCAAGGGGTCTCTCTCTGGTGCCAAGCATGTTAGGCACAGTGCGTACAGCTCTGTGTTCCATTTGGAGAAACTGAGGCTTTGGAAAGTTCTTAACTTTTTTTCAGACATGTAGAGGATACAGGGCGGTGAATGTCAGGTTCAGCTCTGGTCATTCCAAAGTCTTCCACTGTATTCCAATGTCAGACCAGGTGGCTTTCAAGAATCCAACTCCCAGAAGTGCGGAGAAGCTGCAGATAAATGGGGGTGACCAGTTGCTCACTTAGTAAAAGGTCTCTTTGTTTCAAGAGTTAGCAATAGAATTTTTTCAAAATAGGGATTTACCCCTCTGGTGTTTAAAATGAACTACTATATATCTGATAATTATCATAATTGTGTGATTTCTGTGAAAACATGGAAAATACTTATGATAAGTGGAAAACTAGAGTGTTATAATTTAAAAGAGCAAAACAATGGACAAAGTAATGAAAGAAAATACCAGCTCTTATTTGTGTTATTTCTGGATTGTGCCTTTTATGGTTGACTGTTATTTTTTCCTTACTTTTGTGGAATTTTATATAAAATGTGTGACACCTACTGTTGTGATAGAGACTATCTATCAAGGTGAAGGGAATATAGTCTGACTTCACAGCCTGGCTCTGCCTACTAATCATAAGAAATTACAGCTTCACAGCCAAATCTAGCCCACTGTCTCTTTTTAACATGACCCAAAGGCTAAGAATAAGAATGAGTTTTAGATTTCTAGGTAGCTGAACAGTAATCAAAAAGAAAAATATTATATAACAAGTGAAAATTATAGGAAATTTGAATTTCCTATAGGAATGGAGTTCAGTGGGGCTGGAAGTGCATGCCCACGCACTTACACATTGTCTCCTGAAGCTGTCACAGCTTCCTTCCCAGAAGCTGTGACAGAGACTGTACTGGTCACAAGTAAACCATCAATGCCCCAGCCCTTTGCAGCAACTGTGTGTTGTCCTGAGTTGCTGCACAAGTGAGCTGGGCAGGTGACCCGCTCCCTGCAGCTTGGTCCACCATGCAATGAGCTAACTGTCTTGGAGGATCCCCAGACAGGCTGAGTTTGCTGGGCTGTTTACTCTCACTCAGGATGGGCAGACTGAGTCTAATGAGAAAGTCACCAGCAAGCTGGGGGGAGCAAAAGTTTTTAAGGAGGAAGTGGTTGCTGGGCATGGGAAGGTGGTTGCCAGGCTTTGGAGGAAGTCATCAGGGATTAGATGTACCCAGGCTTCCTGGGACCAGGGGCTGGGACACAGTGCTCCATGATGGTCTTTCCTGAGGAGCATCGCACTCACAGTGCCCATGTTAAAGGATTGCTGGAGCGATAATACAAGTCACCACGTATACTCAGAAACACTCAAACTGTGCCTGACACATGCCTCATAACTCAGTGCTGCCCAAGCTTTCCTTGTGCTAGAGCTCTTCAGTGCTTCTTATTAATGAACACGACTTGAGGATTTCTATTAGTTCTTCCCCATAATGCAGCATGGCACAATTAGTAGTCACTGTTACAAAAGACAAAACTCTCACTAGAGGTGGTCAAGACAGGTGTGGATAAATGGAAAGCAGACATGTGGGAAACCAACTGTGAAACCATTGGAGTAAACACATTGCTGCTGCCTGTTATAACCTCTGTGAAGTTAAGACTAAACCTAGTGTAAGGTTGTCACCCTTGCTTTCTGGAGGAAAGGAAAAACCTTCGTTCCACCATTTGTGGTTGTAATGACAGAAACTTGGTTCTTGACAGTTCCACAGATACCTCTAAAAGTGCAACCCCATGTGTTTTCTGCCTGTTGGTGGTAGAAAGAAAGGTTGAGCCAGGTGTGGTGGAACATATCTCTAATCCTAGGGGTTGGGAGGCTGAGGCAGGATTGCCACAAGTCTGAGGCCAGTCTGGGCTACACCGTAAATTCAAAACTGGTATGAATTGTATAGTGAGATCCTGCCCCCCCCAACTTTTTTTGAAATGTTTAAAAGAATGCAAGGATTTTAGAAAGCTGCATTGCACCAGTGATAGTACCATACATCAGATAAAAAGCTAGAATGACTCCCTCTTCCTTCTCTGACCACAGTAGCCATAAGCCAATGGAAATCCAAGAAGAATAAACTGCACACACAACCATGACCCTAAAATGCCAAACAGTGGTGAGATTCAGAAAGAGTCCAAGTTAAAACACTGTGTCTCTGAAGCCTACACTGAAAATTCAGAATTGCTTGCAGCACCAGAATTAATTTGATTTATGGGGCTGTCACTTAACAGGGTAGAACCTAGGGCCACACTGTGGCTCATTTTCTGAATTTAGAAATAGATAATGTGATTGGGAAATAAAGTAAAATGTCCTTTCGATTCATGTGCCTGCCCGGAAGGTCAGTCTCAAGTGTGCAGTCACTACTCGGAAGGTCCAGCTTGTCCCAAGGTCCACGTCCCTGTCTTTTCCCACTGCTGAGCCATTTCCCTTGAGCATTCTTTCAACTCAGTTTTAAACCTGGAAGCTGTTGTGTGGGGATCAAGCACCTGGGCTTTGTGTCACATAATTCCTGTACGCTAGTCCGTTCCCCGAGAGTGAATTATAAGGACTAAGACAGACCTCACCAGTCCTGTGTGCACACTTTGTTATTTACGTTTTGGTGTTTTGAGACAGGGTCTAGCTATATGGTTCAGCCTGGCTTTGAGCTCACTACGCAGTCCAGACTGGTCTCGAACTCATGGAAATTGTTCTGTGTCCATTTCCCAAGTGCTGGGATTACAGGTGTGCACTGCCACAGCTGGCTAAAGACTCAACTGACTGAAAAAAAAGTAAAAAATAAATTAAATAATACACAGTGAAGGATTGCTTTTTTTGACTTATATCTGTAGTTCTTTGGTGAGTTCACTTATTGTGACAATATTTCTAAAAGGAATAAACTAAAATTTTCAAAATTGCACATAACATCAGTCCTACATTGAGCGCGAGGCATCACACATTATGGTGCGATTTTCATTGGCTGATTACTGTCCTCTATGAAGACAGTTCATCTATTATACATTACATTCACATCACAGCTTGAAACTATTTTATCCATAAATCAAATCCTATTAATAACAACAACATCAATATTAAAAAAAATAAGAGTGTAATCCTGTGTGGCTTACAAATTGGTTTAATTTTTCAGACCACCTAAAAGAAAAGAAAAAGCAATATGAAAATATAGACCAGGCTAGGGGTATCGTCCATGGCAGAGAGTGTGTTTAGCATGCATGAGTCTCTGGGTTTAATCTCCAGCACCAAATAAATAAACTTAAAAAAAAAAACCAAAAAATGTGTATTCAAAATGGGACATACTTTAGGATTTGATTTTTCTGATGGTCAGATTTTACTTTCGAAACACTCACTACCCCGGGACAGGCCAGCTCTAGGGGTGACAGACACTGGCGCGGGACTCACCCGGATCATGCCTGCCCCAGAGCAAAGACTTATTCACTGTCCGTGACACTTTCACTGGAATCCTGGGAGAGGTGGCCCTGGCAGTGAAGGACTGCCGCCCTGCTGAGCACTCCCTAACACAGCGGTGGGGCACTCATGGTGCTCACAACAGCTGGGCCATGGAGTATTTATGCCCCTTTCTGAGGAGACAAAGGGAGCTCTCTGGACACCCCACCAGTAAGTGGCAATGCTGTACTCTGCCCCAAGCCTCCGGAATGCAGTGCCCTTAAGAACCACGTTCTGGAAAGAAGAAAATCCGGGAAGGTACAGCAGCATTAGTTCCCAAAGCGCTCACTTGGCTTCCAAGGAAAGCCAGCCACAGGCAAAGTAAACTCCATGTATTAATAAAATAGAAAACGATGAGATTGGTGGGAAGGTAGTGTTTAACTCACTTGTTCACTTTGAAATCTTGGGGAAAAAAACTCAAAACAACCAAGGAACAAACCAAAAACTTGCTGCTAGCTGAGGTATTCTTAAGAAGGCCGAGTATCTGGCCGCCAGCTGGATTCTGCTGGGTGTGAATGCTCAGCCCTGTGAGCCTCTGCACTTTCTCCTGTTCTTAGAATAAGTCAGCTGCGGGTGGAACAGCTTGTCCCCTGACCAAGGGGAAATAGAGGAAGAGCACTGGAACATCGCGGGGGTAGGGACATGGGTCATGGTACAGCACTCCTTGGCATGTTTTAAGAGCTAAATTCAATCTCTAGTGCTGCACAAAACAAATGAAAAAAACCTCAAAATCTCTATAATCCTGTGTGTGCCAGGGATTATGTGTGATGTTCCCACTGGCCAGCCCACCCCAGGAACCAGGGCTGGGGCGGGGCAAAATAAGCCAGGGCCAGAGCCAGGTGCAGGTTTACGGGAGAGCTTGATTCTGGGGCAGGGCAGGGGCAGCCCCTGAACATAGGAGACCTGCCCAGCTTAACCTTTCTGTCCTGTTTGGAGAGCGACCTATGGGGCTTTTTAGATAAGTGGAGCCTGTTAAGTGGACGACTGGCTTTGGACTTGGGCCAGCTTTTCACAGGCTTTGCTTCTACATTAACTGGCCATGACATCAGCAAGATACTCACTAGTGATCTCTGTAAGCAACTATTGTTAGCTGCAAAACCAGGTTCATGGTTGCTCCTGTCCTGAGGGCTTACTGTGAGGATCAGCCAAAGTCCTTGCAGAGAAAGTGTTCAGCACTGGGTATTAAGTACTGAGGATTGAACCACTTTTGTGCTACCTCCCCAGCCCTTTTAGTTAATTAATTAATTTGTTTTAATTTGAGACAAGGTCTTGCTAAGTTGCCCAGGTGAGACTTGAACTTGTGTTCTTCCTGCCTTGGCCTCCCTAAGTGCTGGGGTTTCCAGTGTGCCACAGAGTCCAGCATGCATCTGCCTTTTTAGATGGGTGCTTTACAACCACCATTGCCCTGGGCTTGGTCAGTGTCTGGTTTGTTGAGTTCACACGCTTTACACATGGTCAGATAAGCATAACAAAGGCAGGGAACGGCAAACACTGACTTTGGCTGGGTTGAATTAGCCACATGAAACTTTTGTGGCTGGACAAAGACCTTCCAGGAAACACAGTCTGAGAAAATACAATTTCCAGAGATAAACGTCTTTGCTTTTAGCAGTATTAGTAACCCTTTGAAGTTCAGAGAAAGAGACTGCGATGAACTAATGTCAGAAACAACTTGGAATGGCCTTTGGATCTCTTTCCCCAAATCTATAAAGGACAGCAGCTCTACATCTATGGTCCTCTGCCGCGTCCGGTGAAGTCTCTCGTGCAGACACAAGGCAGATTCGGCCAGACCGGAGCACCGTTCTCAGCACCATGCTGTGGGTCACTTTGTTGGAGAGACCCTGTCCCTTTACAGAGTGGCGTTCCTCATTCGTTTTTAGAGTCAGCGTGTGCCTGCAGTACACAGTGGTCTCCTCCCTCCCTGCGCTCTGGCACCCGCGCCCTGAAACCGGCCCCCTTGCGCCTCGATCTCACTGGTGCCCTGGGTCTCCTCTCATCTCCGGTCTACTTCCATGCGTTCTGCCGTGTCTTTTACTTTGATCTTTCAGGTCTTTATATAATGGGTTTTGATGCTACTGGAAAAAAGTGTTGTCATCTTTGGAGAAGAGATTACTTTGTCTTTATCACGTTTACCCTTTGCTGCAACAATTATGCAAGGATGCTAAAATGAGCAACTGAAATGATTTGCTAACAAGCATGCTGGCATAGGCTCTAAAAGTCTTCAACTGCACAGTCTTAATCAAGGGAGGGAGTAGCAGACTTCCTAATGGGAACATTGCAAGACAGATCACCCAAAACAAGACAAAGCAAGACCATGGGCCTCGTGACTACACTCTGAACATTCGCCACTTACTTGGCTCTTCCTAAAAGCCACAGCCTGAATCCTATCAGAGACTCTGGGTCCTCTGTGTGATAGTTGACAATACTTTTATTCCCCCAGGCCAAAGTCCTGAGAGATAAAGGAGGCAGAGAGGTTCCCAGGTCACACTGGACGCATCCTCCTGCAGGAGGTCCCGGGCAGATGTGAGTTTTGTCCCAAATGATGATGGAGGGATGACCAGCCAAACCTGAAGTAAGGTGTCAATGTCAAATTCCCTAATTTTAGTAATTGTACTGTGGTTGTGTAAGAAAATGACCTTAGGAAACACACACTGGAGTATTTAAGAGTACAGGGCTGTGATGTCTTTAATTTACTCCCAAGTGGTTCAGAAAAGCAACCAAACAGACAAACCACACCATGCAAATGTAGAGAATGTGAGAGAGGATAGATAGAGCAAATGAGCCATTATGATAATGAATCTGTGAAGGTAGTTTTGTGTCACACCTGAGCTTTTCCATACTGTTCATGCAAAATTATATCAAAATAAAAAGTGACAAAAGATACTTCCTGAGTTCTTCATGGGTACAAATGTATGCATTTAGAATTTTATCAGTTATGTGTGTGGCTCATGCTGTTAGTCTCAGAACTATAAAAATGCTGAATATTAGTGGTATCAGATTTTTAAGAACTTAGGATTTATGACAAATTTAAATTGTGCTGAAAATATGCAATGTCTAAAAGAAAATGTTTCAGAACAGAATTTCAACCTTTCTCATCTCTACCTAATTATTTCATAAACTGGCAAAAGCTTGAGGGAGTAATGCCTTGGCTCTTAAATCAGGTGGCTGAACATTCAGAAGTTTAAGAATTATTTGGAAGCACTGGAAATGTGGATTCAACTAATTCTAGTCAATCTCCTGACTGGGAATAATTTAGGGACATAAAAGAATAACGTCCTTTATATTCAATGCACCAATCACAATCTGGTACAAGAAAAAGTGCAACTTAGGCAAAATAACTTGTTTGAGTTTTTTTGTATTTACTTCACTGGCATTCCTTTATATTTTCTCTATTTTTTTATTTTATGAAAAAACAAGACAAATTTTCCTAACCAAACAATAAGAAAATAACAATAGTTATTACACTGTGTATCATTATCTTCAAATTAGTTAGTCAGTACAAGACATAAATCAAAAATTTTTACCAAAAATAAACAGATAACACAAACTTTCTTTTCAACAAACTATGATAAACTAGTAATATAAATGAGACAAATTAGCATATAAGCTGCAATATTTTTAAAACAACAGGATGTGTAATTTGAGAAGTATTTGAACTTCTCCCTACTTTGTATTTATTGCTCTTCTATTTTGTACTTTATTTGTGTGTGTGTGTGTGTGTGTGTATATATATATATATATACTTGGCTCTTAAATCAGGTGGCTGAACATTCACACGCAGTGTGTGTGTGTGTGTTTTATACACATATAAAACCTACACAGTATTTCATATTTATAGTGTTTCTCATATAAGAGAAAACATATATTTGAATTTGTATCTCTGAGGCATTTCACTTAACATTGTATTCTTAAGGTACCTCCATTTACCTGCAAATGCCTACAAGTTTATCCTTCTTTATAGTTCTGTAGTACTCCATTGTGTATAAATATCATGTTTTCTTTATGCATTCATCTCTTGATATATATGCTGATTCCAAGATTTAGCTGTTCTATGTGGTGCTGCCATAAATATGGGTGTGCACCTACCACTGTAATATGGTTGTTTTAATTCTCTTGTCTACCTTTAAGGAGGACAGCTGAGTCAAATGCAGTTTGAAGAGTTTACTCCTGATTTCCATAGTGGTTGTACAGTTTACATTTCCACCAGCAATGTGGTAGAGTCCCTCCTGCCCTCCGGCCTTCCTGCAGCCTCACCAGCACTTGTATTTGATTTTTTGCTGCTAGCCATTCTTTCTGGAGGAAGATGGTATCCCAGTGGTTTTTGTTGTTGTTGTTTTTAGAGGATCTCACTATATAGTTTGGTCTGGTCTTGAGCTCACTATGTAGCCCGGGTGTAAACTCCTGGGGCTCCTCCTGCCTCAGCTTTCGAAGTGCTGAGAATGCAGGCATGCACCACCATGCCTGGCTTAGCATTGTTTTAATTTGCATTTCTTTGATGGTTGCTGGCATTTCCTAGCATGACTCAAAAGCAGTCATTGTAGGTAACTTCCATTTACTTATTCAAAACATGCTGTGGTTATCCAGGGCAAAAAGTCCTGCATCGCAGCTGCGCCTTCAGCAGTGGCAGGTGCCGCAGTACTGGCCTCGTTTTGGCCGGTGGAAGGGGAGGTTCTGCACCCGTCCCACACCTCCCGTGCTGCTGTCTCTTGCTTTCTCCTGCTCCGTCTTGCTGCTGTGAGTCTTCCGGGCTGCTGTACTCTGTTGGGTCTTCTGTGCACCTTTGTTTGAACTTGGGCGTGGACTGCCCCCTTGCCTGGCTGCTCCTCACAGCCTGGGCCTTTGTTCTTCAGTGGGACGATCCCGGCCACACCCCACCTTGCCACCCCAGCTGCAGTTGGAGTCTTTCACGGTCTGGAGCGGCACAGCGGGCGGGCGGGGAGGCGCAAGCTCTGAACAGGTGGACCCCACCCCTGAGCAGCACCTCCACCCGGGAACTGTGGTGTGTGCGTCTGAGACCTTCCGCCAGAAGCAAGGAGTCTCTGAAGCTGCCTGGCATCCTGTCTAAAAAGAGTGACAGGAGTGACCGGGGAGAACAGATCTCAAAGTGAATTGAAACACATCAAATCTATGAAAGTTCATAAGGCCAAAATGATTCTTATAAAAATCTAGGAAAAACCTAGGGGAAATAGCATCCATATTGTTTATGAGGAGTAGTCACTTGTCTCTGTCAAGTCACTTGTCTTGTCTCTGTGAGTCAGAGAAATGTCCCAGCTGATGCAAGCAGCGTTAGGGAGGCTGGAGTCAGAGTGTGTAATGTGATGTCACCCCGGCAGTGTGATGGAGATTTGCCCCCACCACATCCTGTGCTTCCATACAGGAAGTGAGGAGGAATCTGGATCCCCAGCCCTTCCTCTCAGCTGACTCTCCCCAGAGCAGCTGGTGGAGGCCCAGAAGCCTGCGACCTCCAGAGCAGGGAGGGAACCAGGTCAGGAAGTGGGGGCAATGGCTAGCCCAGCCGGGGGAGCACGCCCTGGTGGTGGTGGTGCTGCTGCTGGAGGGGCTCAGCCTTGCTAGGAGTGGCTAACACTGCAGGAGCAGCCTTGGTTGCTGGGACCCTCACCTGCCCTGCGTGTGGGTCCTCTTCTCTCCACCCACACCTTCTTGACTCTTTCCTCCACCACCTTACAGCCTCCCTCTTCACTGCTACAGATAAGTGAGCTTCTCAAAGTCCATGCCTGGGAGCTGGGCATGGTGGCAT
This sequence comes from Hydrochoerus hydrochaeris, assembly GCA_004027455.1. Taxonomy (NCBI): domain Eukaryota; kingdom Metazoa; phylum Chordata; class Mammalia; order Rodentia; family Hydrochaeridae; genus Hydrochoerus; species Hydrochoerus hydrochaeris. The sequence goes on along the minus strand of PVLA01003286.1, from coordinate 135,035 downwards.
TCACTTGTAATCTTAGCTATTGAGGAAGCTGAGGCAGGAGGATTGCAAGTTTGAAAGCAGCCTGAGCAACTTAGTGAAACTTAGTGTAAAAATAAAATAAAAAATGTGCTGGGTGAGTAGCTCAGTGATAGAGCACCCTCATCCCAGTTCAATCCTCTGAAGTCAATCAGACAATTCGTATGTTTGTTTTTCCTGGAGAGAAGATGCTGAATTTCATGACACTGGGATACCAGTGGAAGGAGGCCAGGAGGAAACCAGACAGGATGCAGATAAAGCTGAGCCTGCTGGGGGAAAGGCACTGTGCCACAGCAGTGGAGAGGGGCACTGGACCTTCCCCAGACAGTCCCCAGTGCCAGGTCAGCGTGGCAAAGGCTGGAATTGGACCCCACTCCAAATAGCACCCATTGCTGTTTTTTCCCCTCTGCACACAGCCACTCACCCCGCTGCCCCCGGAACCTTGTGGAGTCACACGTTGTTAATGCATTTTCCCTCTCACATCCAACCTCTTGGCAGCATTTGCCTCCCTGCCTGTGGCTTCCTCCTCACACTGAAAAAGTTGTGCTCTTGCTGGGTCAGTGTGGAGCGCTCAGGAGCTACCGAGTCATCTTGGGTGCCACCTTCTGTCTGTGTCATCTGTGTCTTTAAGACCTGTGGTGCATCCTGTCCAGTTGTTTGTACAGTTTGTCCCTAATGTCCTGTCTCGCTGTGAAGGGCCAACAGGGCATGCAGAGCCTCCTGAGCTACCCACATCACACCAGGCCACCTGCCGGGGCTTGGGGGATTCTCCCAGCACCCCTGACAGCCAGGCCCCCCAAGCCCCTGCCTTCTTCCCTCCCTTGCTGGGGACCTTGGTGTCGGTTCCTCGGATTGTATGGACCGTGCTGTCCTTATCAGCATCCATCTTGATCATCTGGTCTAACAAAGGTGGAAATCACTGTGCATCCAGCAAAGCAGGATCGCTGCCCAGGTGTGCTGCTGTCACGATCCTGGCAGTGTGCAGCCGCAATCCCACCAGCCCTGACCCCAAGGGTCACTGGCCCTGTCGTGCTGCCCGTAAAGCCAGGCTCCACACGGACCTAGTGAGAACGCAACTTTGTCAGTCCCTCACTGAACCTGGCTCTGTTCCCAGGACCAATTGGAAAAGTGCTATTTTCAAACCTTCATGTATGTCTGGCAGGAAGCCAAGTGAGTTTTGCATGGGACAACTGTCTCAAGGCCTTATTCATGCAAAGGGGAAGCACCCCCCTTTGGAGTTTTGGGTGCAGAAGACCCCTGTCCCTTATCCCAGGCAGCATGTGCTCACCGGGTAGAGCCTGCCTCTTTCCTGTCTTCAGTAACTGGATGCTTCTGCTGTCCTCCCTCTGTATCTCATCCAATTCTTCGTTCAGGACACTGAGAACCTGGGAAGAATGTCACTGGACCCTCCACCAGGTGACATGGGGCAGAGGACTGGGTCTTTCTGCACCGTGGAACTCAGGTCTTTGGCCAGGTTCCGGGTGAGGATGGGGCCTGTCCCCTCCTAACCCCCCTCCTACCCTCCACCCTCCACATTGGGGGCAGGAGCTTGTATTGAGAGTGGCTGATTCAAATGTGTCTCACGCAGGGCCTGAACCTCTCTGTGTCTGAGGGTGCTTTAGAGAATTGTATGGGTACATAGTGATTGTAGACTTGTGCCTTGAAAATCTTGAACTTCTGAATGGAGTTTGCTAAGAATTCAGAGGTCGCTGAGTCCCAGGAAGCCAAGTCCTAACTCAGTGAGGAACTGGCCACCCACCTTGACTCTGTATCTTTGGCAAAAGATTGCAGGCAAGGTATATAGGCTATTGTGAGTGATAGCCTTTCGAGGAGGGGGAGATTGAGAGACAGAGAGAGCGAGAGTGAGAAAGAGGCAGAGAGACAGGGAGAGAGACATTTTCAGGACGAAGGTGGGCTGCACCAAGGTGGCAGTTGGACTGATGTGGCCTCAGGTTAGATCTACATGATTAACTGGGTCTTTGAGGGAATATCCATCCTTTCTTTCTTCCAAGGTCCTTGTTGCTTTACAAGAAAATGCGCTGCGGCGACCTAGTAGGTTCTTTCCTCTCTAGGCAGTTATTTTCTGTTTAGTTTGTTTGGAGGCCTTGAAGTTTTTCCAAGCCCTCACCCATGGTCTGGACTTCGTACAGGCCCTGGACCTACCCAGCATGCTCAGTAGATGTTAATTTCTCTTGAGCTACAGTTTGAAAGTACAGGCTTTGCGTAGATTTTAGCTATAGCTAGTGATAAAGAAAGAAAAGGAAAGAGAAAAAGACACATCACATCCTAGTTTTTCAAGGCCAGCTGCTTGTCTCCAGGCCTGCTAATGTCTAACTTTGTACCTAACAAATTGCTAGAAAGGCAGGCAGGCACCTTGCCCTCCTTTCAGTCTCCAGCTCTCCTCAGTCCTGGCACCGCTGCTGCTCGGTGCCGGGCACTCTGGCTGCCTGTTCTCCCAGTCCTCTCAAGGCCCCTCCTCCTTTCCAGCCCCTCTGAGTGCTTATGGATCCTGTCATTCTTAGAAGGTCCACCCAGAGGGAGTTCTGAATCAGCTTCTCCCGTCCATCTCCTCCTAGCTCTGGTCTCTGCTTACCAACCCGAGCAAGGTGGATCTTGGCTCTTCTCTCCTGTTATGGAGCACTTCAGGCCCTGTGCCCTCTAATGTGTATGCTGGTTCTGGAATTTGTTTCAGGGCAGCCAGACCTGGGAAACTCACAATCATTTCACATGACAGGTCACGTGATTTAATGTGTCACTGCTAGGAATCTATAGAAATATGCAAATCCTTAGTGCACCTGCTGGAGATATTAATTATAAAATAAAAATTAAAAAATTAGAGCAACTTATGGGGAAAATGGTGAATTACAGTTTTATTCATACCATTGAGAGTAACAGAATAATAAGGCACATCTATAGTAACTGATATAAAAGGGTTTTGAAAATTATATGTAAAACAGGAATACTTGTATCATTAATCCTATTTGTGTGTGTATTTGGACAAAGCATCGTGTGAACAGAAATAAAAATTTAAACTAAGATTCCCAGGTTACAGTGCTATTGGAGCAGAACTGGGGACCACAGGACAAGAATAAGAGCTTAAGGGTAGGCCGGACTTTATTCTATGGTTTTAAGCTGCAAAACAATGCAAGGTGAGTCTCAGGTCAAACCTCTGCGGGCGGGGAGCAGACCCCGATGTGGGAAGGTGCAGCACCTGCAAGGCTTTGTGATTGGGCTGCATCAGCACTGTCTGTTTTGTTGAGACCAAAACGAAACGAAACAAAACAACCCAAAGGCCACATCCCTCATCATTCATTCTGGGTCAGAATGGGCCATGGGGACCTTGGTATCCATGTTCCACTGTGTTTTCTTCTCTTTTGGATCAAAATTTTACCTTGATTTTAAAAAGTACTTTTCTCATAGATTTTAAACTAATATTAAAAAATGAAAATCTATCTATGTAAAAAATATGGGGTATTTTTATACAATGGAGTACTGCTCAGCCATAAAGAAGGATAAACCGGACACTTTTATGGGTAAATGGATGCAACTTGAGCACATAATCATTAGTAAAATAAATAAAATCTGTGTTATCTTTGTCCATCCATAGATTTAGCTGTCCTGGGAATTGAACCCAGGGCCTTTGCACTGAAGCTACATTCCAGTCCTTTCATTAAAAACAATTACCTTGTGTTTTTTATGTTGAGACAGGATCTTTCTCAGTTACCAGGGCTGGCCTTGAACTTGTGATCCTCCTATGTCAGCTTCCCAGAGTGCTGGGACTGCAGGCATGCCCCACCACTGAATTTTGAAATTATTTCCAAAATAGAAAAAGACACAAATGAGATATATAGGTTCCTAGTGTGATGCTGGAAACTTACAAGAGCTGTGGGAAAAAGGAAAATGTCGAGCAGGGGCAGGAGCTGCGAAGCCAGAGAGGAGGTGGGGCCATTACTTCTGGGTGCATCTCAGGGACCTTTGCCAGCCGGTGCAGCCTCCTGTGTGTCCTGTGTCCCAGAACCCACCAGACACACAGCTACATTTTAAAACGCACCAAGGCAGAAGCAGGAGGTCATGGGAGGAACATGGGGTGGTGGTGCGTGGGTGGGGGCTGGGGTGCAGGAGCAGCAGAGGAGGCGGAGGGCGAGGCCAGGGCCCTGTGGGGTGTTACAAGGTCTCATGTGCACTTCATTTCATATTTCAAACTTTATTTTTGCAGCAGTGGGACCCAGCCTTGAGCTTCACACTTGGTAGGTAAGTCCTCTATATCCTCAGCTTCCCCTCCACTGTAAGTCAATTTTTCTTTTGAGACAAGGTCTACACTAAGTTATCCAGCCTGGGCTTGGACTTGCAATCCTCCTGACTCAGCCTCCCCCCTATGCTTTTGAAAAACATCCCACAGCTGCTGTATTGTAGGGAGATAGCTCAGTAGAGAGGGTTTGGGGGCTACTTTCTGCTTCCGCTTAGCATAAGTAAGCCTAATCAGTTCTAAATTCCTGGCCTGACTAGAGGTGATGTCAGATCTCTATTCCCTGCATGCCCCCACTTTATCTTCATTTTTGCTCATGTCGTGATCAGCTTTCAACAAGGCTTTCCCAGGGGTTCTAGTAGAGCTGTCATCTTCAGAAAACTTTCCATTCTGTTAGTTGCTGTGCATCTGTTTCTTACGAAGAATGGATTTTGTGTCTCTTTGAATCTTTGCAAGTGCAATTTTTGCTGTTCACTGTCTTCCACCCTTAAGGGCCTGATCACTGCTGCAAAGAAACTGATGCCCGAGATGAAGGTGCTGATGCGTTGCATTTTCTTAGCTTGTGTCACTCAAGAGAGAAGCAGGGCAGAATTTAACTGGAAGAGCACAGTGGCAGTGGTTTATGTATCATGTCAGCCCATGGGAAGACATTAATATTTAAGAAATATTATATAAACATGGTGGGTGGTCTTCTCAGGAGAGTGCTTGGCATTCTGGGCCTGGGACAGCAGGGTGGAGACTGCTGTGGCCCTAGAGAGGACTCTTATGTCCACGCATGAGTGGGAAGGGCAAAGATTGCCTTAGAAAGAGAACCCTCCCCCTGATGAAGCTCCGACTGGTTGCTGAGCTTCCTCCTGGATTTAGGAACTGAGACTCCATCTCTGGAGTCATCCCTGGAAGGGTAGGAAACCATGTCCTTTCCAGGCCTCTGCTGTCTCTGTAGGAGGAAGACAGCTTTCCTTTAAGCACTCTGCAGCTCTTTTCCTTCCCTCTTTTCTGCTAAGTAGAGTCTCACTATGTCACCTGGGCTTGTCTGCAGCTCCTGGGCTCAGGGGATCCTCCTACCCCTGCCTCCTTGTAGCTAGGATCAAGACAAGAGTCGCCAGGATTGGAATTCTCTGAACCTACCTCTGTGCTGGTTCCAAATTAATCGCCTTTATTTGTCTCCACTTTTGTAAAGTCAATTTGTTTTTGAAGCCACAAGATACAGTTAGTGGGTCTCTTTGCTATATTTATTCCCAGTGTACTCTGCAGTGATCAAAATGGTCCACCGGATCCTGTTAGAGGTATGTTTCATTCATTTCCCCCATTAACAATACAAGTGTGGGGTTTAGTCCATCTTTCTAGATGAGAAAAGTAAGGTTCAGAAACATTAGGTACGTGTCCAAGTCTGTGTGGAATGACTAAAGCCGTCATTCCGAATGGTTCCCTTCATGCTATTAGGACTTGTGCAATTGTTACTTGTTTGCACACCTGCTTCCTCCTCTGAGTTATGAACGTCTTGAGAAACAGGGCAGTGTCATGTTTGTCTTATGCTCTCCACACCTCCTGGCCTCACCCCCCACACAGTGTGTGCTTGATAGCCGTGGGCTGAGCAGCGGGTATTTAGGATGCCAAACACTTGCACTGTGACTTTTCACGATTATCCACAGCGCCTAACAAAGAAGCATATTTTAATAAGATTGTGGGTGAAATTAATGGAAAGCAAAAATTTGTCAAGAAACAGTCATTTTTCTTACTGTTCTGAGACTAAGACGCATGGAAAGAAGAAAGAAATGAATCCTTCCCTATCTATTTCTTTTCTCATGGGGTTGAAACCCTAATCCTGTTTAGACATCGCCCGGCTGCTAATGCGGGTGAGCTGCAGTGCAGTGGTTGCTGAAAGACGCCAGGCTGTGTTGATTGCTGTCAAGCTGTGCAGAGCTTGGCTGAAACCCGACCTGAAACGGCTTTTCTGGTCTCCAGGAGCATTTCCGGCACATGTGAACAAGCCACCGTAAGTGGCCGTGTAAGATACTTGAGCTACCAAACCTTAACGTACTGCCTGTCCTAGATTTGTTAGAAAATTATTTGTTTTCTTTATAGATTTGTTTTGCTTATTTTTGAGATTCATAAAAATGGTGTCAAATTGTGTATAATCCTCTGAAACTTGTTAATTTGCTTGTTTTTCCTCAACATTGTTCTCACAGGATTCAATCCATTCATGTTGAGGCTCTCAGCTAGGTTTCAGCTGTTTCTATTGTGGTGCAATATTTCACTGTAACCAGTCTTCTGCTGAGGGCCCTCTGAATGGCTCCAGTTCTTTACAGCGTGCCCAGTGCTGCTAAGAACACCCCTCAATATGTTTTGAGTGGTATAAGTGCAAGAACTTCTTGGGAAAAATATGCAGAAGAGCAATTGATGTGAGCGCTAACTTTTCAAAACAGTGCACAATTGCTTCCCACCGTTGAACCACACTGGGGGCAAATACAGGGGTGGGTGGAGGGAAAGGGAGGAGTGGGGAGAGCAGGTTGTACACGGGAGGATGAGGATGAGGATGAGGATGAGGACAGGAAAGCTGCTGGGCAGAGGAAATAGAGAGCAGCAGATAGGCCTAGCTTAGCCCTTGGGAAGGAGAAAGGCAGGAGCAGCAAAGGCTGGGGAGATTGGCAAAGAACTGGGAGAGGAGTTTCATTACATGGTGCTGGACACCGCCAAAGGAGGCTAGGTGGAGAGTGGATGCGATTTGATCTAACATTTCAAATGATGTTCTGACTGCTCCGTAGAAACTGGGTTAGTGCTGGAAGCAGTAAGAGCATTAGAATCCTGCTATATTTGAAAAACTGAGGACTGAGCAGTGTAGAGGATGGTAGGGGTGAGGTAGAAAAAATGAAACAGGAATGGTGAGAACAATGAGCTGGGCTTGTGGTGCAGCAGTCATACAGTTCAGGCTGGTCTTGAATTCATTAAGTAGCCCAGGCTGGCCTCAAATTCACTGCAATCCTCTGGCCTCAGCTTGTCAAGTGCTGGAATTATAGGCATGTGCCACCACACGAGGTTTATTATTCTTTTTAATGTCCACACAATAGGTACTGTTGTGGTTAACTGTGTCAACTTGATTGGCATGGGAGTCACCTAGGGCTTCAATAAAGCACACTGCTGAGTGTGTCTGGGTAGGACCTGGGATCTGACTTTGCACACTGTATAAGGTCCCTGTTCATTGTTCTCTGGGAGTGTTGTTCCCTTGCTCTGCCCAGTTGCCATGAACTAAGTAGCTTTGCTTTTCTGGGGTCTTCACCATAATATTCCTGCCTTGGAGCCAGCTAACCATGGACTGAATCCCCTGAAACTGTGAACCAAATTAAATCTCTCCTCAAGAAGTGGGAGTCGGGTATTTGTTCAGCAATGGGAAAACCAATTAAAACAGTAGTGATGTCCCACTTTCCATTTTTAAAAAGTAATTTGTATCCTTTTTATTTCCTAGTTAGCTTGGTAGAGGCTTATTAATTTTAATGATGTTTTCAAAGAACCAGTTTTGGTTCCCTCATTTTTCTCTGTTGATTTTTCAATTTTATATTCATTGATTTCTGATGAAATTTATATGATTTATTTTCTTGTGTTTACTTTGGATTTAATTTTCTTTTTCCAGTTTCATAAATTGAGAGGGAGAACCAAGTTGGTGGAGTGATAAGCAATAGAGAAAGAGCCTCCCTAACAGCTGCTGTCCAGATGCTGGAATATAGCAAATTGACAGAAAACAAGAAGGAGGGAAGTGAGTCCCCTGGGCCCAGGAAGGATTTGAAATGAGAATTGAAGCCCACAGAGAGAGTGAAGAGAGAAACTTCAGTGAAGAAGAAGGAGGAGGAGGAGGAGGAGGAAGAGGAGGAGGAGATAGGCAGCAGTGTCTTCTCCCTGAGACAGGACTCACTGCTCAAGAGAAGTGGCTCAAATCTGCAAACACACAATGACCGCTGGTGACCCCAGAGGCCTCCACAGAGAGATGCAGCAGTGGAGGCGAGCAGCACACGTGAAGGACTGCACTAGCTGGTGGTGAGTGCTGAGGGCTCAGTCAGCCTGAGAGAGAGAGAGAGAGAGAGAGAGAGAGAGAGGTGGGAGCCATCTTGGAGAGGGCTGACTGAGCTCAGGGGCTGACTGGCAGGGGCTGGGTCCATCTAGCCACTCCCAGCTGGGCTCAGGCACACATGGATGGTGCACTGATGGCTGCAGGTCAAATGATTCTGATCTTAGCCAGAAGGTGCAGGTTCCCTGAGATTATCCACTACCCCACCAAAAGCCTACTGCTGGCTTTCTGGGACAAATCAACATGCATAGGGACTCTGTCATCACACATCTATTGGTGACAGCAGAGACAAACCTAGAAGTAGACATTTTTCTTCCCCCTTGTTTGTTTTTGTTTTTGTCTATTGTTTTTCATTTTTTCTCCTTTGTTGTTTGACCGTGTTTTTGTATGAGTGTGAACATGCTTTTTCACCTGTTTGTGGTTGTGGTTCCATTCTTCTTTTTATCTCTTCCTCCTCTTTTCCCCACCAATCTTCTGCACCAGTTTCCCAAAGTTAACCTCATCCTCCTTTCTCCTTCAGCCTTACTTCTAATCTCTTCTTCTTTTTCCACTTCTTTATTTTCTCCCCAAATCATTTTAGATTTTAACCGCTGAAGGCAAAATTGACATATTAAGGATTATTATACTGCATTTAATTTTCTGGTTTGTTTTAGATTTTGTTATATAACCACTAATGTAGTTCATATAGAGGCAAAAAATGATTTGCTCAGTTTGTCATTTTTTAGGCTGTGTTTGATGCTATCATCATTGCTGATGGTACTGTGACAGCCAAAAGTGACAGAATTGTTCTAAACAGCTGCTCTTCCTGGTATTCTAAGACTGAAATCAACTAAGAGTCACAGAAATCTATGGCACAGTGCCAAAGAGCCAGGGGCTGGGTCAAACAGGCAGCCACATCTCATCTTCAAAAAAAACTGAAGAGCGAGGATCTTGCAACAGACTCAAAAACCAAAAACCAACTATACCTGGAAGATACCTCAGAGAAGTAGTCATTTTCTAAGTGTTCTAAAGACTAGCAATAAAGCAAGCACCATAGGCAATTTATAAATATCACCCAAAGAATTAAACTTGAAAAAGAAAAGAAAATGAGAAGACATGTGAATAAAATGCAACCCCAGATATGCAGTTTGCCAAAGGCAAACCCAGGTGGCAGTGAGGTAGGAAAATTCAAAAGCTACCTACCTGGCCTCTCTGAAGTTGTAACAACAAAGCAACCGAATGAGGCTCTAGAAAAATTCAAACCAGAAATAATTTCTCAGATAACTTCAAGATGGTGTCTACAATGAAAACCATGGTTAGTGACTTTAGAGCAGATACAGAAAAAAATAGAGGAGCTTAAGAAAATTATGGAAGCCATGAATGCTCAGCACAGGAAAGACATGGAATCCATAAGGCAAATTCAAGCAGATATCCATGAGAATAAAAATTCAATTGAAATTATCTGCATCAGATTAAGCCAATGTGAGGACAGGATCTCAGATATAGAAGACAGGCTTGTGGAGAGCAATCATGAAAAGTTTTCTTAAAGCTAGCAAAGAACTAAAAAAAAAAATCAATCCAGTAGCAGCTAGATGAGGCGAAGAATAACTTAAAATTGATTGGAGTCAATGAGAAAGCAGGGAATAGCACAAATGATATTACAAAAAAACTATTTATAGACATCACAGTAGTAAACTTCCCTGGTAGAGAAAAAGAATTCACCACACACACACACACACACACACAAAATCCACAGCCACAAATATCAGTTTCCAGAAGATTCTAGAAATCCAGAATATTAAAAGCTGTTAAAGAAAAGAAACACGTCAGCAATAAAGGAAAGCCTACCAGAATCACAGCTGACTTCTCAGCACAAACCCTCAAGTCAAGAAGAGTTTAGAGTGAAGTGTTTCAGGTTTAATGAAAAAAAAAAAAACCTTCAGATCAGATCAATGTACCCCACAAAACTATCTTTCAAAACTGATGGAGAAATAAGATATTTCTGTGACAAAGAACATCTGAGGAAATTTATGACCACCAAGCTAGCACTCCAAAATGTTTTGAAGGATATTCTAGAAAGAGATAACAAGGACTACAACTCCATGAACTGCAACAGAAGGAATCCATCAGGCAAAGAAAACAATTAAACAGAGGGAAGGAAAAAAAAAGAGGGGGCACCAACAACAGTAAAATATCATGACAAAGATAAGTCAATACATATCAGTTATAACCATCAATATTAATGGTCTCAATTCACCAATCAAAACACACGGGCTGGCAGAATGGATCAAGAAGCAAGATCCAGCAATATGCTGCATACAAGAAACACATTTAATTTAAAAAGAAATTCATAGACTGAAAGTCAAAGAAAGGAAAACAGTACTCTGTGTGACAAGAATCTAGAAAAAAAGCAAAGATATCTATTCTATTTGCAGACAAAGAGACTTTCAAGCCAAGACAGATAAAGAAGGTCACTACATTCTTGTAAAGGGAACAATCCAAGATGAAGAGATGACTATCACAAACATATGTGCAACAAACACCAGTGCATCCAACTATCTAATATAAATAGTAATGGGCATGAAAAATCAAATAAGCATTTTCTTTTCCCCATCCCCATTATTCTTTCCTTTCCAGCACTTTTTTCCCTTTTCATTATTACAGTATCTACCATACATTTTGGGTCTTATTACTCTTTCAGTTTTTTATTTTTATTATTTTTTTATACTAGGGAGAAGAAAGGAAAAGATCATATGTATGTAGGTATACATATATAAAAGTATGTATGTATATATATGTAAGATAAATAACTATACTACTAATCTCTGTTAGTTCATCAAAAAGAACAGTTTGTACTGTCATTGTTTGATTGCCTGATCACTTTTTGTGCCTAGATCTTGTAACCTGAACAACTACTTCTAAGATAACAATATGGAATATAATAATTAGTGTTAATTTCCTTTTTTTGAAATTCTGTATCATTTCTATCCTTTTTTCTGTTTTTTTTCAAAATAAAAAATCAAATAAGCACTAATACAATTATATTGGAGGGATCTCGATATCCCAATATCACAAAAAGACAGATCAACTAGGCAATCAATAATGAAATATTAGAATTAAATCAAACTTTTGAACAAATGGACAGTAGATGTCTACAGAGTGTTCCACCCCATGACATCAGAATACCCCTTCTTCTCTGTTGCACATGGGATGTTCTGCAAAACAGACTGCATACTAGCTCATAGAACAAATTTAAGCAACTGCAAAGAAATTTAAATGATCCTATGCACATAATTAGACCATAGTGCAATGAAATTGGAATTTAATGGCAAAGAATACAACAAGAACTTCCTTAACACACAAAAATTAAATAACACCCTCCTGAACAACCAATGGGTCACAGATGAAATTAAAGAAAAAATTAGGCAGTTTCTGCAGTTAAATGATAGCAACAACATTACACAGCAGAACTTATGAGACACAGTGAAAGTAGTCCTAAGGGAAATTTATAGCAGTGAATATCCATATTAGGAAAACAGAGCAAGAGCAAACAAACAATGTAATGACGAACCTCAAACTTCTAGAAAAAGAAGAGCAGACTAAGCTAAAAACTTGTATGAGGGAGGAAATTATAAAGATCAGAGCAGAAATTAACACATTGGAGACTGAAAAAATACAAAGATTCAATGAATTTAAGAGTTGATTTTTTGAAAAATTAGATAAAAATCAATAAACCCTTATCCAGTCATATCAGAAAAAAGGAATAGTTTCATAAGTTGGCAGTTTAGATATTTGATTTGAGAAATTTCTCCCTCTTCTCCTTTCTCCTTCATTCCCTCCCTTCACCCCCACCCCCATGGGGATCAAATTCAGGACCTTGTATATAATAGGTTAACAGCACACCACTAAGCTGTAGTCCCAAAACATGTTAGAGAAATATGTGCATTCAATGTTATACATTTCTCTGTAAGTACTGCTTTCATACATTCTACAAGTTTTGATAAATTGTGTTTTTGTTTAGTTTAAAACAGTCAATATTTCTGTTGAGATTTCTTTTTTGGTCCATATGCTATTTAGGAGTACATTATTAAGTTTCAATTATTTGAGGATTTTCCAGACACTTCTCTTGGTCTTTCTGTTGATTTCTAGTTTTATTCCTCTGAGGTCTGAGAGTAGACATTGGATTATTCTTATTTTTTTAAACGTTTGTTAACTAGTACTTTGTATCCCAGAATGTGGTTTATTTTGGTGAAAGTCACGTATCAGCTCAAGAAAAATGTGTAGCTTGTAGATTTTGGATGAAGAGTCCATATGTGTTCATTATATTTAGCAGATCAGTGATGTTGTTGAATTTAAATATATTTTTTTTTCTACTTGTTACGGTTTGTGTCTTGTTGTTCCCCCAAAGCCTCATGCAGTCAAAAGACTTTCTCAGAGGTGGCTGAATACAGAGTGTGTGGGCTGGGATTGAGGGTGTGTGATTACTAATCAGTCCACTGATTGGTTTGGCACAGTTCTAATCCCAGCAGTCTGGGTAGGATTAAGGGTGTGAGTGCCACACTCACTCTAGGGTGGGTTACCTACATACAATATGAGGGACAGTAAGAGTCTTGTCTCCCCTTTTCAACTTTTGCTACTTTTTTGACACCATGAACTGTTTCTCCTCTATGATGGCTCTCTGCCCACCCACCTTGCTGTGGAGCCAGCTGACTATGGATTGAAACCTCTACAAACTGTGAGAAATAAACCTTTCCTCCTTTAACTTCAAGTGTTGGGTGTTTTGTTTCAGCAATGAGAAAAGTGATTAAGATACCACTGGATTTTTTTCTTACAGAGATGAGCTGAATCCCCCAATTGCAATAGTGGATACACTGATTTCTCTTTTCAATTCTGTCGTTTTAATTTTTATTTGTTTTGTTCTTTTGTTTCTGCTTTGTTATTTTAAAAAGAGGAACTGGAAAGTTTTGTTGAGCAGAAAGATTAGGCTGCACTCAAGAGTGAATGCAGGTCCTCAGAGAAATAAGATGTATTATTTCCTGGAACAAGGACTATTTGTGCTTCTTTTGATGGGATGGGAGGGTGCCCTCCACAAGGCTCCTTTTCTATGGCTATGGGCCCAGTGTTTTTGTGGAAGGGGATAGATAATTTAAGCATTTTTTGGATTCTCTCACTTTCATCCTCCTCCTTTACTTTAGGATCAGATTCCTCTTTATTTTCTCAACTTACAGCTTTTAGCATTCCTAAGGAATTTTGGGTGTGAAAAGCCTGGAAGGGAAGGATCCCAAGTTTAACCAAAGAAATGTTGATATGGATGGGAAATGTCACTAGGTCCTGAAGTTACAATCTTGTAAAAGTACAATTTTTAGTTAAGACTTTTGCATCTCCTTTGTACTTATCTTTTATTTCTTCTATCCTACCTCATCTTCCTCCTAAGAATTGGATCCCTTATTTCTAAGGGGGTACAGAAGGTCCAATATTCTATCTTTTTTATAAGTTCTTTTTATTATTACATATTTATTGTACAAAATGATTCCATTCTCTGTGGGGAGTTGGTACATGCACATAACATTTCTTAATACTTTTTTTTTTTTACCCCCTCATCTCCCTGCCCTCTTTGTAGTGCATAGTGATCAGATTCCTTGTAAGGATTTGGTATATGCACACAGCACTTCACAGGCCCACCCACATCTCATTTTCTTCCTATCTCTATTCCCTCCCTCTTCCTTTTATTGTTTTGGTTGCTTTCATTCCATCTACTTGTAACTGCTTCAGGCTGAGAGGGGTGTTGATCCTGCCTAATCAGAGATTAAAAGTTTCCTCTTAACTCATCTAAAGGAGATAAAGAAAGATGGATTTTGCTGTTTGATAAATGATCATCTTTTGATAGTCAGAATTGAGGTCTTGACATCTCTTACTTCCTGTCACTGGTTCACTAGGACAAAATGTCACTAGGCATAGTTCTGTTAATTTCTGCTTTATGTATTTTCAGGCTGTATTGTTAGGCACATATAAGTTAAGGTTTGTTATATATTTTGGGTGATGGACATTTTTATCATGTGGCAATTTCACTCTTTATCAATAATTACTTGTTCTGAATTCTGCTGTCTTTGAAATAATACACAGTTTCCACTTTCTTTAAAACAGTGTTACTATATACACCTCTCTGCTTCACTCTTGATATAAATGTCATTATGTTTAAAGTAGGATTCATGTAGGAGATATACTTTTGATTATTGCTTTTTTATCCACTCTGATAATCTTATTTATTTATTTATTTATTTACTTATTTACTTTTGTGTACCAGGAATTGAATTCCCAACCTTGCACTTGCCAGGCAGGCACTTACTCCTTTGAGCCATATCCCGAGCCAAATCTCTACCTTTTATACAGTTCATTTATACCACTGATGTTCAAAGTGATCGTTGGTGTTAGTTGGATTACTATCTTTCATAGTTGCTATTGGTTTGTTTGCTACCTTGTTTTTTGTACTTGCTTTTGTCTTTCACACTTTTTCTGCCTTTTACAATGCTTTTAAGTTAATTTTAAAATTGAAAATTAATTTTATTGGTGCTGGTTTTTTTGTTTGTGTTTTGAGCCATAGGTCTTATTTTTTGGCTCACCATGTATCCCATGCTGACCTTGAACTCACAGCTATCACACTGCCTCAACCTCCCAAGTATTGGGACTACAGGAGTGCACCACCATACCCACCTTAGATATATATAATGAACACATTCATCATGGAGAATTTGTATCTGTACATAATATATCTTAATTCTTTTTTCTTCCCAATCCATTCCCCCCAACTCCTCTTCTCTGCCTCATTTACAAAAGCTTTGTTCCATTTTTTCCTTTCTATTCTCACATTTTTCTCTTCTGTCTTTTCTTTTGCCCTCCTCCCTTGTTCCACTTCCCATTTGAGCATTTTCTTCCTGTTACTTAATATCAATTTTATATTTTGGTCTTTATTTACCCTTTTGGTTTCTCATACTAAAGAAATAGTGACATATTTAAACATTTGTGTCCAATATATTTCACTTGAGTATAGTCTCAAGGTGCATCTATTTACCTAGAAGTGTCTCAAGCTTATCTTTCTTTATGGCAGAGTAATATTCTATTGTTAAAAAAATCCCACATCTTCTATATCCATTCATTGATTGATGGCCATAGGGGCTGTTTCCAAGATTTAGCTTTTACAATCAGTGCCTCTATAAAATTGGGTGTGCATACATTACTGTAGTATGATGTTTTTAATTTTTTGGAAAGATACAAAGAAAAGGAATAGCTGCATGAAATGGAAACCCTAGTTTTAGTTTTTTGAGGAACCTTCACACTGATTCCTGTAGGTCTTGCACCAGTGTACACTCCCACCAACAGCCGAGAAGGGTTCTTTTTCCCCCATAGACCACTGACATTTTTTATTGGTTGATTTCTTGAAAATAGCCATTCTCATCAAGACAATTATATGCCATGACCAAGTTGGATTCATTCCAGGGATTCAGGGATGGTTCAACATACACAAAGCAATAGTCATATCAACAGAGCAAGAGACAAAAGTCACATGATCATCTAAAGAGACATAGAAAAAACATTTGGCAAAGTCCAATACCCATTCATGATAAAAACCTACAAAACTTGGAATAGATTGTCTTTATCTCAATCTGGCAATAGTTATCTATGATAAGCCAATAGCCAACATCATACTACATTGTCAAAAACTGAAAGCTTTCACTGTAAAATCAGGAACAAGACAAGGATGTCCACTATCACCACTCTTATTTGGTGTAGTTTTGGAAACATTGGCTGGAGCAATTAGAGATGAGAAAGAAATAAAAGTAACAATGATAGGAAAGGAAGAAATTAAATTATTATTTGTAGATGACATGATATGCTACATAGAAGACCTCGAAAAATCCACCAAAAGATCTCTTGATTTCATAACCAGATTCAGTGTGGAAGCTGGAAACAGTCAACACTCAAACTCAATAGCATTCTGGCACACAAATAGCAAACTCACTGAGATTGAAATTAGGGAAACAACACCCCTCACAATAGCATGAAAAAATGAAATACTTAGGAATCAATCTAACAAAGAAGTAAAAGATCTTTACATTAAAAACTATAATACTCTGAAAAAGGAGATTAAAGAGGATATCAGAAAATGGAAGTATACACCCTGCTCTTGAGTAGGAAGAACCAACATAGTGAAAATGGCCATTCTCCCAAAATTGTTATACAGCCTTAATGCAATTCCAATCGAAATACCATTAGTACATATCACAGAACTAGAGAAAACATTCCTAAAATTTATTTGGAAACAGAAGAGACCTAGAATAGTAAAGGCAATCCTGGGCAACAAAGGCAAGGCAGGAAGCATTGTAATCTTTGACTCGATAGTATACTACAGAATGATTGTGATAAAAACAGCATTGTATTGGCAAGAAAACAGACCTGAGGATCAATGAAACTAAAAGATGGAGAAACAACTCCAAAAGCACTCAGCCATCTGATTTTTGATAAAGGGGCCAAATACGTTCACTGGAGAAGGATAGCCTTTTTAATTAAGGATGCTGGAAAAAATGGCTCTCTACATCCCAAAGACTAAAACTAGACCCATGTATATTGCTGTGTACTACACCAAAATCAAAATAGATCAAATATCTAAATATTAAACTAGAAACACTAAATCTGCTAGAAGATAGAGTAGGTAGAACTCTTACAGACATTTATGTAGGCAGAGACTTTATGAACAAGATCCTGATTACATAGGAACTATCACAAAGTATCAACAACTGGGATCTCATCTTATTAAAAAGCTTTTGTACAGCAAAAGGAATCACAACCAGAGTGAAAAGACAACTTACAGAGTGGGAAAAAATTTATACCAGCTATTCTTCAGGCAAAGGAATAATTTCTAGAACTGAAGAAAAGATCAGACCCTCTAAATTAAAAAGCTCAATCCAAAAATGGGCATCTGGAGATGAACAGACATTTTTCAGAAGAATTACAAATGGCAAATAAATATAAAAAAATGTTCAACATCACAGGCCATTTGAGAAATTCAAATTAAACTTACACTGAGATTCCATCTCATTCCAGAAAGAATGGCTATTATCAAGAAAACAACTAATAACAAATGTTGGTGGGGATGTGAGGGAAAAGAAACATTTCTCTACTGCTGGTGAGCATGTAGACTGGTGCAGTCACTGTGGAAATTAGTATGGAGATTCTTCAGAAAACTAGGATTAGTGGTTATGCTGATGCTGGTTCCTAGCTGTGAGGCTGGAAACCAAATTATACAGTGTACAACATCCAGGTATACATCCTCTGCTACTGAGTTATATCCCAGCTCCAGGGCATTTTATATGACTGTGTTTTTATTCATCTCTTAGCATAAAATTCTTTTAAAGAAAACTTTTTAGTGATTTCCACAGTTTGTTATATATAGTTACAACTAATCCAATTCTCCTTTCAGTTAGTGCATTTTAGCAATCAAAATTATCTCATTCTGTGCCTTGAACCATAGCTGTCATTTAGTTTGTTTATACATCAGAATACATAATAAAATATGTTATTAATATGTTAATGAAAATTTTTATTAGAATAGCTAAGAATGAGAAAAATAAAGTTTTATTATTTTGCCTTCCTTGATTCTTTCTCTATTCCTTTTTCTTTATATACATCTAAGCTTCCAACCTCTGTCATTTCCCTTCTCTCTAAAGGACTTATTTTTAATATTTCTTGAAAGGCAATTCTGTTGGCATCAAAAACTTCTAAATTTTGTTTGAGAAAGTATTTCTCCTTCTTCTTTGAAGTATCATTTCACAGGATAGAGAATTTTAAGTAGTTTCTCCCCCAGCAATTAAATATTTCTCTACTCTCTTCTTGCTTGCATGGTGTTTGAAGAAGAGGTGGATATAATTCCTTTCCTCTATATTTAGAAGTTGGGTGTTTTTTCTTTTGGCTCCTGTCAAGGTTTTTTCCTTTATCTGTGAGTTTCTATGCTTTGAATATAATACGCTTTGGTGTAGCTTCCTTTTTGTTTTGCTTTTTAAGGTCAAGTGTAGGTTTCTTGGATAAATGTATTAATGCTTTTTTTTTCTCATTAAACATCCAAATTTTCATGAATGCTGCATGTGTGGGACATGGTTTCTCTCATTTCTTTTTCTTTGGATTGGCTCAGGCCATGAGGTTCTCAGTGCAACGTAAGGCTGACTTAGAACTTTAGAAACTGCTGATATTCATAAGTAGCTTTTCTGTGGATAACATGGACATGATTTTATTGGTGAGTAACAGAATCAGGTAAAGCACAGTAGACAGAAGCCTGGTACTGCTTCACATGATCAGGTGGTTTCACTGCTGGGAGTCCATCCTCAGCTGTGAGGAGGCGGCCATCTGGCAGGTACACACTATCACTGGTGAGTAGGGTTGCAGAGCAGACCTCACACTCGGAGGAGGACTCTGGGTGGAAAAGTGTGGGGAAATTTGTGTTGCAGGACACACTATGCAGCAGCCACTCCTCCTGGAAAGTCACTGAAGGTACCAAGAGCACTCCGATTCCCAGGCAGGGGCCACCGAGTGTACGTGGGATCTTTGTAATTAAAGAGCAGTGGGGGAGAAGACAAGATGGCTGATCAGTGGGCAACAGAATACAAAGCCTCCTGGGAGAAACAACTCATTTGCCAGAACAAAACACCCTGGAGAGACCCAGACAGAGGGAGATGGATCCTCTTGACACAGGAAGAAATTAAAACGAAAAAAGCTCATCAAATACTTTGGGACTACAAATGAAACAGCTAAAAATTACGGGACACAGCATTTTCGCGGTGACCCGCCAAGTTTGCACCAGCTTGAATCCGCACTGGCAGGCAGAGCCACACAAACTCGTTCCTGCCGCCACTCACAGGAAGTGTGGCAGCACTGAAGTTGGGGGTTGGTGAGCCCAATGGAGAGTTGAGAGCAGAGACGGTGGAGGGGCTTTCATTAATCCACGGTCAGTGCTGGGAGTGAGATCCCCCCCACTACGGGAAGGGTGCGACCAGGTGGGCAACATGTTGGAATGGGGCAGGAGGAGCCTGAACTGGGAGTGACAGTGACTTCGGTTGGTTCCCCCCAACCAAAGTCCCTCCCCAGAGCAGATTTGTGGGATTTGCATGGACTGGGCTGCGGCCCTGGCCAGGACCCAATGAGACGTCCCAAGTTGATTCCCTGCACCTAGCAAGCACTAACCAGGGGAAGGCCCCTGAAATTTGGCTGGCCCGGTGGGGAGGGGCAGGCATACGCAGCTGCTGATTACAGCTCAGTGACAAGAGCAGGCAGGAGAGGGCGGAGGTCCCTTGCTAGTGTGCTTCAGAGGAGATGTGGCCAATAGGGAAGGGGGCTGGGACCTGCACTGTAACCTGTGTGGAGGAAGCCAGGACCATGACAGGAGAGAGAGGCAGGAGGAGGCCCCCAGCCCAGAACCCTGAGAGCCCTGATCCAGGAGAAGGAAAAACAAGGGAGACTGAAGGCGGCAAACACACAACATCAGGCATGGCTTCAATGGGCATTAAGAGATATCTTTGGGACCTTGTAGATGAGCTCAAAACTGAAATATTAAATCAGGTAAAGCAGGATATGGGTAGAGTAACAAAAGAAATGCTTTCAGGAAGCATCTCTCAGGAAGATACAGATAGAAGAAGGGAGGAACACAAAAAAAGGAGAGAAACATTCGATAAAGAATATAAAGAAAATATAAAATACATGAAGCAGATTCAAAGAGACTACCAGGAAATTTAAAACTCCATTGAAAGCTGGCAAAACTCCTTGAAAGAAACTAAGGATAGACTATCAAAACTTGAAGACAAGTTTGCAATGTGTGATCATGAAAGGAAAGATCTCTTAAAAATAACAAGGAAACAGGCAGTAACAATACAAAGTCTAGAAAATGACAAGACAATCTACAATTTAAGAATAAGAAATGTGGATGAAGAAGCAGGAATACATACAAGCAAATGACAAAGGGTATTCACAGAAATGATTAAGGAAAACTTCCCAAGCATGGGAAAAGAAAATGACATTCAGTTGTGTGAGGCATACAGAACTCCAGCCACCTACAACCAAAACAGAGCTACACCCAGACATATAATAATCAAGATATCAGAAATTCAATATAAAAACAATATTAAAAGCCATCAGAGAAAAGAAACAGACTACCTATAAAGGTAAGCCCATCAGAATCATGGCCGACTTCTTGACAGAGACCATCAGATCAAGAAGAGCTTGGAGTGAAGTCTTCCAAGTCCTGAAGGAAGGTGGCCTCCAGCCCAGATTGATGTACCCTGCAAAACTGTCACTAGAAATTAATGGAGAAACCAGATGCTTCCATGACAAAGAGGAACTGGGTGAGTTTGTGACCACCAATCCAACCCTGCAGAGAATGCTGAAGGACATTCTAAGAGAGAAAAAAAATACCAGGATTTTAGGAACAGTGGCAGAAAGGCCTCAATGAGTGGGGCAGGCAGTAGAATGAAGGAGAAAACTAAACAAAGGCAGAAAAGTAGCATAGCAGAAATGAGGCAGAGAAGGATAACTAGAATCTCTAACACAGATGGTCTTGATGCGCTATATTGTTAATAGTGCACCAGGATTTAAAACCCACATTATTCACACTACTCTGCTTAGATATATTACATTCTGTTCCAGTCATTCTACCTGTACTAGATTTGAGGGCACAGACAGTAATCCTGAAAATAACAGGATATAGTATGGTAATCATCCTTAATTTCCTGTTAACTTAATCTAAAGCTCTGTAAAACCTACACTGTTTTACCATAACTGATTGTAATCAAATCTGGTTTGTTGGATTGCTGTTTTGTATTGATAGATTTTATTCAAAGCTGTTATGATTGATAGTATCAAGTCTGAGAGTATAGGCAACTGCACTTAAGATGATAAGATCCACTAGAATATCCACTATGGTTTGATCATTACCTGCCTTTGAAGTTTTATACTGTCTACAATGTTTTATTTTACTAATATTGTTATTTACTGCTATACTCAATTATACTGCTATATTCAATTATGCCTGATGATATAGACATTCTACTGAAGATGATAAGAAACAACACAGCAATCATTGTAGATCACCTTGTACTGTGGTTTTATACGACTTTTTGGTTTCATGTTTTTATAGGAATTTGCTTTACTTTGTCTTGCAATGTTTTGTTGTTCCCTCTAATACAGAAAGGATAGAAATACATGTAGATTCATGCATGCGTAGCTGTTCACACTCTCACTGTTTGACTATCTACTTTGTATGCTTTAATTTTGTAACTTGAACAACTATTTCTAAGAGGATAATATGTAATTTATCAACTAGTGATTTCTTATTGTTTATCTTTTTTTGGAATTCTTTATTATCTCTACCCTTTACATGCTTTTGTTTCTCTTTAAATTAAAAAAAAATCTACAAAAAAAAAAGAGCAGTGGGTGTTGTTTGGGAATTATCTTCTCACCTGGGTGCCTCTGATAGAGTTCTTCCAGCAATGGTTTCAGAGTTACTTTTCTAGAAGCCCAGTGCCTGCTTCCTTTAAAGCAGGAACTCTAGGGGCAGGGAGAACAGCAGCCTCCTGCAAGACCCACTGACAGCCTTATCGATTCTTTTCCCTTCACAGCCCGGAGCAGCTCTTCATCAGAGAATTCGAAAAACTGGACGTCAGAAAATGCAAACAACTGGCAACTTGCTTGCTTTAGAAATTCAGAGAAGCTGATCTTCCCATGGCTTAAAAGGTCCAGTGTACCAGGCTCCTCCTGATGGTCAAGGAAATCCCAGAGAAATTCCATAGCAGGCTTTCCAAGGAAAAGAGGAAGCTGGTTGACTTCCCCCTCACTCAGTACTCCATCAAAGGCAATTAGGAGTCTGTCAGGACGTTTGTTAGCTTCAGCGGGCCTAAGTTCAGCCTGGGTTGTGTCAGCAACAAGATGGTGCAGTCAGAAAACTGTGTACCTTGAACACTGTCAGTGCAATACACGTGGCAACCCGATTTGTAACATAAACATGGATTTCATCACCATTTCTTCTAACACGAAAAGCATCTTCCAAGTGACATCAGGAAAAACAATCGAGTCCTCTAAATTTACAAAAGTTGCAAAAGACTGATGTACCAGGGTGACTTTAGTTTGCTGAAGGTAACTCTAGAGTCACTGACCCAATCCCGCTCAGCAGCAGCATCTTTGACCAGCATTCTGTTCTGGAGGTAACGCAAACCCTACATGGGATGATCTGTGATTGAATCCAGAGCGAGAACTCGTGAGGATTCAGCATACCGTCACAGTCTGCCCAGAGATGTGAGCAAGCTCCTTGGATGCCCGCAGCCATCTTCAAAGACAGGGCCATTCCTTTCCAGTCAGCAAAACACATCACTCACAGCTCACTCTTACATGCTGTGAGTTTCATTAAGCTAAGAGAACGGCCGTGGGGTGCCGGCTCTCTACGGCATCGCATACTGCAGGAACAACTCTGGCAAACTTGTCCACTGGAACCGTGGTGTGTGCAAGGTGCCCTCATCTCACATCTGGCTTGATTGTGGGCACACCACTGATCCTGCTGGCCCACCCTACCCTCCCAGCCAGCTTAGGCCAGCTTCCTTTAAAATCCCCTTTTTATTAGTACATATTTGTCTTACGTACTGATCACATTCATCGCAGGGATTTTGTATCCGTGCATAATATATCTTAATTCTTATTTCCCCCATTCTCCTCCCGTCCCTTTGCGGCATTTGACATTTATCCTGCTTGTTATTCTCTGAGCTCCCTAGACCTGTCATTATTTTGGAGAAATTGAAGTCATGATTGTGTCGAATGTTTCTTCTTTTCCCTTTATTCCGGTTCTCACAGTGCGAATGTGACATGTTTGTAGTTGTTCCACAGTCCTCCAATATGCTGATTGCCCGCTACTCTGTTTTCTCTTTGCTTTTTAATACTGGCGATTCTTCATGGTATCCTCAAGTTTGAAGAGTTCCTCAGCCATAAAAGGCATTCTGTATTTTCATTAGTGGTTTTAATTGCTATCATCTCTGATTGTTCCTTTAGAATTTCCATTTTGACTTATCGGCTCATCCTCATCCCTTCTTGCATGCTGTCTTCTTGATTCATTAGAGTTCTTAGCACATTGATTGTAGTTTAAATTTCTGATTCCTGGTCTGGTAATTCCAATGGCCTTACTATGTCTGATATTTTCTTTCTCTGTCTATTCAATCTGATATATATATATATATATATATATATATATATATATTTATTAATTACTGGGAATTGAACCCAGGGGTG
Source organism: Hydrochoerus hydrochaeris (assembly GCA_004027455.1). NCBI lineage: Eukaryota > Metazoa > Chordata > Mammalia > Rodentia > Hydrochaeridae > Hydrochoerus > Hydrochoerus hydrochaeris. Next base: position 111,426 of record PVLA01003286.1, on the reverse strand, counting down.
CCCTACCAGTGTTCTACATCCCAAGCCCTTTGTACTTTTTATTTTGAGACTGTCTTGCTAAGTTGTCCAGGCTGGCCCTGAGCTTGTGATCTTTCTACCTTAGGCTACAGGGCTGTGCCACCATGCCTAAATGTTTTGTGATGTATTGCTGATAGACAGTGTCAGGGTCTTGGCCTAGCCCCAGTCTCCTAAATGAGTGGATGCTGACTGGCTTAAATAAAAGAGAAGGTGGTATGATTTTTAGGGCTCTAGAGGAGTAAAAAATCCTCTAACTGAATTTGAGATTCTTTGGGGGTTGAGACAGAGCACTTCCCCAGGCAGCCCACGTTGATTTGGTTTTCAAACAAAGGAAGGCAAGTGCAGGGACTGAGCAGAACCTTAGGAATCAGTTCAAACACTTCTCCAAGTGGTAAAATTTGCTGGTTACAAGGACTGCTTGATCTCTAAGGTTGGCATCTTTATTGCCCTAGTAATAGGGGTGTCAGCAGCCCATGTCCTTGGCCGCCTCAGCTGTGGTCATCTGGACCTCAGAGAATGATGCATCTGCTCTTTTCAACACAGTCACAGGTCCCTGTGTCCAGCAATTTAACCCTGTACAGCCCGGTCTCCAACAAAGTAGACCTGATACACTGAGTAAAAGGAACTGAAATAAATAAATAGGACTTCAGTGGTGGTGGTAATGGCAATGGGTTGAATTTTAGGAGGCTCCCTAAATTGAGATAAGGAGCCTAACACATCCTGACAGAATGGGCTTTCAGGTTTGCCAAATCACACTGCGGAAGAAGAATTCTTTAGGCTATTTCAGAAAGAAGCTTGAGAAAGGTTATTGGGAAAGAGACTCAAAAGAATGCAGTTAAAGAAATAAGTGTGTGTCACACCAGTGAATAAAATGCTGGCTGTGACTGCCCTGGGTGTGCCCGCCTGCCAGATACAAGATTGACCTTAAGGTTTTCCTTCCCTGGCTTTCCCGTCTCTGAATCTATTCCCTAGGCTGGGTTAAGTGAGTCTTCTTACAGACTTATAACCAACAGGAGTCAGGAGAGGGAAAGAGAGAAGAGCTGAGGACTGCTAGCTGGGACATTTGTTTACTATTGCTCTTTATTATGAAACCAAGTTTGCAATCTGTCTCTTACTCTTTATATTTGGAGGGGAAAAAAATCAACTTTTTGAAATCCTCCATCTTAAGTCAATCTCAAGTTTATAAAATATACACTTTGAGGACAGATATTGAATGACCCAAAATCACTTAAAATGAATGGTGTGTCTTTAAGTTCTCCACTGTGTATTTTTGGGAAGACAAAAAGACAGAAAGCAACGGGGAAAAAAATAGAGAAAGACAGGATTCTATTCGGGTCTCTAAGGCTGGGTGCAGTGGGGTCCTACGGTGTGTCTAGCCCCCTGCCCACAACTGCCATCATGCAGCCTCCTTTGGTCATGATTGCACTGACCAAACAGAAAGGCAGAGAAGGAAGTGTACACAGCATCTGGGCTTTGTTAAAACATATACTCCAGGTCTTTCTAACTGGGGACTGGTAACATCGACAAAGAACTCACAGAGCATTCAGAAAGGCTGGAGACGTTGCTTAGTGACTACAAGTCACACAGCATTTCAGACAGGGAGATAAACTCCAGGCCAGAATTATCCTGAGAATACCAGGATGGAGGGAGGGAGCTGGGGAGGAAGAAGCTGCCCATAGGCAGCTGGACACTGCCTATCCCTCCCTGGGTCCTCAACAGGCTGTCCCAGGACCCGGGGAGGGCACAGTAGACAGCGGAGAGGATACAAGGAGCCCTTTCCATGAGGCTGCTGGCCTCTCCTACCAGCAGGAAAACACTTTGGAGAGGCCACATCCCTCTCCGCCCCCCACCACGGTGGGGCAGCCTAGGAAACGTCCCAGAGCCAGGATGAAGCTTTCTGAGTTCCCCAGCTCCCTTGCTCTCCCTGGTACCTACTATCAGAGGAAGTTAAAAATGTGAGTTTTCTAACGTACAACAGTGTCAGAGTGGGAGGGAGGAACAAGAAAGGGCTGGGAGCTTTCTTAGGGGAGTGAGAAGAAAAAAAAAACTGGGTTTCTTCTTGGTTTGAGTTTATAGACTTTACCCTATCCTGAGGGTAATGTTGGTTATACCACCTGAATGACCTCTTGAATCTGCAGGGTTGAGGAAAATTTCCTAGCCACCCAAAAAGTGGAACCATGGCATCAGGTGGATGAGCCTATGCTTTTGGGGTTTTTGTTTGTTTGGAGATGGATTCTTGCCCTGTCATTCAGATTGGCCTTGAACTCACTATGTGAAACAGCTGGCTTTGAATTCATGGTGATCCTCCTGCCTCAGCCTCCTGTTTCCTGAGGGCTAGAATTATAGGGGTATACCATTATGCCTGACTCACTCTTTGGTTTTCCAGAGAGAGAGAGAGTGAGAGAGAGAGCACAAAAAAGGAAGTTCAGATGATTTAGAGGAGTATTTACTTATTTGTTTATTGAGATAGAGTGTGTTATATAGTTAATGCTGGCCTTGAACTTACTATGTAGCCCAGGCTGGCCTTGAACTTATGAGGATCCTCTTGCCTCAGCCTCCCAAGTGCTGGAAGGATGTCCTTTCATTTAAGTTTAGGAAGCAAAGGAGATTGCTTCCCATTGAATGAAATATTGTTGTCTACCCTTTGAGTACTTAATCTGTGAGTTTCTTTGTGAATTAAATGTTTATGGCATACTGCATATCATTTGGTTTTATTTTTTGATCAGCAAATCTGTCTTTGGGGAGTTGAGATGATTCACACTGAGAGGTATTACTTAGAATTATTGATTTATTCCTGTCATTAATTATTTTTATGTTCCTATGTACCCTCGGCTGGTCTTGAACTCATGGCAATCCTCCTGCCTCAGCCTCCCAAGTACTGGCATTACAGGCACGCACCACCATGCCCAATCATTTTCTCTTATTTTTAAGGTGTGTTTGAGTAGTTGTTCTTTGAAGATATCATTATCTTCTAGTTCTGAAATGTTGTCTTCACACTGGTCACTTTTGTTTCACACACTTTCAATATAATTTTTAGTTTCCTGAATTTCCATTTGAAACCTTCATATGGACTCTGATTCCTTGGTAAACTTGTCATTCGTGTTTAACATCATTTTGCCTAACTCAGCTAGCTTTTATCAGCGTCTTCTGAAAGCCCCTGCATCTCTGTGTTTATCAGTTCCATTATCTGTGTAGTTACACATCTGTGATCCTGCTGAGTACCTCTGATCATTCCCCAGCCTCCTCTTTTAACCTTTAGAGTGATTTGGGTGTGTGGTTCTTGGTGGTCCCTGCATTGATCTTGGGGGAGGTGGGAGTTTTGAGGCTTTTTTTCTTCTCGTGTTTCCATTGTTTTATTCTGTTTTGTGCTAAGGTTTGTGACGCTAGTTATGTAAAGGCTTTATTCCTAGCACAGAGATCTCTTTAGTTGCTTGTCAGTGATGCACTTTGGGCCTGGCTAACTATAGTCTTTGCCTCTGTCTCAAGATCTGACCACTGTGGAAGATGCTGTGTAATTAGACCACGGTCTCTGGGAATTTAGTATTGGTAATGTCCCGAAGGCAATCTGAGTGTTGGCTTTCAGAAAAATCATGACAATTATGCTACCCTGGCAATACGAAGCAAATCATCTTCAGTATTACCATCAAAGACAAACTGGATATGAACATAACCGCAGAGCCAATTATGCACCACCTTTAACCCTAGAGAAGAAACCCACAATTATGGTGTAAGCATTAAGACAAGCCAAACATTACAGCTAATGTGTTCTAGATGTGACAGCTGTGTCTTTCCCAATGGAGAAAAGAATTTGACAGCAATCATGCAGAGTAACTAACTACCAAAAGATTAACAAAGTATCATGGTTCTACCATTGAAGATGCAGCTTTTTAGCATGGGAGAGAATACATCATGAAAGCTCTGAAACCTTAAACTCTATCAGAAAAGGAGGAGAGAAAAGTGGTCTAAAGGGTCTGATTGGAGAGCAGAAGGGTGTTCCTGGAATTAGGTAGAAGAGAAAAACTGACTAGAAATAGAAGACAAAACAAAAAAAGAGAGAAAAAGTAAAAATGAAAGATTGAAGGAAGAAAAATTAAGAGAAGAAAAATGAAGAAAAAAGTGAGAAAATAGAGATAAGAGGAAAGCGGAATGACAAAGGAAAATCCCCCAGTCCAAATGAACTGGGGAGGAAGGAAGGAGCAAAAGAAAGAAGAAAATAAACAAAGAATTTAAAATAAAAACAAAACACATGAACGAACAAAAACCCCAAAGTAGAAGAAAACTAAACAAAGAAAAACAAAAAACAAAAGTATAAAAAAATTGAAAAAAATTTACTTGAGATATTAAATGTGTGGTTTTCTTCTGGGTTCTACAGTTTTGCGGGCAGTCTCTAGATCAATACGGCATAGGGCCTCCAAACGCTACAGGGGAAATATTATATCTCCCAACATGCTAGATATCAGAGACGCCAAGTTCATGCCCCCCCAAATCAAAGAATGAACTCTAAGGAACAGCAGAGGTCAAGAGTAGGAGACATCTGCTGAGGGAGAGAGATACAGCTCCTAAGAGACAGGAAGAGTGCCAATGGGTTGGCGGTGAGCTCGCTCCACAGAGGAAGCTTTGCAGAGCAAAATCACCACGAGGGTATAATGCGTGGCGGAAGTATGATGCACTAGTGAGACTGTAAGTATAGCCGCTTAGGTAATACTGATCTAATGAAGCAGCAGATCACATAACAAGTGCACATGGAAAGAACAAAGGGTTCGGGAGGGGATGGGTCTGGAGGTCTCAGTCACCCCTGAGTTGACTGATGTCTCTCTAGACATTATTGGACCAGGTGTTACCACTCATGTTATCCCTTGGGGAGGCATGAAGCCCTGGTCACTCAGCTTTGTCTGGGCTCCCAGCCTCCAACAGATGCACCTCAGCCAGAGTCGCACTGTGTTTTGATCTTGTGTATTGACGGTCTCCAGGGCCCAGCCTCGCCGCCTGCCCTTAGTATTTCTACCTAGCTTAACTGTCTGTAACAAAGCCCAGTAGCTTCCTTATGAAGGACTCCTGTGGGAGCAGAGTCCTGTTCTCCCCAGCCAGGCACTGCACTGCCCTGTTGCTCCCTCAAGCCCTCTGGAGTCCCCAGCTTTCCCTTTGTCTCCGGAGACTGGTCTCCCTTTCCCAGGAGCCACAAGCTGGGAGCCTAGGAGAAAGTGCAGATCGTCCTATGCGGTAGGGAGAATCTTGATGGTTTCTCTGTAGGCTTTAGTGGCCTGTCAGATCTTTTTGGGTTCTCAGGGGTCTACCTCTCTCTCTTTTTAGTTCCCCAAGTTGCTAAATAGCAACTATGTCTGGGTCCCTTAATTCAGAGAAGCTGAATTCTTTACCGCTTGCCATTTTCCTGGAAGAATATTTCTGTTTTTAGATAAACAATGGAAGCATTCTTTAAATTGTTTCAATTTGTTCCTTTATTGTAGGATCCCTGCTGTTTACTTTCTCAACTAAGTAAATTTAGGGACTTTTAATAACCCTGAAGAATTTTGGCTGTAATGGGTCTGGAAGAAAAGTCCCCTAAATTTAAGCAAAGGGATGCTGACGTGGGTCACCTTGAGTAACTTCAACTGGGTTTTGGAGGTTGTAGTCCTAATAAAGGTTCTGTTTTTAGTTATAGTTTTCTTGTCTTCTTTTCATCTATCTCTCATCCCTTTCAACCTACATCAGTAAAGCGTGGGCAGGGAGGCTGGTGATTTGACACTTGAGTGAGCCTGTCCAGGCTGGGAACTTTGCAAGCCTTCTTGGCCCCCTCTCGCCCACCCTTCTAGGTGGGACAGGATGGCTGGAGTGGGCTGGAGCTGGGTGACACCCTTCACCCGCGCAGGTCAGGCTCTGATAACATGTCGACAGGGTAGACAATGGCAAACACTTTCTTGCATTGAAGAAAGCACCCAAGTAAAGGAGAACAGAGTGCTCTGGGGTATTATGGCTCCTTTTTCCCTTCTCAACTGGGAATACAAAGGGACTTTTCAGTGGTGCTGGCTGTGAGAGCCTGCAGTATACAAATCTCCTGTTCCCCCAGGACAGGTTCCTGGAGAGTGTAACTAAGCCAGGAGCCCACGCTGAGTGGCAATTTCCTCAGTTTGTGCCTGGTTCCCTGAGAGGCTTTGGTTCTAGTTCAGAAAGCTGCAACCTTCTCTATTCAACTGGCTGCCTTTCTAGCTGGGGCAGTGTTTTGCCCCATGACCTTATTTCTTCTAAGTGTCTGTTAGGCAAAAAGTTAGACATTAGCAGGCCTGGAGACAGACACCCTGCAGCTGCTTGAAAAGGAAAAAAGACTTGATGTTTTCCTTTTTCCTTCATTTTCTTAATAATTAGCTTGCAGTTTCCAGCTATTGCTCAAGAGAATGTAACCTCCTCTGAGCCTGCTGATAAGGTCAGGCTGTATTTTACCTGGAGAGTAAACAGGAATGTCCTTCCCTCTGACATAACTCAAAAAGAGCCCCATTTTTCTTGTAAAAGAATAGTGGCCTTGCGGAAAGGAGATGACATTCCTGGAAGACCCGGTTAATTATAAACGCAGCCTGAGTCTAACTCCGCAGAACCGCCATCTCAGTGCTCCCCACCTTCACACTTGAAGGTGTCTTCTCTCTCTATCCTTCTGGAAATCTAGCACTTTTTAGTTCACTCTACTCCACTCTGCACAGCAGCCTCGGTGTCTTGTCTGAATTCTTCTTTCGAAGACACAAGGAGCCAAGGAAACAAGTTCCTCAAGCTGTTAGGACCTGGCTTCCCAGTGACAGATCCGAGAAGACTTCATCTACATGCACGCACGCATGGAGCTTTTTATTTGTCAGGACAGAGCAGTGGCTTCGCGTGTGTTAAATACCACACAGGTGAGTGCCAGTCCCTTGGATTAGAATTCCTCCTTCTTCCCTCACTTGCATTCTGTCCATCTGTCTCTGTCTCTCTCTGCAAAACCTTTTGACACTTGCTCCAGGAGAGTCTGCAGAGCTGCCCATTTGAGTGAACTGATGAGCCCTGCGGTCTAGACACTCTGCTTTGACCATTCCTGTGCCCCAAACATATCCCAGTTCTAAGCACGTCTTGCGGCCCTGTTTTCTCCTTTACCTCTCACAAGGTTGTCTATGGCAGCTCAGAGGACTTGCAAGGCTGCTTTTTCAGCGTGCAGATTTTCCCAAACGTGTTAAATCTTTGGGGATCTCATGAATTGGTTGTTAAACGTTCACTTGTCAAATCAGGGAGAATTGCAACCCCAGGCTGGCTAGGGAAGAGCGTATGGTAAAAATCACCCAAAGCATTCTGTGAGACTCAGTTGGCTATAGGAAATTACAACAAAGGGTATGCGTGTTTTATTCTTTTATGTAAATTATAGTACACCTATTTCTGTTAGTTTATAATAATCAAGTGTGGCTGGGAAAACAAACAGCTGCTAGCAAGCCGCTCTGGTAAATGGCTGTGGCCAGGCAAGCTGCAGCCATCCCAGGGTGAGAACCATATCAGCGTTTCCTGAGATCTGCGACGCACCATGTTGGACCTTGGGGGTGCTTGGAAAACAGGCAGCCAGTTCACCTCACTGGTGGGCAGCTGTGAGCCTACCAGGGCCTGGGCTAAGAATCAACATCCATCCATCCCCACTCCAGCAAGTGAGAGCCAGAGATCTGAGCATGTCTTGTGAGTTTGACTATATGTGATATAGCAAAAAAGGAGGATTTTCTTCTGCCATCTCTTTGAGGGCAAATATTTTAATCTCTGTTTTGCTCTGTTCTGATCAATGGTATTGCTCTAATCAATATTTTGTTTTTATAATTTCAGTATTTCCTTCAATATTGCTCTATCTGATTGAAGGAACAACTATTGTGAAGAAAACCAGATATACTATTGTGCCTATTGCTGTTATCCCAGTAACCTGCTGTGAGGTTCTGTGCCAATTTCACTGCACTGCCTCAGTTGGCTATGTCCTGTCTTGTTCTGCTGTATCTTACTACCTTCAAAATAAAATAAATAAATAAAATAAAAAATAATAAATAAGAAAAAATAAAAAAAGTAAATAACAACAGCAAAACAGATTAGTAATGTACTGAGCAACCTGAAACATGATATAACTAAATAGATAATGGACTTAAAAAGCAAAAGGAGGAAAAGCAAGTGCTCTAAAGGATATAACTGCATGTATATTTAAGGGTGTAGGACTGATAATTATGTTGCTAAGTTTTTGTTGGATCAGAGAACAGAACTGTCTGCCGCCTCACTGTTTGAATGTCCACTTTGTATGTTTTAATTTTTGTAACTTGAACAACTACATCCAAGAAGACAATATGTAATGTATCAACTAGTGATTTCTTACTGTTCATTTTTCTGAAATTCTGTATTGTTTCTACCCTTTTTTTTCTGTTTTGCTTTATTTTTCCCCTCTCTTTAAATAAAATTTTAAAAAAATCAGGTGTGTGTATACATACATCTGGGGGAGCCAGGTATTAGATATTTAATATCTTCCTGTTTTTAAGACAAGTAATGTGGTGGCCAATACAACACAAAGGTACAAAGACACTCTCTTGCATCTGATTATGAGAAACTGTTCCCAATCAATAATCCCAAAGGGCAGACTCTTTCTTTGGTTTCTGTTTACAGAACAGGCAGTTTCCATAAATCAAACCTTTGATTGTGAGTTACAAACGTAACCCAAATTCACTCGAGCCACCTCAGCCTGGAGGGGGTTTTAGTGATATTTTGCTGAACTTGGACCCCATTGCTGTTTCAGATCCTCCACTCTCCCCTTGGTGTTTCTGGGGATTCCCAGACTGTTCCACCAATCCTGTGGCTCCATAAGCCTTATCCGAGGTTTCTCCTTATGTTCAGCGAAGCTCAACACCTTGAGGAGTTCTTTCCAGGAGACTCCTGTTCTCAGCACCTTGGTGCCATCCACCCTTTCTGCCTAAGGTCTTTCTCATGTTCCTGGACAGTGCCAACCACTGGCATGTCCTGATGTCACTTCCTCAGCAGGGCCACCCACCCCCAGTGTCTTTTGCTGCATCCTGTGCTCTCCCCCATGGCTCACATGGCAATGTGGCTTTTTAATATGAACTCAGTTTTCAGTATTGGAGGCTGGGAAATACAGACCCCAGGACAGGCCGCGTGTGAGCGTGTGAGTACTGGGCTGTTTACTCTCACTCAGTGTGGGCAGACCGGTCTGATAAGAGAGTCACCAGCAAGCTTGGGGAGAGCAAAGGTTTTTAAGGAGGAACTGGTTGCCCTGCCCGGCAGGGAGAGGTGGTTGCCAGGCATTGGAGCAGGTTGTCAGGGATTGGTCTGAGAGGTTGCAGTCTTGAGGTGTCTGGAGGCAGAGGTAGTGTAACCTCCCTCCCCAGGCTATGGTGTACATTATAGACAGCTAAGCTAGGCTAAAATAGTGTAGGTAGTCAGATGGGGCCCTTGAGGAGAGCCAGGAGAAAGGTGAAACACATCTCAACTATGGCCAGAGGCACATCTGTTGGAGACCAGACCTCAAGATAAAGACAAGCTGAGCAGTCCTGCATACTTCCTCTGAAGACAAACACCAAGCCAAAGGAAGCCTAGACAGACATCAGTCACCCTGGCAGGTGACAAAGACACACTGACCTATCATTTCCTAGAAAAAGCCTTTGTTCTTCCCAGGTACCCCAGCTATGTGACTTGTTTCCCCACTGGATCACTATTCCCTAAGTGTTAATCATAGCTGCAACCCGCGCTGTACCCAATGGGTATTGTTCTATAGAATTTCTCTGTAAAGTGGGGTCCTCTGCAACCCATTTGGGCCCCTTCCTGCCTCTCAGGAGCTATATCCCTCCCTCTCATTAAAAACCTTCCCACTCTTAACCTCTGTTCTTTCTTGAATTTATTCCTTGACTTTTAGAGAACACAAACTCAGAGTATGAGACATCTAACAGGACAAGAGCTATCATATTTCCCTTATATCATATTTGGAGGTTCTGATATCACCCCTATAACATGCGTACTCTGACTTCCTGGCATCTAACGCATTGCCTGACAGTGAGACGATGAGATGTTTGCTATTTTGGCCACACCAATGGTCACATTCTTTACTGTGACCAAGAGCCCTGCCTGAGACTTCCCTGTAGCAGTTCCTTGCACATGTTCCCCTAGAGGGGATGCACACCTGCTCATGCACCTTGCTGCCTGCAGAGGAGTGACAAAAGAGCAAGGTTGGGAGGTAGGGGAGTGGCTGTCCTGGGTGGAAGGAAGCCCAGGGGCCTTCTGGAACCAGAGAAATATCCTGCTTTTGATCAAGGTGATGGGGACCTGTGCATGTTTGTGGGCTGTTTTTGTGACTACAAAAACAATAGGAGTGTAGCAGTGTGGCTTGTGCATTGCCCAAGCTATGGACTCAGGCAGATCTGGGTCTGAATTTATAGAGATGGGACCTGGTCAGCCTACTTTTCCTTTAGCAATGTTTCCTCACTTATAAAATGAACAGACAGTATACCCCCACAGAATTACGGTTCAGAGTTCACAGCCTCATACACAGATTTTTCTTTACAATCTAAACAATAATTGTTTGTGTAAACCCTCGGAATTTCCCAGGAACTGCTAAATCCCCTGCAATTGACTTTTTGGTTTGCAATCGGAAAGGGTTATTTAGTTCTCCTTGCTGCTATTGGCTGCCACCCTGTAACCCATCTCAGCAGTTCCACTGGTATCCAAGCATCATGGCAGGGTGCTGTACAGCAGGTAGCTGTCTGAGTGCCCTCAGTTTTGGTCTTCTTAAAGCTCTAAGATCCCTAGGATGCTACCAAAATGTCCTGACCCTTCTAAGAGTTCTGACAATGAACCTAAGCACCAGAAGTTTAAGACACTCCAAAAGGAAGTGGAACTACTGGATTTGCTTCGGGAACTAAAAAGTTATGCTGCAGTAGCATAATAGGCATTTATAGGCATTTTTCTGAACATATCTGAAATTTGTGGTTTTTCACAGTTCACAGATTTTCTAGGAATATAATCCCCATGGATTTTGGGGGTTCACAGTAAAATGAGCATAATTTGTTCGGGAAATGTGGTTATTATGCAAAGCACTTTTATATCAAAGTGAATTTTCCCATAAGAAATAATGGAAACTGAGATGATTTGTTCTATAACCCATAAACATACAAAATAATCACAATACTGTAATATAACACAAAATATAAAGAAAATAAAAATATAATGAAAAGTAAACAAATTAATTGGCAAGTGGACCCTTGACTTAAGAAACTGTCCACAAGGGCTGGTTGCAACTTAAGTTGGTTGTAAGTTAAGATTGTTTTTCCCACAAGAAATAATGGAAATACCCATAATGCATTCGGAAACCCTCACAGCACCCCTTAACTAACATTTCTATAATAAAAAGTGTTGTATAATGTGTGTAATTTACTAGAAACACCAACAATTTTCAAGCATATTCACCAAAAAGTTATAAAATGTGCCTAGTTTACTAGAAACCATAACTTTTTGCTATACTCACCATTTAAATTGACATCTTTGGCTTGCAAAAAGGGAGGTTCAAGTGGAAGGTGGGTATTGTTTAGGAGGGTCTGTTTCCATAGGAACACCAGGAATCTGGTTCTCTGGTGTCCTTTCTCCCCTGAGAAGAGTCTGTAGCCCACTAGGACTGCTTCTGGCTTACTAGTTCTAGACCTTTTCAGAACTAAAAACTAGTCTAGGCTTGTCTGTTTCTGTGTTTCATTTAACACTGTTGGGTAGTATGACATGACATTGTCATTAAGCAAGTAATGCAATGATTGCCTTTTTCTCTGTCTGGGCAGGTCTTCTCTATAAATATTTGTAATTCTGTCCATTTATTGAAGATTTCCTCTTTTTCAGAAGAACTTTGCTGCATCAATGATTGATAATCTTCCTCGTCTTCAGAGAGCTCTACAGCAGCCATTCTCCGCGGCTCAGCCAGCAGCTTCTGGAGACAGCTCCGCTACCAGTTCCCCAGCATCACCACTGTCCACCGCAAGCTTAAGGGCTCTGCTCTAGTGACAGTGTCGTCTACCACAGGCTCAGTTGAAGGCTCAGGCTCCTCTCCATGGCCTTTAAAGTCTCTCTCTTGTATAATTTTAGGCCACACTTTCTTCCAGGCTGATATGAATGTCCTTAAACAGACATCGCCCCAGGATTTGTCAATTAACCCCACACAGGAAGGGATGTCGTAATGTTCCTCCCAGAACTCTTTAAAGGTTAAACTTGTATCTGAGCCCATCTGCAAGCACTTTAGGAAACTGCTCCTTGGGGCGCAGCTTCCTTAAATCAGCTATAACCTGCTGGCCCATAGGCTGCAGTAGAGGAGCTGTATCAGGTGGGAGGAACTCAGCTGAGAGCCGTGGGAATCCTTCAGCCAGTTCTTCCAAATCTCGTGGGTGGGCTGGCGCTCACCATGATGAGAAGGGCGGTGAATCTCCGTCCACAGATATTTCTTTTTTTGGAGGGAGGGGCTTTTAAATTTTTTTTTGAAAAAAAAAAAGCAAAACAAAAAAAGGGTAGAAATGATATGGAATTTCAAAAAAAGTAACAGTAAGAAATCATCACTAGTTAATATATTACATATTGTTATCTTAAAAGTAGTTGTTCAAGTTACAAAATCAAAGCATAAAAAACAGTAGGACAGCAAGCCTCCCTGATTCACTCAAGAAAAAGTACTTCTGTTACTGAGGCTTTTGTGTTAGGTCTCTGCATGACTCGTAGCTTATTCTTCATGACTATGTTTTATGAACACTGTAGGGGCCTCAGAGTGGTAAACTGCCAGACACTTCATCTTGAGCTTATCACTTGCCTTGGCACATAGCAGTGAGTCCAGCCTACCCTTCACAGGCTGCAGCCTCACACTTTCTTCTCTTCCTGGGTAATGAGTTTTTTTTTTTTTAAGAGAATATAACCAAATGAGAGAAAACAAAATGGAGTCAGTCAAAATAAAAGGATGGACATAGTACATGACTTAAAACCAAAATACAAGGTGATCAACAATGGGTACCATGATGTCTCTTGTTACCTTTAATAGAATTGCCCATATCCATCAGGCATAATAAAATTGAACATAACAGTAGACAACAAAATCACAAAATCAATGAAAACAAAACACTGGAGACATTGTAGGACTTCAGAAGAAGATAATAGTCAAACCAGAATGGGCATCATAGTGAATCTTATTGTCTTCAGAGTAGCTGCCTATAGTCTTAGACTTGATACTATCAAACATAACAGATTCAAATAAAATCAGTCAAAACAAGATGGTGATCAAACAAAACATATTCAAGTAAAATCAGTCAAAACAAGACAGTGAAAGCAATACAGGGCTTCAAATTAAGTTAACAGGAAACTAAAAATGGTTACCGTAGTATTTCCTGCTATCTTTGGAATAGCTGTCTAGGCCCTCAAATCTAGTCTAGTTCAGACAGACTGGAACAGAATATAACCAAACTAAACAGAGTGATGAAATCAATATGGGTTCAAATCATACAAGATTAACAATGTCCTCTCCCTTCCCTTTTTAGATAATTCCTCCCCTTTCACTTTCACAGGGTACACTGTACATTTTGTATCCTGCTAATTCCTTTAGTTTTTAGATTAGGGGGGCAACCCACTATTTACTTAAGTGGTTCTGAACCTTTTTATCCCTGGGCTTGATCGCAGGTTGTATCCATTTACCTACATGAGCCTGAAGGTTTTTCTTCTGTATAGCTGAGTAGTTCTCCATTGTATAAAAGTGTTATGTCTTTCCAACCAATCTACAGCTGATGGGCGAGATACCCCCACTTTTTTCTGGTTCTGTGTCACATAGAGTATTATTTTTTCATCTTTGACTTTCAATCTATAAACCCTCTTT